>VWZE01012568.1:227072-293253 GCA_013396675.1 Eubucco bourcierii
TTTTTTTTTTTTGCACACGTATTTTAGGAGTTCTGACAATCTCATTGTTTTCTAGCAAGTGTCAAGAAGTAACCTAATCAATTACATTACTTCCTATACATTTATTATGTGCTGAATCACAGAATGGTGAGAGTTGGAAGGGACCTCTACAGATCATCTAATCCAATCCCCCTGCTAAAGCAGGGTTGCCTAGGGAAGATAGCCCAGGACTTTGTCCAGGTGGGTTTTGAAAGTTTCCAGGATAGTAGCCTTCATGACCTTCTCTGGGCAGCCTGTACCAGTGCTCCAGCACACACAGAAGGAAGAAGTTTTTAGCTTGTGTTTAGATGGAACCTTCTGTGTTTCGTTTTGTGTCCATTGCCCCTTGTCCTGTTTCTAAGCACCTCTAAAAAGAGTCTGACCCCATCCTCTTGCACTCTGACCTTAAGATATTCAGAAGATCCCCTCTTAGTCTTTAATTCTCCAGACTAAACAGCCCACTCAGCCTCTCATGGTAACAGAAATGGCAATTAGAAAATGGTTAATTCTCAGCATACAGTTTTTCTTTTAGAATGCCCTTATTAAATACGGCAAATCTTAACCGCATAAGGTAAATTTCACTTAATTTCTGGTTACCTTGCCCTTCAAAACCATAAGGCTGGCAGAACTCATCAACTTATTTTTATTCCTCATTTAAAAGCAAGGAACTGTTTTTCCTGCTTTCAGAATTCCCAGCTGATTTCTCAACTTTGAAAGCAGTAGTCATTGAACTGAGCTAAATAAGCAAAGTAAAAAGAAAGTGTTTGTTCTTTTGTACTTGCAGGCAAGGATACGGCTTGAAAGATGGGTTGGCAGTTAATCAGATCCTAGTTCCCAGTGCTTACCAAGTGACTTCCACTAGTTCGTTGCCTTGATATTCTTTTTCCCTTGCAAAATTTGTGCAGAACACACATTCATTTGGCTAATTTAAATTATTTTAAATTGGAAAGTAATTTTAAAGCTTTTATTTTTAAACTACATGACTCTGCAGTGATGCAGATGCACCTTTCCTTGCAAGTGTTGCAGCTGTGTTTGTGAAATCAAGGGCATGTCTAATGGTAGACCCAGCCTCTGTAGCTGAATGCTCCCACCCATCTCTTCATCTGGCTGGACATATCATATACATGCAGCCCAGGCATGAGGGGTCTGTTTTGCTCTGGGGCCTCTTACCCCAGGGCACTCATCTGTGATCAGCCTTCCAGTATGACCAGGGACAAAGAAAGAAGCAATGCTGTCCTGGAGCTATGCAGGAGAAATGTCTCCTGCTAGACACTGGTACTCAGAGTAATGTCCAGTTTGAGTCTATCCTAGGGATTTTTTCCTGGAGAACAGAGGAGAACACCCTGAGAGTGCATATTCATTGCCTGGACTTGGAAATGAAGTGATTACAAATAACATGCTTAAGAGTGAGATCTTCTCCTAAGATAAACACAGAATGGTGGGTGTTGGAAGTGACCTCTGGAGATCTAGTCCAACTCCCTTGCTTGCTATAAAGCAGAGTCACCCACAGCAGGCTGCCCGTGATCTTGTCCAGGTATGTTTGGAATCTCCAGAGAAGGAAATTTTACAACCTCTTTGGACAGTGTACTCCAATACTCCATCATCCTCACAGGAAGGAAGTGTTTCCTTTTATTTAGGTGGGACTTCCTGGCTTCCAGTTTGTGCCCCTTGTCCTGTTGCTGAGCACCAATGAGAAGAATCTGTGCCTCCATCCTCTTGAGCCCCACACCCTTTAGATATTGATAAGATCCTGTGTTGGTCTTCTGCAGGCTAGGCAGCCGCAGACCTTTCAGCCTGTCCTTCTCAGATACTCCAGTTCCCTCATTATCTTAATAGCCTCAACAGGACTCTCTCCAGTAGTTTCTGTTTCTTTTGAAATGGGAAACCTGGAACTTGGATATATGGTGCTCCAGGTGTGGCCTGACTAGGTCAGAGTAGAGGGGGAAGAGACCTCCCTTAGCCCGCTGGTAGCGTTCTTCTGAATACATCCACAATGTCTATGTGCAAATTCTCAAATATTTAAATGATAGGGTTTGGTTTGTCTTTTTTTGTGTGTTATCCTGCTTCTTGCACAGCCTCCTCCTAAAAACTTAGAGACTCTGGGAAAGGAACTGCTGAAACTGCTTCTGTTGAAGGATACACATTGACTGCAGGATGCTCTTTGTCTAACAGGGCTCTCTGCTGGCTATTTTGAGCCTGTTTATCTTTTTAGATAATGCTTGCCCTGGCATCATTTGTAGTACTCCTTTAACTTTTAAAGGCTTTAAATGCAAGTTAAACATAGACCATCTACTTGTACTAAATCCTTCTTTCAAGCTTATGTGAGATTTTAGAAGGTGGCAGCAACATGTCCTGACAGAGCAGTTGAGCAGGTCGCAGAGCTTCCATTTGTAAACACTAAAATTGGAATTAACTCACAGAAGAATTAAGAAATGGTTTGAAGTCTACTGAAGGCAAGACAGGGAAGTCGCCCTGCAGTCACCACAACTCAGTTTGCAAAAGGAGCATTCTCAACAGATGCAGCTTCTGTGCAGTAGTTAAAAATAAATTGTGAGGAGTTAAAGAGAAGGAAATAAAGTTGAGAAACAAAACTGGGCATCATTTTGTGGCAGCTCTGGTTTTCTCCATGTATCAGGGAATTTCTGAGGCAGGGGATTTCTATATGCAGCCATAATACCTTATTTTTCTTGCTTTTGGGATATTAACTTTTCACAGAACCGTAGAATGGTGGGAGTTTGAAGTGGCATCTGGAGATCATCTTGTCCAACTCACCTGCTAAAGCAGGGTCACCATGGCAGGTTGCCCAGGATCATGTCCAGGCAGAATTGGAAAGTCTTCAGGGAAGGAGATTCCTGGTCCTTAAAGTCTGGTCTGTTCAACCTCCTGAAATGAACTGAACTCCCATCTTCTTTTTAAAAATGAGGAAATTGGTGTTTTTCTGCATAAGAGGGATTTCAAGTAGGGGGGTTTATTGGTTTGTCCAGCTTGGGTATTTTAGAACTCAACATAGTAATTTAATAGTTGTAAACTTTGTCTTCTTTTCGTTCAGTCTTGGAACAAATAAACGTCTTTAGTATGATCTGAGTTTTGTCATCTAAAATACTGTCTTTTGCTATTTGCATGTTTTATTTACTATTTAGTGATAAATTCAGAGATTATAAATGTAGCTAAAACTTTTTCTAAAACATAGAGTATTTGCTTTTCATTCCTTCCCTCTTAGTTTGAAGTCAAAACCATAAAGGTGCTTAGGATCCATACCTTCCTGGTTTTCTTAAGAAAAGATTCCTTTTTCCTTCCTTTTTTTGTTTTATTCTTATTTCATGTTTCCTTCCTCCCTACTCTGTGTGTTGGAGGTACTAGTTGAGCTCTGGTCCTGAAAATGCTGAACTATGCTGGTAATCTTGCTGAGGCACTTTGAATTTCCCAAATAGAAAAGCGCACACAGTCCAGGCTGTGTGTTCACTAACCAAGAAGTTTTTATCCTGGTGACTTTAAATAGTGCTAGATTTTCTCATATAATGCTGTAGTACTTTAAGATATGTTGTAATTGTATCAAAATGGCACAGCTTTGTGCTGTTACCTTAAAATGTTTGCATTTTAGAAAAGACTGCTTGGTACTCAAGACAATTTTGCTGTTGTGTATACCAATAAAAAAGGTAAAAGCACTCAATTAATTTTTGAGAGTTGTGGTGTGTGTAAAATGTTGTGTATGCAAAGGATTCTTCCAAAGTATTAGCAGCAGATTCCTGTGCTGTTCCAGTGTCTTGACAATTGTTTAATTTGTGTGGTCCTTACATACTGAGTTTCTTTAATGTGCTCACCTCTGTCCCAACTTTTTGTTTCTTCATTATGCATTGAACTAGGGACTGCAGGAAAGAATCATAGAGTGCTTTATATTGGAAAGGACCTTCAAAGGTCATCTATGCCAAACTCCCTGCAGTGAGCAGGGACATCATCAACTAGAGAAGGTTGCTCAGAGCCCTACCCGACCTGATGTGGAATGGTTCCAGGGATTGGGGCTTCTGTCACCTCTCTGGGCAACCTAGGTCAGTGTTTCACCACCCTCAACTGCACAGAAAATTCTTCCTTCCATCTAGTGAGTCTCTTTTAGTTCAAAACCATCACCCCTTGTCCTTTCACGATAGATACTACTATAAAGTCTGTCCCCATCTTTCTTGCACAATCCCTTTAAGTACTGAAAAAACACAAGAAAGGCTCCCCGGAGCCTTCTCTGCTCCATGCTGGACAACCCAATTCTCAGCCTGTCTTCACAGCAGAGGTGTTCCAGCCTTTAGATCACTTTTAGGGCCCTCCTCTAGACTTCCTTCAATAGGTCCATGTCATTCTTGTGCTCAGACCTCCAGAACTAGACATGTTATTCTAGATGAGGTCTCACCAGACTGGAGCAAAAGAGTGGAATATCTTTCCTGGACATTCTGTCTACGCTTCTTTGGATGCAATCCAGGATACAATTTACCTTCTGGACTGAGAGTGCACATTACTAGAATATGTCTATCTTGTCAACCATCACTACCCCTAAGTCCTCTGCAAGACTGCTCTCACCCCCAGCCTCGATTGCCTACATCCAGGTACAGGACCTTGTATGTGACCTTGTTGAACTTCAGGAGGTTCACATAGACCCATTTCTCACGTGTCTGGGGCCTTCTGGTTGAGGTCCTATCCCCTGGGCATGTCAACCACATCACTCAGCTTCATGTTGTCAGCAGACTTGCTGAAGTTGCACTCAATTCTGTTATGTCATTGATGAAGATAAAAAGAAGGCAAACAAAAGGATTTAGACAGTCTGAAAATCACTAAAAAGCTCACGTGAGGAGTTTTGAGTGTGAAGGAAACTATGCAAATATGTTTGTAACTGGGAAAGGTCCTAGCACATCAGAAAGAGTTTCAATAGGAAACCCCAAAGCAGACCAGGGAGAACAGGAAAGCGATTCCAGCTTTCACAAACACAAAAGATTGGTAAATTCCAACTAATATTTTTGTTACCTTTAGGAAAAGCAGTTTTCCTTTCCTGAAGGGATGCCTATGGTATGTTAATCCTTGCTTTGTTGTAATGATCAATGCAGAAAAACAGCATGCTGTGAAAATTTACCAGCGTGGATCGATAGCCCCCAGCTACCCAACTGTATTAAAGATAATTGATGGGCTGAGGGGATCTTGTAAACACTTGTTTGTCCCATCAGCATGTTTGCTTGTTTGTTGATAGTAAGGACAGCTCCAGAGCCACTGTCAGCTGTAATATATTTCTGGTTTTCCTTGGAATTACTGCAGAATGTGCATTCGTTTATCTTTTAAACCAGTTCAGCATCCTGAATATGATTAGACATCAGTAATGGAAATGTATTGAGTTGATGGTGACTTTTATAAATTTTAAATAAGAAGACAACAGTCTTATTTATGCTGGATAAGTTGGGATTTAGAGAAACACCCAGCTAACTTTGGCCCCTAGATGACATTTGAAGGGATAAATGATCAAGGTTATGCAAATGAGTGAATTGATCAAAAGTGTGATTTAAATCACTTTGATTTATATCAGCAAGAGGGAAGCTTTGATTTAAATCATTGATTTTAATCTTGTTTTGGGATTGTACTTTTAGTATTTTCCTAAGGAAAGGTTGATTTTTATTCTCCAGCAGCTAGTAACTGTTTGAAACATGTTTATTTGCAAACATCTTTAGCTTTTAAGTTAATTTCTTAATTTCTGTCTTTGAGCAGGAGGAGGAATGCTTAACTGGCAGGGCAAACAGGGTAGGAATATGGCCATAAGCAGGTAGAGAATTTAGCATCCTTATTTAGATTGTTTATCAATTTAATTTTTAAGAAATGGTAAATGAACTGGATGAGGATTAAAACTAAACATATCAAAACTCACCGTTTTGGGCTTTGTATTAAATGCTGCTATCTTAAAAAGCCAGCTTTAAAAAAAATTAAATAAAAAAAAAGACAAAACCATCTTGTAAATGTTTTACATTTTAAAATGGATTCGTTAAACAAAGAAAGCATTATCTGCAGTTAATGAACTGAACTGTTTCTGGATACCACCTCCTTCAAGGTTTGAGAGCTGGCAGATCTTACTCTCTTACCTCTTATTATTCACAGATTAGAAGAGAAAAACAAGCTTGATTATTGTTGTTAGTTTGGGTTTTTTTTAACTCCCACTTTGTTATTCAGCTTTTCAATGAATTTGCTTAGATGTACAATCTAAAATGAGCAAAAGTAAGACAAGTGAGACCAGCCAGATAAAGGGAAGTTCACTTCCCCCCTGTACTTTGCGCCAGTGAGGCCACTTGTGGATCTTTGTGTCCAGTTCTGGACTCTCCAGTTCAAGAGAGACAAAGAGCTTCTGGAGAGACTCCAGGAGAGACTGTGAAGATGAAGAGTGGCTTAGAGTATCTCTCTCCAGGAGACCCTGAGAGACATGGGGCTGTTCAGCCTAAAGAAGACTAACTTGGGATCTTACAAATGCTGATCAGTATCTAAAGGGCATAGGGGTCAAGAGGATGGAGCCACTCTCTTTTCAGTGGTAACCAGCAACAGGACAAGGGACAAACTGGAACACAGAAAGTACCAGCTGAACATGAGGGAAAACATCCTCCCTTTGAGCTTTCTTGAGAAGGTGCCAGAGCGCTAGGGAGCAGACTGCCCAGACATTTTTTCTCTAGAGAAATTACAAATCCACCTGGATGCAGTCATCAGCAACCTTCTCTGGGTGGCTCTGCTCTGGCTTGGGGAGTTGGAGAAGTCCCTTCCATTCCCTACCATGGTGGGATTCTGTGAAAATATTCCCATATGTGCAAAAGAGGGGAAAAAAAGGTGTAGACCTTAAGACTATTCCTTTATCTGATGCAAGGTACTTATGCTGTACCATTCAGGAGTTGGATTTATTTCCCTTCCTTCCTAACCTCCCCAGAAGACAGCAATAGCTAATGCTGCTAAATATTTCACATGTAATTTTAAATATCATTATAGTAAGCTTATGCTTTGGAATAGTTGGCCAAAATTTTAATGGGCCTTTTAAAAAATCAGTTAAAAATGTAATTCAACAATCTTGGGGGTTTAATCATCCCTTATGAAATCTAATATGAATTTAGGTAATTTCCTAGCATACTTTTTTGGTGGTGAATGCAGTCTAGATTTGGTAATCAAGTGAAAGCAATGTGGTGATCTGTTTCTCAACATGGAATACATATTAAATTTTTCTCCTTTTTTTTTTTTTCTTTTTTCCCCCTTCTGGGGAGCTTAAACAACAGATTTCTATAGGGTTTTTTTAAATTTTTTTTTTTAAAGCACAGTGTGTTTGATTTGCAAAGAAATTCAAACGGTTTGGCCATCGTTTAAATTCACAAAACTTTTGATGTAGGCAAACACTGTTCTGCTTTCCTGTGATAAAATCCAAAATCTTTTGTGCTTCTGTGTTTTTGTTCCTAGACCACAAGACTTGCTGATGTTGTAGAGCAATTACAATGAAGATTGGGTAAGAATAGTTAGGAGATACTGGTCTATTTACATTTTATCTTCATTTTTTTTAAAATTCATTTTGGTGATATGGTGACAGTTAAGCACCTTAAATTCTTTGGCAATTAGCTGTTTGCTTAATATTCTACATTCCCAGTCACTGCATAAATATTTGCAGTTAGGAAGAAAGGCATCAATTTTTGGGTGATGTTGATGGTATCTTCCCATCTTCAGTAATATCAAATCTGCAGTTCTTAAAGCATACTACTTGTACTCTGCTGAAAGCTTTGGTTGTGTTGGACTAGGAAATCACAAGGTCGCACAGAATAATAGAAATTGGAAAGAACCACAGGAGTTCATCTAGTTCAACACATCTACTAAAGCAGGGTCACTCAGAGGACATAGCACAGGTAGCATCTGCCTAGGTAGGTTTGAAATCTTTGCAGGGCAGACTCCACAACCTTTATGGACAGTGTGGCCCAGGACTCCAGTATCCTCACAACAAAAGTTTTTCTTCATGTTCACATGGAACTTCTTGTGTTCCACTTTGTGCCCATTGCCCCTTGTCCTGTTGCTGGGTACTACTGGCCCCATCCTCTTGCCCTCTACCCCTTAAATACTGATAAGCATTGAGGAGATCAAAAGGCTACAAGACCTTTCTTCCCAGGAAAAAAAAAATATTTATGTATTTTTTTTCCTACTGTACTACCTTAAAACAAACACTGTGGTCGAATGTGCTGTACTGTAATCAAGGCAAAAAGGGGGGGTCCTACATTTTGTCACTCAGTTTCACTTGAATTCTGTATTGTCAGGCCATTCATTTGCTGCCATTTGTGTTCCTCAGTGATGCTGTGATAAGTAGCTTTACCTTCCATCATTCAAGTGCTGCTGTAAATGACAGAGCAATACATTTACCAGGTTCTTTCAGATTTTAAGCTCTATTTAATACATTAGAAAATACATCTTTTCTGATGGGAGTGGGGAAAAAACCTTTATATGAATGCAAGATGCTGTTGCTCCTCTACTCTCTAAACCTGGATGAAGGAAATAATGGTACATTGTGACCTTACGACACATGAGAAATGTCAGTTGCTAGATCCTTATGTCTCATGTCCTAGATTAGATTTTTGTCTCAAAAAAAAAAAAAATCTAAATACAAAACATAAGCTGATAGCTGATGCAACATAAGCCAGTTTATGTATATTAGAAAGTCCTTTTAGAAAACAAACATGGTGAGTCAGCACAGATGTACCAAATGGTAAAGAGGAATTACATGGTAACTGCTTTTAACCCATACTTGTAGTACTTGGAGTGGTAGGTGTAAAATAAAACAGAAAGAGTATCCTCCAGGATATGTACCAGCCTTGATAAAAATGAGGGATTTTACCCTTTTCTTTGAAAGGCCTGATTCTTGATACTCCTATGTATCTGGTTCCTCAAAAATGTGGACATGGGATCAAGGGTATAGATTTGTAGTTTGATTACTGTTGATCAACCCATGCAGAGGCAGTTCTTGGGTTACAGTAGCACACACTTCCCCTTGCTCAATTGGGCAGGCACATAAAAATGGGTTGGGTATGTGAGGCAGGAACAGGATTGGAAGATGTGAAGTTAATCACAGAAACCTCCAGGTTGGAAAAACCCCTCAGGATCACCAAGTCCAACCTATAATCCTCCTTTACAAAATTCACCTCAAACCATATCCGTAAGCACCACATCCAGACGATGCTTAAACACATCCAGGGTGGGTGACTCCACCACCTCCCTGGGCAGCTCATTCCAGTCGCTCCGTGAAAAACTTTTTCCTAACGTCTAGTCTACACCTACTCAATGTGAGCTTGAGACCATTCCCCCTTGCTCTACCTCCAGTTACCTGTGAGAAGAGACCAGGAGCAGCCTCTCCACAATATCCCTTCAGATAGTTGTAGACAGCAATGAGGTCTCTCCTCACCCTCCGATTTTTCAAACCAAAGAGCCCCAGCTCTCTCAGTCACTCCTCATAAGATTTATTCTTCAGGCCCTTCAGCAACTTTGTTGTTCTCCTCTGGACCTACTCCATCACCTCCACATCTCTCTTGTATTGTGGTGCCCAAAACAGAACACAATACTCGAGGTGTGGCCTCACCAAAGCCATGTACAAAGGGACAATCACTTCCCTACTCCTGCTGGCCACAGCATTTTTAATACAAGCCAGGATGTCGTTGGCCTTCTTGACTGCCCGGGCACACTGAAAACATGCCAGTGAAAGGATGGAGAATTGAATACTGAAAGGATTCCTAAAGTGAAAAGAATCAGAATGGGTTGGGTTGGGAAAGACCTTTAAGATCTCTTTCCAGTCTCCCTACCATGGGTGGGGACACCTACTAGACCAAGTTGCTATAGACCCCATCCAACCTAGCTTTGAACACTTTCAGGCTTGGTGCGTCCAGAACTTGTCTGGGCAGCCTGTTTCACTGCCTCACCACCCTTATTGTGAAAGTGTGTATTTGTTTGTTTGTTTGTTTTCCCTTGATGTCTAATCTAAATCTAGCTGCTTCCCATTTGCAGCTGTTACCTCTTGTCCTGTCACCACGTGTCTTTGTAAAAGGTCTCTCTAGCCTATAGCCCCACTTCAAATACTGGAAGACTGCTATAAGGTTTTCTCAGACCCTTCTCCATACTGGACAAGCACAACTCAACCTGTCTGCACAGGAGAGGTGCTCAGTCCTCTCCTATGGGGCAAGGATAGCTAAAGGGAGACCTTCAATAATCCACCTACTTGCCAAGCGTTGTTCCAACACAACGTGAAAGTTTTCGGTAGGGAAATGAGGAATATTCTGTGCAGAGTACAAGAAATAGTCAACTTTCAGCAAAAAGTTGATTTGGATAAAAACCCTGTTTTGGACTTCTAGAATAGTTCACTTAAGGAGTCTTAATATTCTGTTTGCACTTCCCTGGGTTGCTGAAGGCTTTTCCTACCAGTAACTTCATCTCAATGCAACAACAGTTATCTGTAAAGTGATCCTGCAATAAAAGGGCCTTCTTAATCAAAGATGGTGAAGTCGGAGACAGTCAGTGCTTTCTGTATTGGCATCCTGTTCTGCTAAGGCAATCCCACGTAGGAGGAAGACAGACACAAAAAGTGATTTGGCTGTAATGCAGCAAAACAAATTCTGGCCAAATTGTGGACTTGAAGTTAATGGGTACACAGTGTTACTCTGCAAGTCTCTGTCATGCTGACTGGAAATCATGGTGAGTCTTGTAGACGGTTAACTACGTAAGGCTGTTTTGTTACTTGAAGATTGGCTTCGGTTGGTGAAATATGGGGCTGTTTCACATCTTGCATTTCAAAAATAAAGCATTTTAAGAATATTAAAGGTCCTGCTAGATTGCTTTAGAGAAACTGCGAGGCTGTGATCTAATCCATTTAGATGCATGTGTGTGTCATTCTTCCCTCCTACCCCAGCCAACTGGCTGTTGACTTATGGTGTCAGTTTTCTCCTTGTAGGTGTAGAGCAAGTCTTCTCTTCTCTACCACATTTTACAATATATTCACGCACTTTGGCTCATGCAATGACTGTATCTAAATTGTGCCCAGACCATTTAAGAACATAATATCTCTGTAGGGTCAGACTGAAGGTCAGACTAGTCTGGTAGCCAGTCTCTGATTACAGTAACAACATTACTTAAAGCCAGCCTTAACCTTGCAGTTGAAGTGGCAGAAACCACACTTGGGTCTTCAGCTCCATGTATTATGATGGACAAACTTGAGTTGTTATCAGTTCTTTCTATAAGCCTACTTGACCAGTTTCTGTAGCTCATCTGCTGTGCAGTGCTTCCCAACAAGGCCTCTTGCTGATTCTTAGAATCATAAAATTGTTTAGACTGGAAAAGATCTCAAAGATCATTGAGTGCAACTGTTAACCTGACACTGGCAATTCCACCGCAAGCCCGCATCCTTAGGCACGACATCTACATGTCTTTTAAACCCCTACAGGTGTGATGACTTCCCTGGGCAACCTGTTCCACAGCTTGACAACCATTTCACTGAAGAAATTTTTCCTGATGCCCAGCCTAAGTCCCATTCCAGGCACAAGATGACACACTTTAGTCATTAATAGTTTCCAGTCATTCAGGTAGTTCACTGTATGCGTCATATCTCTTGTAGAGCTCATTATGTGTAGTCCGAGCACTGCAATAGCAGCAAGAGTAGATAAAGTAAAATCATCCTCTTCAGATTTCCAAATGAAGTGTGTGAAATGTTTTGCTGTGGTGCTGTGTTGATGGAGGGGAAAGATGATTTCCACTGGAACTGTAATATTGCATAGACGACAGCGTAGACTTCAGTATACTTGTTCCCCTGTTTCTGTAGGAAGAGCAATAGAATCATCTTTATGTTACTGTAAAGAGATGAGGGAGGAAATTATATCACTTAAAGTAATCCAATATTGTGGAGAAGTCTGGCTCTGAGGCTTATGGGTCATAACTTCCCACACACTCTTTTGTTTGCTGTGGGCCTAGAAGGATTTTGCAAGCTTTCAGGGTGGGCTGCATCTTAGCCCTGCTGCTGTTGAAGCATGCACAGCCCATCATGATAGTTACTGAGTACATTGGTGTGGTTTTCTTCCCTCCCAAAGTTTCACTTCTAAAACTGTTTTAGGCTACCTTGCCCATTCAATAACTGTAATTTTCTTTTAATAGTCATTGTCCCTTCTAATGTCTCCAGCTAAAAGGAATGAGGTGTTTTTTTATATAAAAAATGTGCTTATTTTGGCTACTCGATGAGAGGCAACTTACAAACTTACAAAGCATACAGTAGATTTGCACTCACATCTTGAAAAAAATGGTTTAAATACTTGGTGGAAACTGAAGGAGAAATATGGTTCATGGTCTCCAAATGCCCTCAAAGACTGTTGTCCATTTTTATTTTTTAGAGGACCCTACAGCAGTCTTATTGCTGTAACTTTTGAATGCCTTCCAGGAGTTCTTAAAAAAATATGACTAAGCTCAGTCCTAGGAATTTAGCTATATTTTCTGTGGTAAGTAGTACTCAAAGAGGAGTTAAACTGGCTCAACAAATAGTACCCTTGTGTGGATGCGGACAGATTTATGTAAGGGGTAAATGTCCCAATACATTATCAACTGGATGTAAAGAATCATAAAGATCCGAATAATAAATGAAGTTGAAAGTACCTCTTTAATATAAGTCAGTATTTTGGATAATAATCTTAGAACTAACTAAAAAGAAAAAAAGGGGGGGAAAAAATCCATCCTACTGTCTCCTGAGCTTGGCAGCAGAATTGTTAGTCAGCAAGAATGTGCAGAACTTTGTGAAAAATTGTTTTTTAGATAATTGCCTGTTGCAGACTGTCTAGAGGAACTCACATTTTATTTCTGGCATATTACATTAAACGGTAGCTTTTACATTTTAGGACTGATGTGTTGATTTATATATCCCCTAGTCCTCTGGTACAAGTCCAATTTCCAAACTTGGATACTTCTGTTGAGTAACTTGAGTCAAAGTTTTTAGTCCTCAGATGGGAGAAGAAACTTTGCAAGATGCTACCTGTCAAAGGAAAATGTAGTGTGGGCAAGAGGGCTAAATTGCCAACTTTTTGCTGATATTGGCAGTTGTTTGGTTCACTGGCACACAGAAGAGGCTGCATGGATTCCTGTGACAAGTGAGGTTCCCCAGCACTCAGTATTGGGGCCAGTTCTCTTTTTTGTCTTTACCATTGAACTGTATGGGAAGGCATCCTCAGTAAATTTGCAGATGACATCAAGTTGGGTGGGAGTGTTGATCTGCTTGAGAGTAGGAAGGCTCTGCAGAGGAATCTGGCCAGACTGGCTGAATAGGCTGGGGCCGATAGGATGAAGTTCAACAAGGTGAACTGGGGGTCCTGCACTTGAGTCACAACAACCCTCTGCAGTGCTACCGTTCTGAGGAAAAGAGACTAGAAAACTACCTAGTGGGAAAAGACCTGAGAATGTTGCTTGCCATCCAGATGAATATGAGCCAACAGTGTGCCCAGGTGGCCAAGAAGGCCGATGACACCCTGGCTTGGATCAGCAATAGTGTGGCCAGCAGGACTAGGGCAGAGATTGTCCCCTTATACTGGGCACTGGTGAACCTGCATCTTGAATACTGGATTTGGTTTTGGGCCTTTTACTCAAAGTACAACATTGAGGTGCTGGAGCAAGTCCAGAGAAAGGCAGCAAAGCTGGTGAAGGGAACTGGAGTTGTTTAGCTGGGAAAAAATGAGGCTTGAGGGGAAGGAAAGCTTCTCATTCTCTACAACTGCCTGAACAGAACCTGGAACGAGGTGGGTGTTGGTCTGTTCTTCCCAGCAGCAAGTCACAGGACAAGAGAAAACAGCCTTGAGTTATGCTAGGAGAGGTTTATGGTGAGCATTAAAAAAAAAATCTTCTCCATAAGTGTTCTCAAGGCCTGGAATACGCTGCCTATGGAAGCGGTAGAGTCATCATCCTTGGTAGTGTTAGGTTAATGGCTGGACTTACCTTTGAAGTATTTTCCAACTTGATTCTATGGTTCTATGATCTTTTGAGTGATAATTGTTAGAAACTTGTTAGCAGTTTGTGTTGCAACAAGATGTGCAGGGAAAGTGTAGTTTCCACCTTTGATGGTACAACTGTCCTCCTTGAAGCATCCTTTTGAAAGGATGCTGCCATCTGATCTATGGCACCCACAGGTAGAGGAGGTAGAAGCACACATCCACACCATAAAGTTGTACAACTTATGTATTTTATTTAGGCTTAAAATAAAGTGTGTATATATATAAAAAAAATATATCTATTAAAAACCACCTGGAAGTATGAATGGCAAATTATAAAGAATCTTCCCTGATCTTTGAAGACAGAAAGTGTAACATGGAGACAGAGTAACAGAAGGAGACATCTAGAAATGATGAAAGTCAGGGCTGGAATAGTTCTTTAGATGGTTTCTGTTCATCATGTTATCACTGTACAACAGAGTGGTCTGCAGCTTTGAAGCAAGGCAACCTTTTTCTGAGAAGATCTCTTTTGAACTGCTATTTAAGCTGGTAGGTACCTGACCTGCTTGGACAGGAGGAGATACTTTTAAGGATGCTTGACTGCATGAAAGGTAGAGAACTCATCTCAGAAAAACAGCTCCAAGAGAATGCTTGTGCAAAGAGGTTTTAGAAAATAAGCTGCATTGTGGCAAGGTAGGTTTTTGGGTAGAGGGAATTTGTGGGATTTTCTTTAGCTTGTCTGTTCAGCAAATAATACAGGTTGGGAAGAAAACAGGTTTGCAGGAATACTGAATTTAACGCTAGTTAGTTTTGGGAGCCAGGGGAAATAGCTCAACAGCTCAATGACGTTACAGAACTGCTCAGCACTCCGGAAGATGTGAAATGAGTTTGAGGAATGAATATTGTTCTAACTGTCATTTTGGACACTTTTTCCTGCTGCTGCTTCTAACACCAGGGTGGACCCTGTGTTAAAGCTAAGCACAAATGTTGCTTGGTTCATAATAACCGTAGTAGTTAATACATTTTCTGCTTTCTTTTGGAAGTGGAAAAGCTCCATGATCAACCAGCTACAAGAATGAATTGATGGCAGCTCTGCCTTACTTCAGTACAGATAATGTATTATAGTTTTTTCAGTCCTTTTGCATTCTGCTTTTCAGAGTTAGCAAGATTCCTGCAGAAACTACCTGCATATAGTTGCATTATATTGGAAAACAAAAACAAAAAACAAAAACAAAAACAAAAAAAAAAAGAAAGGAAAAAAAAAGAGAAGTTTCCAGAGAAGTTAGCAAGTGAAAATGAAGTATGTAATGGTAGCCTTGACTGTAGCCTTTGCTGCCAGTGACAGTTATAATTATATATGGGACACATACATTATAGCAGATGCTTACCATTTAAACCACACTGGTTTCAGCACAGACCAAATTTAGGATCTAAGCATGGTGGCCATAACACTCGCTAAATCTTTAATTCCATCTTCTACCATTTACTGTCGGTGTCAAATGCTCGGTGAGACTTTTTTCCTAGTTGTTCTATGGAACAGCTTTGATTTTTCTCACTTTGTGGTTATTTTAAGCTTCAGAAAACAATAAGAATGTACTTCTCTCTCTTTTTTTTTTTTCCCCCTGCACCTCTTTCCTCTGTGCTTTTATGAAAGCAGAATCTGTGTAGATAAAGCACAGTTGATCTGTTAGGGATTACTGTTTCTCAGTTATTCTTTTGCTCTTGCATATCATGCCTTTATGTAGAAGAATATTTAAAGGTGCCATGTAGAACAGTGAGATGAAAGATTCTTTGTGCATTGAAGAATGGTGTCACAGGAGTCCACCTGCTCTCCCCTAACTTTTTTCCCTTTTTTTTTTTTTTTTTAAACTGAAGTTTATTTAAAGTGATTTTTAGTGCTCATAAAAGCTGCTGGGTTTTGACAGCCTTCAAGACTGAAAGGCTGTCCCCACAGGTGGTGGCAGCAGCTCTGTGGCCTGGTATTCAGGGCACAGAAACAGGAATCTGAAGATCTGCATTCTGTTCTCATCTTTATCACAGGTGACCTTGAGCCAAGTAATATGTTGCTGACGTTCAGTTCTCTGTGGAGAATTTTACCCCAACTCATGAGGACATTGTAAAGATTTGCTATTCTCTTAGGAGAGAAAGACAAGGATAAAAACTTCTTGCATTGTCATCAAGCAATGGACCTCATCACCATTCTACTGACGACACAAATAAGTGGCAGTTTTCAGGAGCAGATATTGCCAACAACTTATTGAAAGTCTTAGAATAAGTGGGAACACTTTTCTCTGTGCAAAATTGTCTTAGAGGAGCTAACCAAACCAAACTGGTTTTGTGCAGGTCCAGAAAGCCTGTTTCAGTCCTTGTGTCCTGAATGAAATCTTAGTTATTTTTGTGAGGAGTCAAACTGGATCACAGAATCATCAAATCCCAGGATGGCAGGGGTTGGAAGGGACCTCTGGAAATAATCTAGTCCAACACCCCTGCTAAAGCAGGGGCATCCAGGGCAGGTTCTACACTATAATGCCTAGGTGGGTTTGGAGTCTCTCCAGAGAAGGAGACTCCACAGCCTCTCTAGGCAGCCTGGTCAAGGGCTCCAATACCCTCACAGGAAAGAAGTTTTTCCTGGTGTTAGGATGGAACCTCCTGTGTTCCAGTTTGCACCCATTGCCCTTTGTCCTCCCACTGGGTACCACTGAAAAGAGTCTGGCCCTATCCTCTTGACTCATGCCCCTTAGCTATTGATCAGCATTGAGAAGATCCCTTCCCAGTCTTCTTATCTCCAGGCTAAAGGGTATATGTCAGTCTGAAGTGTTCTGTTTGATGCAGCATGGTCTGTCAAGTTGTGGTCAGTTTCAGACAATTAATGCACCTATCCAACTTGGAAAGCTATTCCTCTGATTAAGTACAAGAGCAGGGGTTTTTTTTGACCCTTTCAGGCTATCAGCTTAATTCCCAGAAGTTTCAGATTTAATTACCCATATCATTACCACAACATGCATAGCTGCAGATTTTATTAATGATCATAAAATTAATGAATCCCCTTTCAAATGAATGCAGATTCCAACCAGAAGGTCCTTTTGCACATCAGCTCTAGTACAGGTGACTCTCACAGGTTGGCGGAGCACTTTTCCTGTCCTTTTGTCAAATGCCAGGCTTAGCTCATCCGTCTTTTTGCACCTGATTTCGTGCTCTTTTGCCAACCACTAGCAATAACCTTCTGCAGTTCTGTCACCAAATTGGGGTATTTTTGCCTCTAAAGTGGTAGGGTAGCTGAGCTGAAGTTTTACCCTTCTGGGAACCCATTTTTATGTGTTTAGCAGCAGACCGACCTTTACTCCTCTCTGTTTCGGTCTCCTTCAGCTCACCGCATTGCTTTTGTGCCTATCCCTAAAATGTTCTTTAATCCATTTCAATTCCTTTTCCCTGCGTGATGTTTTATGACTTTGTAAATCAGTCTGAGTGGTACAAAATCAAATGCTTTCCTGAGATCCTGATAACTTACGTCCACTGTTTCACTCTTGTCTAACCTAACGATTTGGTCGTATAATAAAAAGGATTTCAGCAGATTTGTCAGGCATGACCTTCCTTTTATGAATCTGTACTGGATGTCCTCTACTAAATTATGCATTTCCAAATGTTCTGCAATTTTGGCTTTTATCAACACTTCCAATACATTCCCACAGCTGAAGCTGGATTTCCTGTTCTAAGAGAATTCAGAAGAACTCTGTCACAGCCCAATGAAATTAATCTTTTTTTTTTTTTTAATCTCTACAATAAAACTTACTTGTTTTCTGCTTCTTGTTCTTATTTTACTGGATTTTTGTCCCTGGAGTTATTATTCTACTTTCTAAAGCTCTGAGAGAAGTGTGGGTTCAGGAAATCACTGGCTCACCATTTGTAGTTCAGCATGTTTGTGTGTCACATGTGAAATGAGCTGCTGTGTCTCAGCTCAGTCACAGGTGAGAGGATGTAGGTTCAGTGTCTCAGTTAGGTTCCAAGCTTCCAAAATAATTTCGTTTGATACTGGAGGTCGCTTCACCTCTCTCTCTGCATCTGTTTATTTTTTTGACCTTCTTCCTGAAGAGTATTATCCACTGCAGGCTTGCTTTGCACTTCCATCTAAGTATGTGTGTATGAGGGGGGCAGGGAAACTCCAAATCCTTCAAGTGTTCTTGCTTAAAGCCCTTATGGTTGTGCTTATACCTACTTGGAATGTATAGCTTGCCACTCGGGCTGTGCTTCCAAATATGGATTTCTCTTGAAGGTATGTTCTGACCCACCTACTTTGCACTGCAGATATATTTAGCAAAGTTTTGCCGTAATAGTTCTACACTGCTGTCCCAAAGCTGTCATCTGCTCTTCTGCTTTACCTCCTTTCAGTTACCTTCCACGAATCAAAAGCTACCTGCCAGAGTTTCTGTATCTCTGGTCAAGGCTTTCTGCTGTTAATGCTGCTCTATTTTGGCAGTAGGTAGAGCACAGAGGCCCAACAGCTCTGTTCTTCCTCTGTGCTGTTCGCTGAGAAATTCAGTTCTTCTACTTGGGTTAATTTCTTTGCAGCGAAGATCATGAGTTATGGGAGAAACTCACAAAGTTGTGAATGAGACCAGCAGAACTGGAGATTTCCATAATCAGAGCCTCAAAGTAGGAAGGGAGGTTAGTGGGGTTTTTTTACGCACAATGCACAAATGGGTACCTAGTTCTTGTCCCCAAGTTTAACAGGTTAGGGTGGATCCCTCCCCTGGTAGAATAAACTCACCACAACATGGATTTTTTGGGTGAAGTCAGAAAAAAAAAAAGGGAAATTGTATTTCTTATAGTTAATCTAAATATAACAGTATAGGGAGAATATAACTACTACAGGAATATAATAACCTGAAGGAAGATGGGGAAGGGGTCAAGCGGCAGTGAAGCAACAAAAGCAGCAGCAGCAGCAGCAGCAGCCAAAATAGCGGCAAGGGGAAGATAGCAGCAGGCGCAAGCGAAGCAGCGGAAGCAGCAAGGGGAAGGTACAAGCTGTGCTTCCAGACATAAAGCTCTTGATGCTCCAATGAAATTATATTAACTTATCCATTGTTGCCATTATATGGCCTATCCCTAGAATATTCGCCTCAGAGCTTCCACTTCTAAGTTCCTCTGTTCTGAATTTTTTTATGTCTGAGGTAGGAACCTAACTCAGATGGCCACACCAAGCCTTACAAGGCAAAGGTGATGCTCTGCCTGGGTAGATTGAGAGCAACACAGGACAGTCCTGCAGTTGGATCGTGATTCCGGAGCAAACCATCTCTGAATGGGATATATCTTAGAATCATAGAATCGTAAGGTTGGAAGGGACCTCAAGGATGATCTAGTTCCAACCCCCTGCCAGAGGCAGGGACACCTCCCACTAGTACAGGTTCCTCAAGGCCTCATCCCGTCTGGCNCTTCTCCAGGCTGCAGAGCCCCAACTCTCTCAGCCTGTCCTCATAGGAGAGCTGCTGCAGCCCTCTGATCATCTTTGTGGCCCTACTGTGGACCCGCTCCAACACTTCCATGTCCTTCCTGTGCTGAGGGCTCCAGAACTGCACACAGTACTCCAGGTGGGGTCTGATGAGAGCAAAGGGGCAGAATCCCCTCCCTTGCCCTGCTGCCCACACTGCTCTTGCTGCAGCCTAGGACTCAGTTGCTGTCTGGGCTGCATGTGCACACTGCAGGCTCATGTTGAGCTTTTCATCAACCCAGACTCCAAGGTCCTTTTTCTCAGGGCTGCTCTCCAGCCATTCACCACCTAGCCTGTATTTGTGCTTGGGATTGTGCCTACCCAGGTGCAGGACCTTACCATCTTAAGACCATGAGAATAGCTCTTCTTTGGCCTGAACCCGACTTAGAGCAAAAATAGCACTAGAATTCAGATGGATATGTGTCTACCTTGTATCTGCAGGAGGAATTCGCCAAACTAAAGAGATACTGAAATTATGACAGCATTATGGAAGGCAGTGCATTTAATGGGCTGGCTTTTCTGTGGAAAGCCAGATTCTGCCTACTTCCTTCAACCTTGTAGACGTCACTCAAGATGGATTCCAAGTGCCAAATTAAATAAATAAATCGCGCAAACCTGCACCAAGTGACTCATTCCTACTAAATTTAAACCACTTATTATGGGGAGGGGAAAAAAAAATGAAGAAAACTTGGATTACAAGTTTAGCAAGCGTGAGCACATATTTCATCATGTAGTGCTGCATTTGTAATTGCCAAACTACTGATTTCTTGGAACTCTGCTATTAGCATTGTTAAGCAGTGTTCCAGACAGTCACTCCTATAAATCCCTGTTAATGTGTGAAGCAGGAGAAGACCTTTGCAAGAATATTCAGCCAGCAAGTGGTTTCCATTGGGGCTGTGCTGTCTAGGCTGAAGGGGAAGTAACTCAGCACAGGAGAGACATGGATCTGTTTGAGCGGGTCCAGAGGAAGCTGCAAAAATGTTCAGAGGTTGGAACGCCTCTGCTGTGAGGGAAAACTGAGAGGTGCAGGGTTTTTCAGCCTGAAGGAAAAAAGGCTCTGGGGAGACATTACTGTGTTCTTTAAAGGGGGTCTGTAAGAAAGATGGGGACAGATGTTTTAGTAGGGCCTGCTGGAACTATTAAACTGAAGAGGGGAGGTTCATGATGAAATATTTTATGCTAAGGGTGGCGAGACACTGGCACAAGTTGCAAGGAGAAATAGGTGCCCCATACCTGGAGACATTCCAGATGAGGTTGGACAGCACTGTGAGCAACCTGACCTACTTGTTGATGTCTCTGCTCACTGCAGTGGGGAAGTTGGACTAGGTGACCTTTGAAAGTCTTGACCCAAATGGTTTTAAGATTCTGGCTCTGCTTGCTCTTAGGATACCCTGCTTGAGCATCCAGCTGATGTTTACTTGAATGTTGCTGTCATTTCTAATAGGTGCTTATTTATTTGGACCTAAGTGTAAGATCTCTGTGCAGGGCATATGCACAGCAATAACACATACATGGTAGTGATCTCTTATTCCTCTTCATATGCTATTCAGGTAGTAAATAATGACATGAAAAAACCACTTCAGACAGACAAGCAAATGTCCTTTTTATGGACAGGTATTACACTTTTTCAAGCATACTGTTCTGTAGGAAGTGCCTCAAACCCTGAAATTATGACAGCACATTGCTAAATGCTTTTAATTTCATTTCATAATACCAGTATAACCAGAACATTTTCATCACTACCGGTCTGCTGACCCAAGTTATCTCTGTATCTTCTAAACTAGTCAGTGGGCAGAAACAAGATGCAATGTGTTGAGAGAAAAATATGCCAGAGTACAGCTTTACCTTGGGAGAAAAAAAGATTGTCCTCTTTCACTTGCATCTGCTGAACCATGTACCTCTGCAGGGGTGAAAGTTCCCCGCAGACTTTCTGGCAAGACATGTGAAAAGGAAAGCTTGGATCAGGCTGTTTGCTTGACATGGATAATACCTCTAGAGGTGGACCTAATGAAAGTGTGGGTCACCAGGGAAGAAGGAGAGGAGAAAGCAGAGGAAAGTAGAGCCACAAATCAATATTTTAAGTGCAGCCCATTGACAAGAGCATGGAGATGGAGAGGGATGAGAAGACTTGTTTGATCTGCTGCTGCAGCAGCGAGGACACATCTGTCAGATCCCAAAGCCAGTTCCAGCATCACTGGCCAATGTGCAGATTCTCTAATAACTAATGGTATTCTAATGTGAACAACAGATGGATACCCTGCGTGCTCTGTGACTGTCCGTCAAACCTACCTTCAGTTGTAAGGCAGAGGGCAGATATCATTGAGACTGCTATGCTTGTAGTCTCCTTTTATGGCACAGTTTCTTGCATATCTTATGGGCACAGAAAAGGGTTGCATGTTTATTCTATTGCAAGTAGCTGAGAGCGCACAGAGTGCTCAGAACACCATTTAGTGTTTTGTAAAGTTCCTAACAAGTTTATTGTTTGTACAGGATGTTATGAGATTATGGCTTGGGAAAAGGGGAAGAGGATCTTAAATCCAAAACTATTTGAAACCAGATAATACATAAATTTTATGCAGTCTATTTGCTATTGCCCAGTGATACCACATTCCTCATGGCACTCTTTTTTTGTACCATAGAGCAGTGCAGAAATAAAAGACTGTAAGGCATTACTTACTCCTCTTTGTGCTTTTTCCTGGTACTAGTGATGGCAGATGGTTTCTTTTCTTGGATTAGCAGCTGGGCGTAGGTTCTTCAGCTGAATATGCACACATCTGGCATTGAACATCTTCTATTCATACAGGGTCGTGTCATAACAGTTTTCTCTGCCTGCCAAGGATTTGCAGTATCCTCATCTTGCGATTAATCTGCTCCCATCAAGTGACCTAATACCAAGAAAGATTTTTGGAATTCCACTAAAGAAGGTTTTGTGGCATCTACTGAGTGTAGGGGGTGACCCCTGTGTGACAAGGGAAGGTCTCTGCCTGTGCAGTTGAGTGAACACTCTGTGTCCTTGAGGCTGCTTTACATTTTGCAGTGCCTTCTGTGTCTGTGCTCTTGAACTTGTATTGTTGGCCATGACCTACGTGGCAGCTGAGCATTAGTCTTTGTGGTGGGCAGTTGTGTCCTTTTTGGGACAAGCAAGGTGCAAGTCTTGAGTGGAGAGAACAGCTAAAGAGGAACATGTGTCTTTAAAACATGGTATTTATTTTAAGTTCAAAATGTAAACCTGCACCACTGCAAGATCAAAAGCCAAACCCTGTAAGCACTAATTCTAGTAGCCTTGGCTAGTTTTCCTTTAGACACTGGGAAAAGTAGTGTGTTTTCTCATCTTTGTGTGCTCTGTTAGTAGCAGACCAGGATGAGTTTATCAAAGTCTTGGTGCAGTTCAAGAAGTGAAATTCTCCCTACCAATTCATTTGAGCAGTTCCAGTTGGTCAGAATTCTAACTACAGTGTTATTACAGTCAGAACTACACAGGTGTGGAGTGAGTGTGAGCCTGCCTCTACCTCAGGAGGCAGAGGTGCTCACATCTAACAGTGTTCTACTGTGGAGGGCTACTCACCTTGTATACTCACACATTTTACTTGGCACTTGTAGAATCGCTTCTCAGTTGGCATATCCAATGTTACTATGTCACTGTATTCCTAGCAGAAAACCGTCAAGGTAATTAGTGTTAATTAGGATCTTTCTTTGAATGAGTGTCTCATTTATTGTGTGTTTGGCCCAGGCTTGGACTGAAGAACTTGGCAAGCTGCCGTCTGCAGTTTGGTTTAGATGAGCATATATACTTTTGGTGTTCGGAATCCCTGCTGTTGGCATGTAAGCGCTTTGCATCCTCAGGCTACTTTAGGGTATGTCTTGCCCATTAGAATCGTGGAGTCATAAAATCAATTTGGTTGGGGAAGATCTTTAAGATCGAGTCCAACCATTATCTAGGTTTGGTGCTAAAACAAATTCTCTGCTAAACAATGCCCCTTAGCACCACATCTTTGGGATATTGTATGCCTCCTGCTATGGTGATTCAGCTGTCCCCCTGGGGAGCCTTTTTCAGTGTTTGACAACCCTTTCAGTGGAAAGGTTTCTCCTAATATCCAATCTAAACCTCTGCTCATGAAACTGGAGGTCATTTCCTCTCATCCTATCAATTGCTAAAAGAGATCAACACTCATTTTGCTCGGACCTCCTTTCACTTAGTTGTAGAGGGCAAGGTCTTCCCTTAACCTTCTTTTCTGCAAGCTAAACAACCCCAGTCCCCTCAGCTGCTCCACAGAAAACCTGTTCTTCAGAACCTTCACCAGTTTCATTGCTCTTTTCTGGACCTGCACGTGGCTCTGTAGGAGTTAACTGGCACTGGACTACTTGTTGTCTTTTGATATGCAGTTACTAGTTTCATGACAGCTTTTCCTCTGTTGTAGTGGAGCCTCGAACATTTGCAACTGAACCACTCAACAGAGAGTGACTTTCTCCTTAAATTCCTTGCTGACAGAATTAGTTGGATCATCATCCCTGGAGGTATTTGAAAGACATGTAGACATTCTGCTGAGGGACATGGTTTAGTAGTGGACTTGGTAGTGTTAGGTGAATGGTTTGGCTTGATGATCTTAGAGGTTTTTTCTAGGCTATGTGATTCTATGATTCTGAATGCTCTCTTGTGTGAATGAACATAACTTCCTTTGCCATTTCAACGTGATCTAAACGGATGAAGACAACCCATTAAGGAGGTGGTCTTTGTAGGAGCTGTTAACTATCACTGTTAGCCCTGAGTTTGTGTGCTTTGCTGTCAATCTTCTGCTGTTGAGATTCACTTTTAGTTTTAGCCAGAAAAGTCAATCTGAGTGACCTTTGGTTCCAGGCAAGTTTCTAGATATGATTCAGGAGATGCAGCAGCCAAGCTGCTTGGTGCATTAAGGCCGGAAGCTCATTTGTAAGCAATAATGAAAATATAACCCAGGATTCTCTGCTCAGACGTGTCTGCAGATGTATCTTGATGACAGCATTTCATTTTCCAGCTGCCATTAAGGACAAGGCAATGCTAAATTATGTCCTTTTGGGGGGGACTGCATTGCTTTTTATGTATCTTTGTGACTCCTGGAGTAACTTGGGACCCTTCCCAGTGAAGTACAGATGAAGTTTTCTGCCTTTCTGGAAATCTTGAGTGAGTTTGGGAAACTTCATGACTTTGTGACCTTTCTGCAGAGAGGATCTGTTGCTAGCCTGCTTCAGAAAGGAGCCTGATCTTTGGGCTCACGCTGTAGGGAATTCCACTAAATTTTTATGAGGTGGTTTCTTTTGTGTGGGGTTGGAGAGTGAGAAGAGAGAAACACTTTTAACTGCAGTCCTTGACTAATTGTTCTGTTGAGATCTACTGCAAGGCATGTGCAAACAATGATTTACTTGTTTTTCGAAGCGAGCCAACTGTGGCTTTATCATAAGAGATGTGTTTTATAAAGGGGAAAAGGCTTCTTTCAGTGCTTTTCTTTCAGGTAAGGAGTTCTGAGGAAGAAGAGGATCATATCAAAAGCTACTTTGCAGTAAGCTTGGCAAGAAGCAGCTGTATTCTCTCACCATAGTTCCAAGATATAACTTTATGCTGGGTTGTATTGTAAAGGGTTTGTTAAACCAACACAGTCACAGTCAGACTGAAAACAGCATTGATTTGAGCCATCTTCTGAGCAATCTCTTCAAGAATTGTGTTCATGAAAAGTGCTTCCTTGTTCTCTTTTTTTACCAATGCTGGTTTCCTCAAGAAGGGGTGAAGCCTCAAACCTTGGAGATACTCAAAACCATCAAACCATAGACAACTGACTCAAGGTGGCTCTGCTTGAACAGGGTGGTTGAGTAAAAGACTCTCGAAGTCCCTTCTGTCCTCAGCCCATCTGTGGTTGTAAGATCTCAATCTGTCCCTTAGGATCTCTACCATGGCATTTCATTCTTTGTTACCTTGCATCTGTATCAACATGCTCCTTGGAAACATTGATGTAAGATAATAACAAAATCACAGTATGGTGAAGACTGGAAGGGACCTCTGGAGATAATCTAGTCAAATGCACTGCTAAAGCATGGTCACCTAGAGCAGGTTGCCCAGGACCATTCCAGGCAGGTTTTGAAAGTCTCCAGAGAAGGAGTCTCCACAGTCTCTGACACCCTTATAGGAAAGTTCTTCCTCATGTTCAGATAGACCTACCTCTGTTCTGGTTTGTGCCCACTGCCCATTGTCCTTTCATCAGTCCGGACTGAAGAGTCTGACTCTATGCTCTCGACATGCACATCGTTTAGTTATTGATAAGCATTGAGAAGATCCTCTCTCAAACTTCTCTTCTCCAGGCTCAATAGCCCCAGGTGTCTCAGCCCTTCCTCATCAGAGATATGCTCCTGATCATCTTCATAGCCTTTGCTAGACACTCTCCAGTAGTTTCTTGTTTCTCTTGGAGAGCCTGAAACTGGGCAATACAGAAGCTTCAGCAAATGCCGAGACTGTCTCCTTTGTTTTGCAATGATTCTTTTGTTGTGAACCTTCTTAAGGGTCTGCACAAGACTGTACTGAAAGTACAGCTTGATGTACTAACAGAAAGTTGTGGCTTTTACATAACTTAGAGCCTGGAGATTTAAGAAGAAACATCTCTTCGTGTTTTATCACGACTGCATGAAACTGGATGCTGCACATCACCAGGCCACAGTGTGTGCTCAGGAGGTGGCAGTTCTTAGTGAAGGTTCTTAACCTTGCTTTCCAGGGCACAGATGTAACACATCCTCAAGTCATATGCCAGAGCATTTTTTATTTTTTTCCTAATAGGTCTATTTTGGGAAAATGGGCTAGAGAGTCCTAGATTAGCTTTAGTATTTTGGACAGTAGTCCTACTTTTGTGCATGCACCCAGATGAATTTATCAAGTTTTGATGCAAATGCTGTGCTTGGAGTTTTAGAAGCACTGGGTAAACAACAGCCTATCTGAACATCTCCCAAGAATAAAGGACTCCAAGCTGACAAGGGAAGGCTTAGCAGGACCTGTGGGCTGGAATGTGAAGCCTGATGCATTCAAAGAAGAAATCAAGTAATGAAGAGGATGCTGAACCACTGGAGTGAACTAGAATGAATGGATCCTTGGTATCTTGCTGATTTGGAGGCAAGATGTCTTCTGGACATAAGTTTAGTCAGGTAGCAGGCTTGTTTTACTTTACTCTGTCCTCAGTGTAGAGAAGGTGAAGCAGATGAAATGCAACAGCTTGTGTTCATAGACACATTCACAGGGTCCACCTGACAATTCATACAGCCCTTTAACTGTACATGAAGTAAAATACTTACATTTTGAAGTTCACTGTTACTTCTAGGAGAGAATTGGTTTGTAATTATGCCGGGGGTTGAGAATCTACCTTTATTGTGAGTTCAGCAGTGGTAGAACTTCATTCTTGAGCTGAATTTCATCACCATCCAGCGCACCAAGTTTATCAGCAAGGTGAAACTCTTCTGCATTTCAGTAGCTGGTATGGTAGGAGTTCTGTTGTAGCAATGGGGCCTGTGTCCTCAGGCAGATACCACATTCGGCCACCAATACTATCCTGTGTGGCTTTAAGCCAAGAATTCAGCCCCTCTCTTGACGTTTTACTTTTGACAACATGGTGACATTTCTCTTCCCCAAGGACAAAAGCTTTAAATATGTTCTTTATAAAGCCCTTTTAAGGACCTTACCAAGGAAGGTGTTAGTGAAATACAAAGCGACGTCATTAGTTTTTTACTCACTCAGAAATTAAAAGGGAAAATTAATTTCTCTCCCAAAAAAGGGATATCAGCCTCCTCTTTACCAAGGGACTTCCTTCTCTCTTCTGCAGGGTATTGTGGATCAGGGTGAACTATACTTCAAAACATTTAATTGCATACAGTGAGAAATGAAGAAAACTGAAGTGGATCCCAAAAATGCATTAAAAATCTGAACTAAAATGAGACTGATTTCATGTCAAGTGAGACAAATGCAGAGTTGATACTCCAGTGCTTCACACTTCCACTTGTCCTTGGCACCGAGAAAATGAGATTTTTAATATCTTGAAAACAGATTGCTGTGAAGACTCATCCATTGTAAATTTAAGCTGCCTTTATAGCAACTTAAGCTGGGGACAAGATTGTTCATTACATCTGATTCTACAACTGTGGCTATGATTTCCATTTTAATATTGAATTTTTTTATATTGTCTGTACTAGAAATAGGGAGGGGAGCTGACAGTGTTTTCCCTGCGTTAGCAGATAATTTATTTAATGAATAATGCGAAAAGGGCAAAGGTTTGTGGGTTCTTACTTGCATATCAGTTGTAGATAGTGGTGACACCTGCCTTTGCTGCTGGGATCGAACTTGGTTTGCTGCTTTGGTTTATGCTAAAAGGAGGCTGAGGGAAAGAGGGATATTTATCCATGATTTAAGAATCCTGATTTGTTAGTGACTGAGGTTACACTGGGGTTTTTTGTTCTTTTTTTTTTAGTAAATTTATAGGCAAGGGGTTGATTGTTTCCCATCTGATGAGCCATTACATTGCAAGAAAAAAAACCCCAAACATTTAAGCAACCTTTATGTGTTTATGAGGGCAGGGAACATATTTCTGTGCCTCTGAACTTTACGCCAACATGGAGTCAAAGACTGTTTGTAACCCTTTTCTACAGCAGCTGTTCTGTTCATCCTACATCAGATGTAGGAAGCATATGCTTCCTCAGCTTTCTGTATACCTGCATTTGATTTTCTCAGTCCACCTACCAAGGCAAACTTGAGGATACCGTGACCTGCCTTACTGCTTGACTCTGTGTGTGCCAGCCTGGAATTGCATTCAGACTTGTAATGCTGCTACCTCAACCTTTAACACAGCAAGAATGAAGAGTCCCTCTTATTTTCTCATGAGTTCTCTCCTGTTTATTTCTGCTGGAATACTGTCATCCTCTCTCTGCGCTCACAGATCTGGAGCCTGCTGGAAAAGTTCCTTCTTTCGCCTCTGTTCACATCCCAAATTTGGGCTAGATCCTGATGCCTCTTCATTTCTAACATCTGAAGTCTGCACCATGTTTTTTTCTCTTCTGTTAGTATCACTAGTATTATCGTCCTGCTTTTGACAACTCGCATCTGAATTATTGCAGCCTTTTTTTTGTCTCTCTCTCATCTCCTTGTGTTCAAGTTTTAATGCTGTGTTTCACAATAGTGGAAGGTAGTCTTTTCTTTCCTTTGTGAGTTTTCTTTGCTTCTCCACATTCCTCCACCTGAAAGCAAATCTTTCTGAGGAATCTGTTCTCTATGATTAGCCTCTCTGACCTTCAGAAAGTTTGTATATGTTTAAGTTTAAGTTGTTGTTCTTTGGAAAACAAAACTACTCAGTATTAAACTCTAAATTTGGCATTAGTCAACAGCATGATCTCATTGGTTTTGTTTTGGTTGTTTTTTTTTGCTGACTGCTTCAGGGAAGATGTTTTAAGTGCAGTTGAGAGACTTACCAGGGAAGTGTTTTGGTGCAGAACCGTTGCTAAAAGGTTTGACCTGGCTGACTGCTAGGGATCTCTGTAGTTTGTCTTGCCCATCCAGCAGTACTTTGGTGTCACAGTTTCTCTCTCAGGCCACAGTATATGACTGTGGCAGTCTGCTGGGACCACTCATCTTGTCTGTGACCTTACTCTTGGCCACTTCCTTTCCTGGACGAAAAGAAGGCAAATCAAGACCTAGATGTGGGCCAAATGAACTGTTTTGGAAGTGGCAGCAGCCAGCAGCCAGCTCTCAACAGCTCCCTCCCCAAAAATACCCAACACATTCCTTTGACCTGGGTGGGAGCAGGTGCAAAACCCCTGGGAAATTTGGTGGCCAGAAACTGACAGCTGCTGCTTCTGAAAAAATTCATTCAACTCAGCGTTTTGGTCTGAGACTTCCCAAGCCTTTTTTGGTTTTGTTTTGTTGTTTTTTGGTTTTGTTTTTTTTTTTTCATAAAGGGGGAAAACAAACCACATATACGATGGTGCAGTCTCTGTATGCACAGTGGACTCCAGCTGGGATAGATGTAGTTACTCACCAGCATCTCTAGAAGGTGTGATAGAGGAGGTGTCATGGTGTAGCATCCAGACCACTTTTAACCACTGAGAGGAACTGAGATGTGTTTGCCCTCAGGACTGGGTTGCTAATATTACTGACATCTCTTTATGGAGAAGAATAAATCATCCCATGCAAATCCCTCTACTCTCTACCTACTTATTTACTGCTCCAAGTCACATACCCCCATAGCTTGAAGTGTAAATACTCTCTAGCTCTTTCTGCATCTGCCTGAATGTAATACCCTTTTTTTCTCTTTCCCATTGGTTAATAGTTCGGCTTTTTGAAGCAGTTTCAGTCCATGTCAGTTTGTGGAGAAAGTCATCAGCAGTGATAGCTAAAGAAAATTCTATTAGGTCATTCCTTTATAGAATGTAGTACCTGTCTTCTAAGCTCTGCGGATGTTAGCCAAATAATCCTTTTAATAGCTTTTGTGAGTTAAGAGGGTAGGTAACTGTCATAAGGCTAAATGATTGCATAGATTAATTTACTTGTGGCTAAAAGAAATCAATTGTAATTTAAATTTTTGTCTCTGGACTGATTACACAACCAGACATCAACTTTCTCCTTAGGAATCTACCACGTGCATTAAGTCATAGAATCACAGGATCACAGAGTCCTGAGAGCTGAGCGGACCTATGGAGATCATCTAGTCCAATCCTCCAGCTGAAGCAGGGTCACCCACAGCAGGTTGCCCAGAATTGTATCCAGGCAGGTTTTGAAAGCCTCCAGAGAAAGATACTCTACATCCTCCCGGGGCAGCATGGTCCAGTGCTCCCCTAAAAAGGAAGAATTTTTTCCTCTTCTTTGGATGGAACTTCCTGTGTTCTCCTTTGTTCCTGTTTCCCTTTGTCCTGTTGTTAGATACCACTGACAAGAGTCTGGCCCCATTGTCTTTTCTCCCCTTGCCCATTAGATATTGATCAGCATTGATGGAATCCCTTCTCAGATTGCTCTTCTTCAGGCTAAACAGCCCCAGTTCTCTTAGCCTTTCCTCTTCAGAGAGATGCTCCAGTCCCCTCAGCACCTTTGTAACCTCATCGGGACTCCAGTCCAGTAGTTCCTTGTCTCTCTTGAGCTAGGGATCCAAGAAACCCAGTATTTCAGATGTGGCCTCACTAGAGCAGAGTACAGGGGGAGGAGAAACCTCCCTTGACCTGTTGGCCACAGTTCTGAATGCACTCCAAGAAACCATTGGCCTTGGCCACAAGGGCACATTGCTGGCTCATGGAGAACTCACTCTCTGCCAGGACTCCCAGGTCTTTCTTTGCAGAACTGGTTTCCAACAGGTCAACCTGTAATTTGTACTGGTGCATGGGATTATTCCTTCCTTGGTGCAGGACACTACACTGGCCCTTGTATGTCATTAGATTCCCCTCAACTCAACTCTATGTCCAGGTTTTGCTGAATTTGTTTTGTATCACATCAGACTTGCTAATGGTCCCTTCATCCAGGTTGCTGCTCAAGATGTTGAACAAGACTGGACCCAGTCCTGGGGATCACCACTAGTAGTGTATGCAGTGTGAAGTATATGTGTGTGTATGTCTGGATAAGTTATAGATGATCATCCAGAGCAATGTATTTGAACAGTTCTGAGTTTTAATATCTGGGCATGTACTAGCCCAGATTACTCAACTTGTTTGCCTTATTTAGATCGGTAAAGTATCCATCTGTAACTTCAGCCATTATAACTCCAGAGGCTGGATGTAAAAGATCATTTAACACGTGTTAAGTCCATGGACGTATTGCAAACCATGAAAGATCATGCTGAAGGCAAAAGAAAGAAAGAGGGTAAGACTTTAATGATCTGTATGAAAAGAAAAACTTGAAAGATGATGTAAGAAAATTCAGTGGTTCCAGGGAACTTTTTAACTATGGTTGTGCTTAGTGATTGGTGTGTGTTCTGCCTTTTAACAAGCGGATGGATTGGGTGATTGAGAAGGATCCTGCAGGTGCACGTCTTGGAGGGCTTTTTGGTGATACTGTGAGATAAACTGCTGTAAGGTTACCCTCTCTGAGCTGACTGTATAGTTGTATTTCAGATAACAAGAAAGTCCAAATGCATTTGCCTTTCACAGAAACCTTAATATTTTTGTGTCTTCTCATTGTATTTTACAGAATGGTGAATAACACTGAAGACCCTCAAGAGGCTTTATAACGTCCCATCTCCATGTAAAGTATGCTCAGAACTTTTCCAGTAGTGTAAGTACAAGCTAAAAAATAGCAGAAAAAATATGAGTCATTTGGTGTTCTTTTAATCTGTCTAAAAAGAGCAGAGAAATATTTACAGTGATTATCAGCAGTTGGCTGAATTGGAGAGTTCCACTGGTTTGGTATTTGTGAGACATTTAAACCAAGGAACAGTAGCATTTGATTCCTCCCTTGGTCTGGCTGATATGTTATTTCTGCTCTTCTGTTACTGAGAGAGAAGGAAAATCACGCAGTTATTAGAAATTCAGCCTTGATCAGGGAAAAAGAAGTGTTAGAAGACAGATAGAATTGATGAAGTTGATTGGAAAACATCTTTAAGATCAAGTCTCCAACCATTACCTAGATAAAGTGTGTACATTCCTTAACACCATATCTTTGGGTCTTTTAAACTGCTCAGGGGATGGTGATTCAACCACCTCTCTGGAGAGTCTATTCCAGTGTTTGATAATCCTTTCAGTGAAGAAGTTTCTTCTAAATCCAATCTAGATCTCCCCTGATGCAACTTGAGGCCATTTCCTCTTGTCCTATCACTTGTTATTTGGGAGAATAGACCTGCACACAGTTTGCTCCATCCTCCTCTCAGGGAGTTGTAGAAAGTGAGAACACTTCTCCTGGACCTCCTTTTCTCCAGGCTAAACAACCCCAGTTCCCTCAGCCACACCTCATAAGATCTGTTTTGCAGACTTTTTATCAGCTCTAGCACCTCACTGTCTTGTAGTCAGGGCCTCAAAACTGAACATGGTACTCAAGGTGTGACCTCAGCAGTGCCGAGAATGGGAGGAGATCTCCGTACATCTGCTGAACATAGTAGAGGGGTACTAGGTCTGTCAAAGAGGCTGTGGCACCAGTACATGCTTGGTGAAAGGAGATGAGTACACCACATAGCAAAGACAAAAGACTGAAGGCACCTAACCTAACATCAGAATTGACTTTGCTGATCCAATTAACCACTGCTTTATCTTGAATCCCAGTATGAACTGAAGTTGTCTGAATCCCATTGTTGAATTGTAGCCTATTAGTTTGTTCTTCTGAATGACTTCTGTCATGACTCTTCAATGTAGTTGGTATCTCTGTTGTTTCTTCAATAAATCAGCAAAATAATTAGAAGTTTGATGGTTGTAAGGCTGAAAGGAAAGGTTTGATCTGTGCTGTGCTTTCATCTATCTGGGCAGTCCTATATCCCTGTTCCTCATAGCTCTTTTGTAGGCAAAACCAACTGCTTGTCCACTTCAGATCAGATTCTTGAGATACTGTGGCCTTTTGACTTCTGATTGTACCTTGTGTCAGACTGTGTTGGAAAGAGAAATCTTGTCCACAGAACAGGTAGCAAGAAAATGGGCTACTGTGAACACAGTCAGATTTTCCCAGGTAGGTTTTTTTCAGGATGAAGATTATTCCTCTAGCACATGGACATTCACAGTGCAGGTGGCAACGCAGTGACAAACTTCTGTAGAGAGTCACAGCAAAACGTGATGGCTGTCAGAGGTTTTTGTGTTGGAAGCTAAGCTACCAATGTATTTCAAAAAGCTATCTTGATCCAACCATTAGCTATTTTCTACTGCTTGTGGTTTAGTCTTCTATTCAAAATGAGTAGTTTCCTACTTTGTTCCCTTTCCCCTGAGCCACCTCCCCTTCTTTCTTTTACCTGGAAATATGTTGGATTTAGTATTAAAATAACCACTTGAAATTGTAAAGATCTAATTCACAGCAAGAAAGGAAGCCTGGAGGTAAGGCCACACTACCCTGTGTGTCTTTATTATACTGGTAATTCAGAGTTTGCAGAGTGATCACAGAGCTCCTCTGTGCTTTGTGTGAACACAAGGACAGTCTCTCAGCTTTAACTTTGAATGGAACTTTTTAAGATACATTTCCAAAATGAATTACATAGTTCCAATTCCCATTCTTTAGCTAGATTTCAGTCCTGTTGTCCCCTTGTGCAGCTGTAGTTGGATGTTGCATTGTTCTGTTGCTTTCTGCAATTGTTGTGGCACACTGATGTGTGCTGTTAATTATCTGCCATCCTCCATCAGAGAAGTAGCAGTTTTTTCACTTCATTCCCATGATGTAAGTGTATTCCATCAATACAAGTGGAGGGGAATATTTTTTACCTGAATGAAAGCTGAGGTGAATTTATTTGGAGAGGATTAGAGAGTATTAAGTTAGAGGAAATGGGCCAAGATGGCCCATTTAGGTATAAAATTTCCATATTAAACCATAGATCCATTTAAAAAAGGATAAGTGAGCATCATGGTTTCAGAAGGAGAAAGAAGAAAACAGAATTGGGGGGAAAAAAGAAAACTTTAAATACTGAATAGAATTAAAATTGAACGTTTTAAAACTACCCATTTAGAGAGTGATTTGGTTACTGATACCTTGGGGCAGGATCCTCTTTCAGAAGAGCAAAAGAGGCAGCTAGCTGAAGTTAGCATTTCACCTAAGTAATTTTGGCTATAATTGGATGAGTGTCAGTACTTGAGAGGAATTTGAGGCATGGTGTGAACACAAACCTTTTGATTTCAGTCTGACAAAAATTAGTAATTTATCTAAAACTAAGTCCTGTAGCCAATGCAAGTGTATCTCCATTGGGTTCTCTATAAGTAAAATAAATTACTTGTGCTTCACAGGCTTATGGCACTGTTGATTAATTAATGTGTTAATAGTGAGGTATGACCATCGGTATTTGTTTTGCATGTTTCAAGATGTTGTGAACTAGACAGTTTCAACATCACTTGAAGTTTACCTGAATTATCAACCTGATGCTTATGAGTCTAACTGCCAGCAATGACAGAGCTGTCTTGGAAGTGAGTAAAAGCCTGCTGAGTGGAGAGAAAATCAGTGTGAGTAATGCAGATGAAAAAGGGCTAGATTGAAGCCTTGTCATCATTTAGGAAAAACAACAAAAAGAAAGGAAAGACTACATGAATGATGCCAAAGTCAGCACACCCTGAAGAGCAGACAGTGAAGTTACAGCGGCTTAGAAAGGCACTGCCTGACTGAGCTGTGTTAACTGTCCAGCTCCCCTGAAATGTGACACGGAACACATTAATTAAACCTGGCTGAAAGAGGACTTGGCTAATTTGCTTTTTTTTGTCTTCAGTGACAAGGTACCATGTAAATAGTTGGTGGCTGTAGGAATGTTCAGTTGGCATTTTAAGCTTCCTTAACTGAAACAATGTCCTGTCTGAACCCTTAGTTAATTGTTGATCTCACAGGCAGCTAAACCACTCTGAAAGACATAAGTACCTCTCTTCAGCTTTTGATCAGGTTGGCTTGTCCACATCTGTTGGATTGATAATAGCAATCAGCCGAACCTTCTAAGCTAAGTCAGCTCACTGACCCAGGCAGAAACTGACTGTAGGTGGCTTGATTGATGGATTGATTTACCTGCTGGGTTAGTTAGCTGAACTGGTCGGTGGAGATTTCCACCCAAGTCCTGGGGCTATGCAGAAAGGCAGAGGAGCAATTCGTAGGTTGCTTCACTCTGTTTCATGTATCTGCAGCTTCAGGACTCGCATCTCTAGGTGTCATGCTGTAAGCAGGACACTGAAAGGTTTGGATTTGTCCTGGGAATGTAGGCTGGATCTTCTCTATGTCATCCAAGAGGAAATTTCCCTAGTTCGAGTTTGGGCTATGCAAAGAGATACTTTGTGCTTAAAGAGCATTAATTAGGATGTGTGCTTCTATTTGAAATGCCTATAAAATAGAACTCCAATGTGGCCAAAATCCCAGGGTTTTGCCATTATGATTTATATTCTTCAAGGAGCCTCTGTTCTCCTAAATTGTTTACCTAGTGTAATCTCTGTCTTCACTGAGACTGTGTGCCAGTAAAGCTACACTTGGAAGTGTCTTCTAGTGCAAAAAAACTTGCTTTGTAGTTAATCTCAAAATTAGGCATAGGTAACTTTCAGTTATGTAGTGGGCTTGGTGTTTAGTTCTTTGAAGTAACATTTCTCTTTTAAGTGTGTTGATTGTTACTGCTGGTGGTAGATCTTGCAGGAGAAAGAAGGTGCTTGAAATACTTCAGAATGTTTTTTTTTTTCTTTATGTGTGGAAGGGAGATGGTGGAAATCTCGCTGATGGCATTCTTTGAAACCTGTCCTACACCAAGTCAAATCTGGTGTTATACATGAATCCTGTAAGATGGCTGTATGTGTGGTGAGAAAACACACAAAAATTTGGCCAAGCACTTGGTCTGCCTTCTTGCAGAATGCCTGTGTGACTTTGAACAAATCATTTTGACTTGTCTGAGAGCCAAACCCCCTTTCGTTAGCTCCTGGTCTCAAAAGTTTTTGTAGTTTCACTTCCCTGCTTCAGAAGGGTAATGTGCAGAATGATGTTTCAAATATTTAGATATTCCAGCTAGGTGGATTAATAGAGAAGAATTTTGAGATTCTATCTGGATTTTAATAAAGATGGGTCAAATTCTGAAGTGAACTGGAGGAGGAAGAAGACAGAATTACTTACATCTGTAGCCTTGACAGATGAAACTAGATGACAGTCTGGTGTCTTGCTTAGACCCACTTCTGAGTTTTATTACCACAATGACTTTCTTCAGTGTTTCAGTCTGTTGGTGAGATTTGCTTAACTGTATAAGTGCACAAGTCCTGCCCTGATTGTGCTCCAGAGTTTATATATCCAAATTTTAGTCTTCAGCTTCTGAATCCAAGAGCTTCTCCTTTGCTCTTGGCACTGGTTTGAGCTTTGGGCCCTCGTTCAGTACTCAGCTGCCACTAGAGCTTTTCTCTCTGTTTGTTAGTCCTTCTGATCCCTCATTCTACCCTTGAATCCAGCCTCAGAGTTTGAATTCCTGCCTCGTTGCTGTAGAATTGCAGCAACAGTAGGAAACCCAGATTTTAGGAGTAGGAAAGGTTAGGGTTAGACAGACAAGTTGTCGATGTGAATCAGTCTGTGCCTTGAGTAGAATTCAGAAGTGTCTGGCTCCCAGCCCTGTGCTTAATCATAGGTCAGTCCCTTTCGTAGGACTTCGATTATGACAATAACTGGAATTTATATTATATTTTTGCCTTGTAAGATCAATCTCCAGTTCTTTCTGTCACTTTCCCAAACATGTAAAGTGGGTAGTATAAAGCAGAAAAAGTTACTCGCCTAAGAAGGATCGGTGGCAAAACTGCTCAGGCTTACTTATTGCCAGCGTGCTAGCATCCAGAAAAAATATTTTATCTTCAGTGAAGGGTTTCAAAGCCTAATATGAAAGAGCAGCTTTTGTAGAGGTAGTGAATGTGGGTTGGGGGCTCTTTAACTAGCTGAGAAACTTGAAGCCTCCTGAAGAAATGATATGTTGATATTCTGCTCTCAGCTTGCCTTCTATAATTTGTGTAGCGGTGAGTATTTGATTACGTTGGATTTATTTTCAGAAGTTTCAGGCTGCTCTTATTAATTGTCACTGTTTTGATCGAAAGCGTGTGGCAGTGTTCTGCATTCATAAGGTGGTGTTTTGCATTCATAAGCAGCGCTGGTGACGTTTAACCTCGATAGATCAGCTTGTAAGTCTGATTTCACTCCTTGCTACAAGGCAAGGCTTTCGTTTCCCTGGGATGAGAGCAGTCATTACAAGCATTACATTTTGTTTGTGAATCAGGATGAATAGGAGTAGAGTCCTCTTTGAAAATCAGAACTAAGAGATGCAACTGCAGGAGATAATTATGCTAACGTATGGCTAAGGATGGATCTGTGTTCGTTGACATGATGAGCACTTGAGGCCTGATTTTTTATGGTGGGTTTTTTTTTTCTTTTTTTGTCTCTCTTGAAAACTGGTACAACTCCAGTGAAAATACTGGAATTGCAACTGATGAACACAAGTGTTGGCTCAGATGAGTCAGATCCTTAATCCTGTGTTGCGCCCCAGAATTCATAGCATCAACTAATGTTTTGCAGGTAGCTTTGTTTAATCTGGTGCAAAGCTTTGGGTGTTTGTGAAATATTTAAATTGATGGTGAGTAAAAGGACTTGCACTTGTTCAGTAAGAACACAAAAACCTAAAGCCTGATTTTCAGATTAGGTAAGTGTCCACAGAATCACAAAATAGTGGGGGTTGGAAGTGACCTCTGGGGATCGTCTAGTTCAACCCCCCTGCTAAAACAGGATCACTTAGAGCAGGTTACCCAGAATCACAGCCAGTCTTCCAGGGAAGGATACTTGACAACCTCTCTGGGTAGCCTGTTCCAGTGCTTTGTCATCCTCATAGGAAAGAAGGTTTTCTTCATGTTCGGAAGGAGGATCCTGTGTTCCAGTTTGTACCCCTTGTTCTGTTGCTTGAGTACCACTGAAAAGAGTCTGGCTGTATCCTCTTGACACTTGCCCTTCAGATCTTGATAAGCATTGGTAAGATCCAGGCTAAACATTGCTCTAGGTCTCTCAGCCTCTCCTCATGCCCTAAATTTTGTTCCAGTAGTGCCTTGGAGCTTCACTTGATGGGTTACTCTCTTTGTCTCTGAACATGTGTGCATGTTGTGCACTGTTTACTTTGTGATGTATATCAACTCCTCTGTTCCTGGAACAGCTATAGCTCAGAATGAAAGTCACTCTCTTGAGCATCTTCTAAGAACCAGCTGCATCCTTTGGGATGGGTAATGGTGGGCAAGATGTGAAAAAAGAAAGGAGGGGTGAATGAACTACTTCTTGGATCTCATAAAAATGTATGGAGAGAGAAACAAGTTTGGTTTAAAAATCAGGAGACTGGACAGCTGGAGTTTTTTTCTGATCCTGATAGAAAGCATCCAGATCAGCTTGTTCATGGTAATTAGGTTGCTGAATATCAGGCTGGTTGATAAGTAAATTATATTGCTGTTGGAAATAGCAACACCATCCTTGCTATCCATTTTTGCTTGCTGCCTAGATCAGACACCACATGTAGAATGGAAACATAGCAACCTGGTCATAAAGAATCTGGATCCTTGCACCAGTGCATGGTCTAGGAACTGGGCATGCAAAGCCAGCACAACTGTGCTCTCTCCTATATGTTTTTAACAGCTGGAGGACATCCATCTCTGCAGCTGTTCAGAAAGCAGTTTTCACTACTGTTGTATGTACATAGGCGCAGGAAAAAAACTGACAGGCTGAAGAGTTCAAGCTGTGAGAAAGACTGTGATAGTTTAAACAGTTATCATAGAATTATGGAATTGTGTTGGTTGGAAGACACCTTTCAGATCAAGTCCTACTGTTAACCCAGCACTGCCAGGTCCCCACTAAACTATGTCCCTCAGCACCACATCTACATGGCTTTTCAATCCCTCCAAGGATGGGGACTCCACCACTGTGCTGGGTAGCCTGTTCCAGGGCTTAGAAGCCCTTTTGGGGAAGAAATTGTTCCATTAGTCCATGAGACACTAGTCCAACCTAAACCTCTCCTGGTGCAATTTGAGACCTTTTTCTCTTATTCTTTCAGTTGTTCCTTGGGAGAAGAGACTGATTTCTACCTTGCTCCAACCTCCTTTCAGGGAGTCACAGAGAGTGAGAAGGTCTCCCGTCAGCCTCTTTTTCTCCAGGTTAAACAATTCCAGCTCCCTCACCTGCCGTTCACAAGACTTGTGCTCCACACCCTTTACCAGCCTTTTTGCCGTTCTTTCGACACACTCCAGCACCTCAGTGGCCTTCTTGTAGTGAAGGACCCAAAACTGAACCCAGCATTTTAGGTAAACTAGTTCACTAGCAGTAGAAATTAATATTTTTGTTATGTAGTTTTGGATGATCGGTTTCAGTTGAAAAGGCAAAATGCCTTTTCAATCCGAACTTGCCGTTCCACTTAGAGGGCAATATTGTGTTCAATGACAGCAAGCAAGTGCATGTTGCATTGCAAAAGTAAATAATAAATAAATAATAAATAAATAAATGGTGGTACTGTAAAAGATAAAGTTACAGATTCTGAAAATGCTGTTGACAAAACTAGTAGTGCTGTTAGGAACCTACCCTACAACAGCAGTAGATACCAAATGTTAAGGAAGGGTGAAAGTTGGCAGTTCTCCCCATCCTGTTTGCCACAGTTGATGTGACTTTACCAGAATAATTTTTAAACCAATTGCAGGACCTAGGATCCTGTTATGAACACTTTGGCTCTGACTCACATCCATGGTGTGCAGATTATATCAAATATAGATCTTGCATTAAAAAAACGCACACTAAAATGCAACTAGTGTGCAAGTCCTGAGCTTTGCAGAGCTACTTAGATAAAGTGGTAAATTTTAATGGAACTTTAGAGGAGGACCTCTGCAGAAGAGGATCTTTTCTCTGATGCTAAAGTACTTCCTATCCATGTAGAAACAGTAAAAGATTGGGGAAAATGTTTTCTTATGGTCATTAAAGACTCCAGAGCCATTTTCTCAAGTGTTAGAAGTGTTAAGGATGGTGTCTGGCCTTATTCCCAAATGGGTAATTGAATTGCCTTGAACTCCTTCCTGCAAGTTCACTTGGAGGTGGACTTAGCTCATAGTTGGTTTTATGGGGTTGTTGCGCTGTGTTCCATCACCTACAAAGTTAGTGTCCGGTAAATGATTCTTTGTGTCTGTCTGGGCTTAGGTTATGATAGCAGGTGAGAAAATCTTCCAGGGTTTTTCTTGACTTTTCTTTATGGGATGAGGAAAGAGAAAGGAACATCTCTGTATCTGTCCATGCTTTCAGTTTGGGGAGGGAGCCCCATATCTGAAAAGTGAAATTCATACAAAAAAAGAAGGTAAATAAGTTGATGGCACGAGGAAGAAAAGCAATGGCATTGAAAGCAGTTACGGCCCCATACAACCTTCATTCCAGAAAATGGTATTAGAAGTGAAAAGAATGGTGCTGCATCTGGCTGTTGGAGATCTGCTACTTATTTAGTATCTGTGGATCTGGGAGGAAAAGAAGCTCTGTTTTTTATAGTTCCTTACAGTTCTTACAGACAACCAACCGAGTCCTAGGCTACATCAAGAGAAACGTGGCCAGCAGGGCAAGGGAGGGGATTCTGCCACTTTACTCTGCGCTTGTCAGACCCCCACCTGGAGTACTGTGTGCAGTTCTGGAACCCTCAGCACAGGAAGGACATGGAAGTGTTGGAGTGGGTCCGCAGTAGGGCCACAAAGATGATCAGAGGGCTGGAGCAGCTCTGCTATGAGGACAGGCTGAGAGAGTTGGGGCTCTTCAGCCTGGAGAAGAGAAGGCTTCGAGGGGACCTGATAGTAGCCTTCCAGTGTCTGAAGGCGGCCTACAGGAAGGCTGGGGAGGGATTATTTACAAGGTCCTGCAACGACAGGACAAGAGGCAGTGGGTTTAAACTGGCAGAGGGGAGATTTAGACTGGATGTTAGGAGGAAGTTCTTTTCAGTGAGGGTGGTGAGACACTGGCACAGGTTGCCCAGGGAGGTTGTGGCTGCTCCCTCCCTGGAGGTGTTCAAGGCCAGATTGGATGCAACCTTGAGTGAACTGTACTAGTGGGAGGTGTCCCTGCCTATGGCAGGGGGTTGGAACTAGATGATCCTTGAGGTCCCTTCCAACCTTACCATTCTATGATTCTATGATTCTCCCTTCAGTCTGGTATTCAGGTACCTGAGGTTCCTTTTTGATGAAGGACAAAAGATAAACATGATGTTTTAATGCTTTATAGATACAGTAAGTGAATTTATTCCATTGTACTTGGAGGAAGTGACTGCCAGCTTACTGTATGAAACATAAATAAGTTTGATACTTTTAGCTACTTTTTTTTTTTTTTTTCTGTTGGGGCCTAAATAACCTTGATTAATTTTAATGTCCGGATTCAATTGTTTTAACAAAATCTAGTTTTCGCTTTTTAGCAAAGGTCTTACTTTCAAAATTTCAATGAGAATGTATGACAGTTCTGCCTTGGTTGACCATCTCCACAAGGAATTTCAACAACCTGTTTGTAACTGATGAGAGTTTTGCTATCTGATCAGGAGATAATGCACGTGAATAGAAATGGGTACACTAAGAAGAACTGTGACCAGTAAGATGAGGGAGGTTCACATTCCCCTCTCCTTTCCCTTAATCAGCCCATATCTGGATTGTTGTGTCCAGTTGGGTTTCCCGGTTCAAGAGTTACAAGAAACTACTGGAAAGACTGCAACAAAGGCTACAACGATGATGAGGGGACTGGAGCATCTCTCTGACAAGGAAAGGCTGAGAGACCTCGGCCTGTTTAGCCTGGAGAAGAGAGACCTGAGACAAGATCTTCTCAATTCTTACATCTAAAGGATATGTGTCGAGAGGGTGGGGCAAAACTCTTTCTCAGTGGTGCCCACTAACCCATCAAGGGGCAATGGGCACAAACTGGAATCCATCTGAACCTGAAGGAAAAATTTCCACTGTGAGGATGCTGCAACAGACTGCCCAGAGAGGTTGTGAGCCTGTTTTAGCAGAGAGGTTGAATTAGTCTCCAGAGATCTCCTCTAACCCCTATCACTCAGTGATTCTATGATTCTGTAAGATCTGCTGGTGTTGATGATGTTTTGCTTCTCTGGCATCAAATTCTGCCAAAGTTTGTCTACAGCAAAGCAGTCAGTGCCACAGTCTGTACTCAGGAGAAGTATCTGCTTTGTTTTTCTCGGCTCCTCTCTATCTTACTTTACTTCTTGTTACTTTTGCAGCTGATTGTATTTCACAAGTGAAAAAAAAAAGGGGGAAGGCAAATCGAATTACGACTAGCCAGAGGACTTCAGGAGGATAAGAGGCTCTTAACAGCAGGGGGGATGAAGTAGTGGAGAATATCCATTTATTAATGAAGTGAATGAAATTATGATGATTTTAAAATGACTGGTTTACTTAGCTGCTTTGTAAATTGAGCTTTAAACTGAGTAAGTTTATTAAACTATTTTGAAAGGGGAAAATAAGTGAAGCTCTGCAAAAATAACAGTTCAAAATGATTTTGCTATAGTTATTCATTAAAGAGCAGGCGACTGTTGATGGTGTTGGAACACGTTCAATAATACCATGTTTTGCAATATTTGTTTTGGGGTTTTAAAGGAAAATTCCCAGTTGCTGCAGTTGTTTTTAGTACATAAAACTCACACAGAAGCATTGTTTCTAGATCTTACAGTTGTGTAGAAAAAGCACATGACAATGTGTTTGTAATCAAGAAGACCAGTAAGAAGTATGTGAGATGCAAGTGTAAGCAAGGCGATTTGTACATCTGCACATGACGTTAGTGAGACCAGCAGTGAGATACTGATCTTGTTTTACTGCTCTTATCTTTTAAGCATAGAAAAATTACACAGCAGATGTCTAACGGGATTGTAGGGCTAGAAGAATGCTTCTCATGGAGAGACAGGCATCAGTGATTTTGACTTTGGGTTGGTTGTTTGGTTGGTTGTTTGGGTTTTTCTTTTCCAGATTGCCAACATTTTGTTTTCAAAATTTTGTTAGACATAGGACTTACTTTTGTGGTAGGTTTGCTACTCTTACACTGCTTTCTGCAAAACTTTTAAAAGCAGTCCACAGATTAACAGGACTCTGTAGAATCACAGAGTCTTTTATGTGGGAAGGGACTTTTGAAGGCCATCTAGTCCACCTTGTCCCAAAAGGACATCTTCACATCTTCAACTAGATCAGGTTGCCCAAAGTTCCATCCAACCTGACATGGAATGGTTCCAGGAATGAGGCTTCTACCACCTATCTGGGCAACCTGGACCAGTGTTTCACCATCCTCATTGTAAAGAAATTCTTCCTCATTTCTAGTCTGAAACTTTACCTCTTTTAGTTTAGAACAATCACCCCTTGTCCTGTCACAATAGGCCCTGCTAAAAAGTCTGTCCCCATCTATCTTATAGGACCCCTTTAAGTACTGAAAGACCACAATAAGGTCTCTCCAGAGCCTTCTATCCTCCAGACTAAATAATCCCAATTGTCTCTGCCTGTCTCCACAGCAGAGGTGCTCCAACCCTTGGATCATTTTTGTGGCTTCCTGAACTCACTCCAACAGGTCCATGCCTTTCTTGTGCTGAGGACACCAGAGTTGAACACAGCACTGCAGGTGGGTTTCTCACCAGAGATGAACCAGAGAGGCAGAATCCCCTCTCTCAACCTTCTGGCCATGCTGCTATGGATGCAGCCCAGAATATGGCTGACTTGAAAGCTGTGAGCACCCATTGCCAGGTTGTGTTCAGTTTTTGATTCACCAGAATGCTAATCCTTCTCCACAGGGCTTCTTCAATCCCTTCATCCCCCAGCCTGTATTGATAATGAGCGTTTCCTTGACCCAGATACAGAACCTTGCATTTGACCTTGCTGAACCTCACATGTTTCACACAGGCTTGTTTCTCCAGCTTGTCCAAGTCCCTATGGATGACAACCTGTTCTTAAGTGTCCCTAACTGAACCACACAGCTTGGTGTCATCTGTAAATCTTCTGAGGATACACTCAATGCCACTGGCTTTTATCAGTGAAGGTATTAAACAGTACTGGTACCAGTATGCATCCCTGAGGGACACCACTTGTCATCAGGTTCCATCTGGACATTGAGCCTTTGGACCATCACCCTCCCATGGATGCGACCCTCCAACCAATTCCTCATTCATTGAACAGTCCCATTTCTCAAATCCCTATCTCTCCCTTTTAGAAAGAAGGATGTTTTGGAGGACTGTGTCAAAGGCTTTACAGAATTCCAGATAGATAACATCCACAACTCTTCCCTTGTCCACTGATGTAGTCACTCCATCATAGAAACCCCCTGGATTGCTCAGACAGGACTTATCCTTGGTAATCACCTGTCTCTATAATCACACTCTTGTCCATCATATGTCTTGGAAGAGCTTCCAGGAGGATCTCTTCCATCGTATTTTCAGGCAGAGAGGCAGCACGAGTTGCAGATCATTGAGTATCTTAGTCTGTGGCAGAGGATGGCCCTTGTTCAGCTGCCCTTGCATATCTGTGATTGAAATTACTGCTCATGCACAGCAGATCCCCACTGCATCGAAGCAGTGCAAACTGGAGCCCAGGTCATTTTTACCCCTTGCGACTGCCCCTGACACAAGATCAACTCTTTTCTCTTGCATCTAAGAACAGTGCAGTTCATTATGTGTAATTTACTAGTAATTCAGTAAGGGGTACTTAGGATTCACTAAAGAATTATGTATAATTCACTAAAGAAGATTAATTTGGCCTGAGAACCCAGATCTAGAAGCTCAATCCTGACATTTTAGGTAAATCAGGAATCACACCGAAGTTTTAAAGGAATGACTGATCATGGCCACAGCCACAGGCTGCTGCTGGATGTTCTGCATGGCTCAACGTTTTTTAATCCATCTGGGAAGTCACTTTTGTCAGATCCAAGTTTTTTTGTTCATAGAACTAGAAGGACAAAAGGTTTGGGTTTCCAGGTCTGTGACAAGCAGATTAGATAATCTAAAATACGTTTTAGGATTAAATGTTGAAAAGTCAGTAAAGTAGGAATTTTGAGTAGATGGATAGACTTTATGACTCATTAAATTCTCCAGTTCAACTAAGTACTTGAGGACATGAAACTTGTTACTGACAGGTAAATGATCCAGGAAATGGTGACATTCAAAGTACAGGTAAGAAATGGGAAAGAAGGGCTGGTTCTAAGGGAAGCTGTCAAATCTAGTGAAAGCCATCTCAAGGCCAGATTTTTAAGAAGATATTTTCTTTTTGCAAACTATGCTACTCAGAACTGGCATGGGGACTTTTCAGGTGGTACAGGAGTTTGTGATATGAGTCAGTAAGTCAACGTGACACTTCACAAAGCTTGGAGAGAAGGATTGAGCAGCTCTACCTCCTCCAACGCAGAGGCCAAATCTAGAACACAGTGTCTGTCCAAATGCTCCTTGTCAAACTCTGAATGTCTCCGTCTGAGATAGGACTTCCAAATTGTAGTTGTTACAATTCCAGTCAGTTGCTAGTCTGATGCTGCATTGGCTGCTGTGCCCTCCTTTTAGTAGAATAATCTAGGTTCCTCTCTTTTTAAAATGGCTTGTACATTTTCAGTAATCAATTGTCCAAAGGACAGCACATTCCCGTTGGACCGAAGTACTTAATATGGTTGTTGTCCGTCTGTCTTCTCACACAGTCATTTTCTTGGATGGGACTCATACCCTTGCATTGACCTCCTACTTCCTTCTCCCACATACACACTATTGAGACAATGGAAGGACCTCAGTAGTTGCTTTATGAGGCCAAAGAGAGGAGCTTTTTCCTCATATCTATATTTTCCAGACTGCAAATACCATTTGTGTAGATTCGTGTGTCTTGGCTTTGTGGCCTTGTGTCTGTACAGCTACACTCCAGCTACAGCTCTACTGAGCAAGCAAGTTCTCCATGCTGTTCTTCATCCCCAAGGCTACTTAGCCGTATCTATACCACTAGACAGTCTCAGCCTTGAAGCTGAGTGACTTCATCCAAACATAGAGTTTGTGGTCTCTGCTCCATTCATAATCTAGAAAAAGACTATTCAGGAGTGCACTGGTTGTGCTGGACCCAAAGTGGACAGTTACCGTCATGTAAAATCAGAATCATAAAATCACTTAGGTTGGAAAGGACCTTTGAGGTCATCAAATCCAACCATGAAGTCTACCTGGAGCATGTCCCTATCACTACATCTACATGTCTCCTAAATCCCTCCAGGGATGGGGACTCCACCGCTTCCCTGGGCATCCTGTTCCAGGCTTTGACAACTCTTTCAGGGAATACATTTTTCATCATATCTAACCTAAAGACCCACAAAACCTACAGGCTTGGTTTACTGTAATTCATATATCCAAAACCAGACTAAATACAACAAGTTTAGGTTTTGTCTCTCTGTGACTCCTGTTATGGACTTTACTGTGCTAGTGCAGCAATGGAAATGAGGAGTCATCTTCAGAATTTTTGAAGAGAAATAGGAAACCCTGTCCCCAGAAGGTTTAGCATAATCATGACAACCATCATCTCTTTTTTGATCTTCATAGGGACCTTGGAATTCTTATTTGACTTTCCTGAGCCTGCTGTTTGTCTCTTCTCACTTGTAGGGATTGTATGTTAGCTCTGTCATGTCTCCTGCAGTTTGAGTGATCTCTTCACCCTGCTCTCCTGCAGAAATTGTACTAAACCCTTGACTCCTAAGAAGATTCACAAGAAGGATGGAAAATGCCTTGATCTCTTTGCCAAGTTCTGTTTGCCCTCCATCTGCCATCCCTTCTTCTTGAAATCTTGAGTTCTGAAGGAGATGATCTTGCCATTTGTATGCCATTTATATCTGTAATGATATTTTGTGATTTTTTTCAGTTCAATTTCTGGGCTTTGCAGCAAATACATGTTCATTGTTCTGGCACATCAGGAAGTTTAGGAGTTAAAATTGCTTTTGATGAGCCACCATGATGAATGAGTTACGTGAAATCCTGCCTTTGGAGGGGAAAAGGCTGTAGACTTGTTTCTTTAAATGAAAGCTCAGTAGTAATTGGATGTTCTGCACTTCCTTTTTAGGGCAGGCGATCTGTGACAACATTCCAGGTTCAAAAGTTACTAACTTCAGAAATGAGACTTCAGTCAAATCAACTTTGGTCCTACAGGCCACTAGAATTTCCGCTAGGTCTGTTTTTATCTTCTTCTTTTCAAGGTAGTTACAAAAACTTAGGGTAACTTGAACTCTCTGTGCTTAAGATTCAGAAGAGTTGAGGTTCATAAATCTCATGTCACAGCTGGCTCAGACTTCTTCAGGAAAACTCAGTCTCTGGCCTCAACCTGACAGTTAGGGAATCTGGGATTTCTGTCCGGTGGTTACTTAGCAATGGGCAAAATTTTGTCTGAAATCAAGTTGCACCCTTAATTACAGAGGAGCCACTGTATCTCTGCGGCAGAGGTTTATCAAAAGCAAAAGGGTGCTGACTGCAGATTGATTATACACAGTGTAAGAAATGCTGGTAAAAGAGAGAACTTCTCTGGGAACATTTAAAAGAAAAGCCTTTCTGCTACACAAGGAGACTAGCATTCCTGGGTTTGTTTGGAGGTGGACTGTTGGTCTGCTCGCCTTCATGTATGTGACTTAAAATTTTGGACCAGATTGATATTTCCTGCCTGTTAGGTACTTTTTGTGCACCACAGAGAACTACTGAAGTGTTTTGTTTTTATTTTTCACCTTATTTTCAGCCTGCTGGAAACCATGTCTCACTACACAGATGAACCAAGATTTACCATAGAGCAGATAGACCTGCTTCAGCGCCTGAGACGTACAGGGATGACCAGACATGAAATCCTCCATGCTCTGGAAACCTTGGATCGTCTTGATCAAGAACATAGTGACAAATTTGGAAGAAGGTCTAGCTACGGGGGTGGTTCTTACAGCAACAGTACCAACAATGTCCCAGCATCCTCCTCTACAGCCACAGCTTCAACACAGACCCAGCATTCTGGGATGTCCCCATCACCGAGTAACAGTTACGACACCTCCCCACAGCCTTGCACTACTAATCAGAATGGGAGGGAGAGTAACGAGAGGTTGTCTGCGTTCAACGGGAAGATGTCGCCTACCCGCTACCCGCTTGCAAACAGCTTGGCTCAAAGGTCATACAGTTTTGAAGCTTCTGAAGAGGACTTGGACATTGATGACAAAGTGGAGGAATTGATGAGGTTAGTAGAAGTCTTCTTTAAAAAATTGGACAGAGTCAGAAGTGCCTCAGAATTCTGCATGTCAAAAGACTGCTGTAGTAGTGATAGGTGTTAGGAAGGAAGCAGGAGCTGGTTTAGGCAGCTATTCCCCTGATGATCACTATCTCGAGACCTTTTTGCCTTGTGTAATCAGCCTCTGTCCATGTCTGGTTATCCCACAGTCTCTTCTAGTGTTGAAATATTTTTTTCCTATGCTGTACCAGAAATTGGTATTGATCTTAGCGCACTCATTTTCTGCCCTATTCAGAAGACTTCACATGACTTCTCATGCACTACTTTATACCACTTGTGTATCCTTCCATGTATAGGGGAATAAGAGAATCAGCTTGGGTAATTCTTTCCACTGGAGAGCATGTATATTATCTGTTCATAGTCTGTAGCAGGGGCTGGAATCTGCAGTCTGCAGGTTTCTGTAGGAAAATACAAATAATGAAGAAGCAGCAGAAGTCTTCCATGAGAGACAGCTGAGAGTTTTTTTTTCCAGACTGACCTTCTTTTGCTTTTAGCAGCTTCCTTTTCAGCATTATGGCAAAGATGAAAAGAGGGGATTATACCACTGAGGATGAAAGTCAGAGTCAGTGGGCTTGATAGCAAGAAAGAAATAAGAGGAAAGGCCAAATGTCTCAAAACAGTTTTGGTCATTATATTGGAATGTCTTCTTTTCCCCCAAATTACAACATTTATGAAGTACTTATGAGAGAACTTGAATCCATAAGCTCCAGGGTGAAAAATATGTTTGAACTAGTTTGGAGATGTAGGGTAAAGGCATGGCATTTGAAAGAGAAGATTAGGGATGAACAGTGAGAAAAGCCAATCAACCTGTTGGCTGCAGGGCAGTAGAATAAGGCAGGAAGGTGGTGAGTGTAGCAGAATGCAGAAGTTCCATTGCTGAGGTTTAATCGTTCCTTGGAGTTTTTGGTTCCTATGCAATGAGTCTCAGGTAAAGCTTTTAGTGCCTGTTTAAACTGAAACTACTTTTATTTTCAGGCATGAGTGCTGGGGACAGAAATGAAAATGAACCCACAACAGAGCATTTATTTAGTGTTTACATTCACGAACTTGAATCTTATCTGCAATGCTGCTGGGGCAGGAGGGGAGATGGTGAAGGGAAATTGCCAAATAATAAAACCTAATAAAATCTGCTTCTAATTGTCTACCCTTCTCAGAGGAGGGAAAAGTTTACTGAAATTTGCTGTATATCACAGTCCCTGTGCAACCTCCAATTTTCTTTTAAGCACAGTCTTAGTCCCTTCTGAACTATCTCTGCACACCTTGTAAAAATCACACAAAGGCTTTAAATAACTGGCACTTGTTCATTCAGTGCAAGCTGTGGAGTAAGGAAGTAGGGGTGGGGAGATAGGTGTTGCAAAATCCCCATTCCTTTGTGTCTTTCTTTTCCTTAAGGCTGGAGATGGTTTGTACATGTATATTCATTTGTTTAGTTAGCCATGCAGACCCTGCTATCTGTATTTTTGTGCCTGGTTTTTATGACTGAGTTTTTTATGCTGGTATGATAGATTTATTCATCCCTGTGTAATGAAACTTTGTACAATCCATATGGCAGTGCTGCACCTAATATGAATTATATAGGACATGAGTCATCCATTCTGCTCTTGCTAGGGTGCTTTGATCAGACGTGACACTTGTTACAAGAAGTGTCCACCAGTGAGGCACTTGGGCTGTTTCAACACCTGCCTTCCCCACCCCTTGTCCCCCTAACGAAGGAAATAAAGGTGTTTTGCATCTTCAAAGTTTACTTCATTCTGGCTGTCTTTTTCTGTGTTCTTTTGGTTGTTTTTTTGTTTTGGTAGGAGGGACAGCAGTGTGATAAAGGAGGAAATCAAAGCCTTTCTAGCCAATCGGAGAATTTCCCAAGCAGTTGTTGCACAGGTAACAGGTAAGAGCTCGAGGAGTCTTTTCTTCATTTTTGGGAAACTGTGTCTGAACAGCCTATCTGTGCACGGTGCAGATGTTGGAATATTGCTTAGCTTTCTGCATTGCAGTGCAGATCTGTCAGCTTAGTCATGTTAATGTATGCCTTTGATTTAAGACCCATTGTCCCGTACATCATGGAACTTCCCCAGTGAATCACTTCTTTTTTTTGGTGTGTGTGTGTGTGGCTTGTGCTAGCAAATTTTATTTTACAGCATTATAATAAGCCCGAAGTTCTTATCTTAAAATGAAAACAGTTTTCCTTAATTCTTAAATTGTTTGTTGAGTGTGGCAAATAGATGTGTATCTGCGTTTCTGTGTGTGGAAAGAGACAGGGATAGAATATGGATTTATGTTACAAAATGTATATGAATAGTCAGGAGACACAGCAGTAGCTGGTATCTGCACATCCAGGAGTCATATTTTTATGACAGTTTGAATTTTTTTGAGTTACAATTAATGAAGATCACATTTGAGGTTGAGGGGATGACCATAACAGCTCAGGTTCTACCTAGAAGAAGTAGTTTTGTCTTTACCTTCTGCCTTGTGCCTTCTCTCTGTCATGTTCAGGATGAGTAAACAGGCTGCAGTGATATCACTTCTTCATTGGGTGTGTTTCCAGAGCTTTCCACAAAGAGTACTGGACTCTTACTGCTCCTCCATGGCATGGGATGTCATTAGTTCTTCTCACGCTACTTGTCTAAAATAGCTGTTTGCATACTTGAAGTGATAGAATCATACAGGTTGGAAGAGACCTTTAAGATTATTCAGATTTTTAACCTAGCATTGCCAGTTCACCACTAAATTGTGGCACTCAGCACCATGTCTACACAGCTTTTAAGTCCATTCAGGGATGATAACTCCTAACACTTCGCTGGGTAGCCTGTTCCAGGGCTTGACAACCATTTTGGGGAAGACATTTTTCCTAATGTCCAACCTAAACCTCCCTTGGCAGAGCTTGAGACTATTTCCTCTTATTGTGTTGCTTGTTACTTGGGAGAAGAGATTAAATCCCACCTGATTCCAGCCTCCTTTCAGGGAATTGTAAAGAGGGAGAAAGCCTCCCCAGAACCTCTTTTTCTTCATACTAGACCCCTCCCCATTTTCCTCAGCTGCTCCTCAGAAGACTCGTGCTCTAGAAACTTCACCAGCTAGGATGAAGACTTGATGATAGAATAAAGTCGTCTCAGTCCCATATTACACCTGTAACACTGATCTTTATTCAAGTTTGTTTAAAAAAAAAAAAAAAGTCTTGAAATAGATAATTCTTAAGGTTTGCTGATGACTAGGAATACCAAAACCAGCAGGAGGAAAGTTGCTCTTTTGTTATATTTTTCCTATTTGAAATGCCATGAGATCCCATCTGTCCAGGAGATCTTGGTTTACAGACATACTGGCAGTTGAGGCAGGGAGGCAGAAGTAAGTGCTCAAGCCATGGAGCCAGAAATCCATTCCACATTTCTGCCTCCTGTTGTGTGATCAAGATGGCCAATGGTATCGTGGAGTGCACTCAGAAGAGCATGGCCAACAGGTCCTCTCCTTTGCCCTAGTTAGACCACATATGGAGTATTGCTCCACTTCTGGACTCCCCAGTTCAAGAGAAATGGGGAACTACAGGAGAGAGTCTAGTGGAAGGCCACAAAGATGCTGAGGGGACCAAAGCATCTCTCTTACAAAGAAAGGCTGAGAGACATGGGGCTGTTTAGCCTGAAGAGAAAAACAAGAGGGGATCTTCTCAGTCTGTATCGATATCTAAAGGGCAGGTGTCAAGAGGATGGGGCCAGCTTCTTTCTGGTGGTGCCTGGCCAGAACAAGAAGCAGTGGGTGCAATCCAGAGCATAGTTTTCCCTTGAACATGAGAATGAAATTCTTTCCTTTGGTCTTTCCTGTGAGAGTGCCAGAGCACTGGAAGAAGCTGCCCAGAGACTTTGTGGAGTCTCCTTCTCTGGAGAGATTCCCAACCCACCTGGGTGTGATCCTGTGTAGCTTTCTCTGGGTGACTCTGCTTTAGCAGAGAGCTTGTACTAGATGATCTCCAGAGATCCTTTCCAACCCCCACCATGCTGGAATTCTGTGGTCTTAGGCAAATTACTTATTCTTCCTTGGTTTCAATTTCTTCTGTAAAATGGCGAGATTAACATTTTGTGTGACTCTAAGGAATGTTATTAGCTATATCAGGCATTAGCACTAGTACTTCAAAAATTAAATGCTATGTCTAGTTGCTTAAATCATACCTCAGCTCTGAGATTTTCATAGCTAGTGGGTTACTCCCCAACTTTCATGCAGTCCTTGCCTGAATATAGTCATAGTGTAACTCATCTGTGAATTAGCCTCTGTATAGCAATCTTCACATGTACCAGCATGTCAAAACTGGCTGCCCTTTCAGGAGAAGTAATGCAGAGAGGGGGGAAATGACAGAAAAAGAATCTTTTCAAAATAAACCAACATTTTCCTTAGGTAGTCTGCAGGCAGACTGTAGGAAGGTCAAGACCATCCTCTTCACACCTGATCATTTTTCTCCTTCCATCCTCAGCCTGTTTTCTTGAATTTCTGATATTGATGTCATTAAGGTGACATTTAGCCTTTGGAAGCTTTCATTATTTTCCAGGCTGTTCCTTTTGTGAGTAAATATGGAAGGGAATCCAGAATGCTTTGACACAATGATCAGGGAAAGTATTTCCAGATGTCTCTTTTGAGCCTGTCAGTGGGACAGAGAGTGGAGGCTGAACTGATGGCACTCTGTTACGATCTTGTTTCCAAGCCAAATCAAAGCAAAACCAGGTAGATGTGAAGGTTAAATGGTTACATCCTTTTGCAGCCAACTCAGGAGTGTTCCTATGGACCTTTAAAATAAGAAAAGAAAGTGACTTTTGGCACAGGATTCGGTGTCTCAAGTAGAGATAGCTGCAAGACACCAGTCTCTTCCTCCCGGTACCCTTTACATTTGAACTGTGTCATCCTCCATGTGCTTGATGGGAAGGTCTGTAAGAGCTAATACATTTTAAATATAACCCATAGCCATGCGTGAGCAGATGTGTAGTACTTATGTGCCACTATTAAGTACATAGCTATGGCTTATCAGAAAGGAATAGTAAATTTCAAAGAGATATTTGAAGGGACCAGATTAAAGAGTGTGCTCAGCACTACTAAGGAGAAACATCAACTTCCTTTCAAAAGCACAGTGTGGTGAAGAGTGACTGAAAATAGCTCAGGGCAGAGATCCATAGAAGAAAGCATGTATCCCAGTGCTTCCAGACTTGTCTTAGGCCTGATGAGTGCTAGCTGACTTGTGTATTCTTCAGATCTGTCCAACATCCCTTGCCATTCAACTGTGAAACAGGCTCGCAAGGAAGGCCTGGAAGGCACTTTTGATTCATTAAAACCAGCAGTTTGAGTAGACAGCTTGCAAAATGCGTGATCCTAAATGGTATCTTCTCAGTATTTACAGACTTGGCCTTAACTGATACAGCTGTTCTGTAAATCATCAGTAAACCAGAGGCAAAATAGATAAATAAAATCCTGAGTGGTCAGTAGCAGATGGCATAGGAGAGGATCGTAAGACTGCAGTGATACCTTTACAGAATGCTGTTCAACCTCCACCAATCACTGTCTTGGGATCCTTTTTATTATATTAAACAATGAGGTGGAACCCTGTGCTGGCCAGCACAGAGGCTTGTAAAAGAGGGCAACCCCACAAAACCAGATCACCAGCTCCCGGTAGCTGGTGTGCTTGCAGCCTCCCTGACCATTTGTCGGAATAGAAGCTTAGCAAACTGTTTCTGGAGGCTGTAGTGCAGATGTTGGGCATAACTGACTTGCCCATCCACTGGCTACGACCCTGCACCAACTGGGAAGCCTTTGTTAAGCACTCGAAATACAAGCAGAAAGCATGGCCTCGTCTTTTAGTCTTTATCTCTTCTGTCCTGGGAAATGAGACAAGAAAGAAGTGGAAAAAAATGTGGCTGGCTGACTCTGTCCAGGAGAAGAATTGTTTGGCCTGGCTACCCATGCTGTCAACTTTTTCCTTGCATTCTCTACCAGTTTCTTTACTATAAAAAAATTGTGTGCGTGTAATGGGAAGGCAGAATGGCACAGAGTGTAAGGGAGTAGTAGTCCTTCTGAACTATGGTATTAGACCTTTGACTAGGAACCTAAAACTTTGCTTCCCTGTCTTAATTACAGCTGGGTTGGCCACGTTGGACAAGTGATGAAGCTCGTCAGAGAGTGTAATGTTTCCCTGGTACTTATGACCATACTCATCTCTATTCTGTATCTTGTTGGTGTCCTGTCCTTGGTACAGGAACCTCTGGTACAACTTCTGCCTCTTGAAACTTCTTCAGTCCACTTGGGATTTTGTTCAGAAAGGTCCTTCTCCTTTTTCTCATCTTAATTCTACTACTGCAGTGAGTTTAGAGAATACACATTCTTGCATCAGCCACAATCCTACAAAGCCCATTGAGCAGCCTTGCCTTTAGAGTCTTAGAAGCATTTTGGTTTGAAAAGACATGTAAGATCAAGTCCAACCATTATTTACAGACTCTGCAACAGTAAATGGCTTTTCCGTTTGTTTTTATTGTGCTGTGCTGCAATGCAAGGGGATAGGAAAGGATGGAGGAGGCTACATGAGAAAGGAATGCAGAGCTGAAGGTTAAAGTCCAAGTTTTGCAGTACAACAACTTTATAGGCTCTCAGCCTGTCTTAAATTACCAGAAATTTGTAAAGTCATTTAGATTATGAATCTGATGGGGAAAATTAGACCTGGAAGACATTCTACAGGACTGCCTGGGGTACTGAGAGGAGAGAGCAGGAGAGAGAGAAGAAAATAGTAACAGAGTATTAAATGGTGCTTGAAAATAAAGGAAGGATTGATAAGAAGCAAAAAAACTTAGCATAACACTTATTAGTGCTGGCCCTAAATACAGGAGCTGCTTTTTATAGAAACTTTTTTAATGGTGTCTGTAATAAGATAAACAAGAAGCACTTGGGTTGGGCTCTGTATAAATAATCTCCTACTGATAAGAAAAATGACAGTATAAACAGGAGCTAATAATAGTTCCTGCTGAATTTCCTATCTTGTTATTTGAAGCTCCTTTTAACATTGCTGGAGCTTACCCAGGGGTAGGTATTTAGCCCTCCATGTGGTAGGTGAGATGCCAGATTTTTATCCACAGTAATTTTAAGTCGTGTATTGCAATTTGCTTTAATTGCCACCAGAATTGTATCTGAGTACCAAGTAAGTTGTGGAATACCTAACACACAGAACTTTCCAGTGTGCAGCTCTGCTGAGCTTCACAATTGCTCTCCTGTTGCAATTCAGCCCTGTCCTACTGCCTCCACCTTAATTGATATGAGATCTTCAGGACTTTGCTTTATATTATGCTAAACACGCGCATCATCTAGCACGGTGGAGGGCAGCCTTGGAACACTGCTGTAACATAAATAAAATCCTTTCAGTTTCAGAACCTACACGCAGGGATGCTGAGCAAATGCAAACAAAAAAGTGCAACTTAACTAGTTCCATTGTGAAGAGAATTCAGAAAATTACTGAATTATTGATCATCTAAAATGGCAAGAAACTGGATTCTGAAAACCATTTTCCTTCCTTTTTTTTTTTTTTTTTGTTGTTGTTTGTAGTTTGTTTGTTGGGTTTTTTTTTTTTATTTTAGGCTCATGACAACAGAGGGAATGATTTGTTTTTCTATGATTTTGATCTTTGCAGGTTTTCTGTAAACAAGCTTTGCTAATCTCCCAAATTGATAGATGTCCTTTGCAAGCACGTATTATATGAATCTAGGACATTGCTTACAAACCGGAGAATTAAACCACAGTCGGTTACTTTCTTCTCCAAATCTGACATATTCCAGGTGCTTCTAAAAAACTCTTTTGAAAGAAACATTAAAGAAATGCAAAGCAGATTCGCTGAACAAATATGTCTGTGAAGGTGAAAATGAGTTACCAAAGACTGGATGAATAGTAGTTTTGAGGGTTATGAGTAGATTTCTACAGCATATAACAGTTGCTTTCCCTTGATGGTGTATTTTGGCATTTCTTTTATGTTTTTGAAAGGGAAACTTTTTTCCCCAAATAATATCTGTAGGAAAGAGTGGACCTGGCCAGAAGAGCTCTGTTTTGTTTCTAATTAGAAAGTGTAACTTATTGTGGGAAGGACCAGGGTGTCACACATTCAGCCTTTCACAGGATGGTGGGGGTTGGAAAGGACCTATGGAGGTCAGCTAGTCCAAATCCCCTAGTAAAACAGAGTCACTCAGAGCAGGTTGACCAGGAGTATAGCCAGTCAGGTTTTGAAAGTCTCCAAAGACAGCACAGCTTCTTCGAGAAGCCTGTTCCCAGGCTTTGTCACCCTCAGAATAGTTTTTGTTTGTGTTCCAGATGGTGCCCACTGCCCTTTGTCCTATCAATGAGCACCACTAAAAGCAGTATAGCTCCATCCTGTACATATTGATAAGAATTCAGAAGATGCTTCTGGCTAAAGAGCCCCACATCTCTCAGCCTTTACTTACCAGACGGATGCTCCAGTCCCCTTGTCATCTTTGCAGCTCTCCACTGAATTCTCTCCAGTAGTTCCCTGTCTCTCTTGAACTTGGGAGCCCCGCTACTAGGACTGAGCCTAGACCTCCAGATGTGGCCTTATTAGGGCAGAGGAGAGAGGGAGAAGAACCTTGCTTAACCTGCTGGTGACATTGATCTTAATAACCCCAAGAGACCTTTGGTCTTCTTGACTACAAGGAAGCATTGCTGGCTCATGGAGAACTTGTTGTCCACCAGGATTCCCAGGTCCTTCTCTGCAGAACTGCTTTCCAGCAAGTGAACCTGTGCTGATGCTTGGGGTTTTTCCTCTCCAGGTGCAGGACTCTACATTTGCCCTGTTCGAACTTGAATTTCTGTATAATTTTTTGTGATTACTGCTTCCTTTTCCAGTATTTTCTGTGTGAAAAGTAGCTGTGCTCCTTGCAATACATCCTTGTCCATGGTGATGCTGAGCTCAATATGACAATGTTCCTTGAGGTCCATGGTTCAGTCTGATAGTGAATTTCCTCAAGGCAGCTGGATTTTCATTGCTGCAGAGAACTTATTTCATTAATCTGCTGCTGGCAGCAGGATGACTTTTTTTTTTTCCCTGCCAGTGCAATTTCCTAAAGTAGCATGATTACAGATGATGTGACAGGATGGTACTGATGGTAGTAGTAGTCATTGTCCCGATGAGTCAACTGTGTAAAACCCACTTGAGATGCAAGAAACTCTGACATAACAATTTTGGTTGTTTTTGGTTTTTTTTTAATTGAAAGGAGTGAATGATGTGATTAAGACACTGTACTATAAATCTAGGAGTTCCTGGATCTGTCCTTCTGCTAATGACTTTGCATATGAACTTGAAGTAGTGAAAAGTCTTGGAGCATACATTTTTGGGGCATCTAAGGCAAGCTGAGGTATAGATGACAGATATCACATCCTGGGCTGCATCAAAAGAGTGGTCAGTAGGTCAGCAGAGGTGATTCTGCTGTCTCTGCTCTGGTGCGCCTCATCTGGAGTATTACATCCAACCCTGGAGTCCTCAGCACAAGGGCATAAAAGCTGCTGCAGCAGGTCCAGAGGGAGCCATAAAAGTGATGCGAGGGCTGGGACCCCTCTGCTGTGAGGACAGCGTGAGAGAGTTGGAGTTGTTCAGCCTGGAGAAGAGAGGGCACCAGAGAGACCTTACTGCAGTCTTTCAGCACTTAACTGGGCCAGTAAGAACGATGAGGACAATCTTTTCAGCAGGGCCTGTACAGAACATGGGGTGATGGTTTTAAATTAAAAGAGAGGAGGAAGAAATTGTTTGCACCGAGGGCAGTGAGACACTGGTCCAGGTTGTCCAGAGAGATGGTAGATGGCACTTCTGTGGAAACAAGCCAGGTCAGATTGAATGGGGCCCTGAGCACAGCCCAATCAGAGTTCCCTACTGACTGCAGGGGCATTGGACTAGGTGGCCTTTAAAGGTCCCTTCTGACCTAAAGCATTCTGTGATTCTGATTCTAGTATTTTGTATCTTAGAAAGAGGATTGGTGTAGATAGAGGAAATGGTTAAGAAGCTCCACTCTCCTTGCAGATTTCTGAAACAAGGAAAGAAAATAGTGAAAATATGTAAGGAATGGGACTTAAAGTGTCTTCAGATGTCACACGCTACATTCCTATAGCAAAACCAAGCTCAACTGCCTCAACCATAACTGACATTCTATCTGGGTTTGCAACATTGCTGGAGAAGTCTCAGCCAAAGGGCAAAATGGGCTAATGCAGAAAATTCTGTGGCCTGCAATGCCACTCATGAGATCCCTTAGTCAAACAATAATGTACTGAGAACTTGCAGTGCGCTCATTGAATCTGTGTTGGTGTCCTTTACAAAACTCTGTTTTGCAGAAGTGGCTTTATAAACTTTGAGGCCTTGCGATGAGTCAGATGTGGGCATGGCAAGATATGGCTTTAATCTTTTGTCTCCTGCTCCCTGGCTTTGTTTCGAGCACCTTGTGTGAAGTAGCTGACATTTGTACCACTTCCTGACAATATCAGGCAGCTTCTTGTGCAGAATTTGGATTTTCCACTGTATGACTCTTGTTGAAGATACTTAATCTCTATTTACAATTTCTATCTAATTATGTTTTGCATTTATCTCTTCTGTTGTCGTCCAGACACTCAATAAATACTCATTCACTGCAGTAAGTGGACTGTAGTAAACAAGTAAATGGCTGTTACCCATTGAACCATGCAGCCAAAAGCAGGGATTGAGACACAAACATCCATGTGTCCACAGTGTTGTGTTTAAAAAATGGCTTTTCTAAATCACAGTAGTAGGTGACGGCCTCAATATTTTCAAAACATCACCTTTTTATTTGTGTTCAAGCATCTGGATTGCATGGTTTCAACTAGACTGAAGCCTTGGTTAGGGCTAGAGAGTTTTGTTAACTTACAGTCACAGAATGGTACAGGCACAGAATGCTAAAGCAAAGTGACCTAGAGTAAGTTGCACAGGATTGTGTCCAGGCAGGATTTGAAAATCTCCAGAGAAAGGAGATTCCACAACCTATCTGGGCAACCTGTTCAGTTCTTTGGCACCCTCACGAGAAAGAAGTTTTTCCTCATGTTTGGGTGGAACCTCTTCTAGTCTAGTTTGTGCCTACTGTCCCTTGTCCTATTACTGATCACCATGAGTCTGGCCTCACCCTCTTGACCCTGAACCTGCACATCTTAAAAGGCATTGATGAGATCCCCTCTCAGTCTTCTCCAGGCTGAAGAGCCCTAGACCTCTCAACCTCTTCATTAAGATATGTTCCACTGCATTCTATCCAGTAGTTCCCTCTCTCTTCATCTGGGCCCAGTACTCCAGATGTGACATGACTAGAACAGAGGAGAGAAAGAGAACCTTTCCTGACCTGCTTGACTTATGTTGATTTCTTTTGCTTTTAACTTGTTTGCTTCAGCAGTTATTTGATGTAAGCTTGGCAGATTCTAAGGTTTGTGTTTGACTGAGTAATTCCACTCGTCTAGTAATATAAACTCAATTATATATCCCAGTGTGGGCCTTGGAGGTAGTAAACTCTTGACTGCCCCAGCTGTTTCCAAACTCTTATCAGTTGTGAAGCAAAGGCAGTTTCTGAGAACAGGAGTGTTAAGAAGATAAATAGACATATGGGAAACAAAACTAAACCTGGGTGTGTTTTGTGGGCAAAACTCTGTTGCACAGCAGTAAGCTTGTGTACTTGAAACAAAACACACCTATCCCATTTCCCTGGGACAATTAAAACTTGATAGGCTCTGTATTTCTGTGTGAGGAAGAACAGTTAAGAGCATAAACCCAGTGGTTTAAAAAATTCTTGGAGTAAACCCACTTGAATGTGATACCTGAGAGTCAAGTTTAATCATTCTGAAGTTAATGGTGTTCAGTGCAAAAAAAAAAAAAAAAAAAAAAAGCAACCCTGAACTCATAGTAAAACCGTAAAACCCTATACTAGAAGTGGTGAAACTACAGGGGGTTGTTTTTCATGAGTTAAATATGATTATAAAACATTGATGCATCTCAAGAGGGGAGAGGTAGGTTGGTTTCAATGTGAAAACCTGCCTTCCACGTGCCTCAGTATTATCACCAAGCAGGTGGTAGCACAGGTGGTGTTCAAGTGTATTGTTACTTGGAGCACTTCCTAAAACTTTAGTTCTCAGGAGAGTTCAGATGCTCTTAACCCTTTCTCATCACCGAAAAATCTAGTGGAAAGCACAGGAAGTCCTCCTACCTGAAGTCCTGCTTTAGTTATTCATTAAACTAATTTTTAAAATATTTTCCATGAACCTGCAGTTCACCTCCTTCTGCACTTGTAAACCTCTTGCTTTATTTGGCTCCATGCTTTCTAAATCGCTTCTTCTTCCTTCCTGCACTCATCCTTCATTCAGTGTCACCCTTTGGAAATAGCTGTACTAACTTCTAAGGCTTTTCTCCCTTTTACTGTTTTCTTAGAAATCTTGCTTTAAAACCCCTGGAACTTTTCGTCCCTAATCTTGCCAGGGTCTTGCTTGATGAATCCTTTGCTGACAGACTGCTGCCCTTTCTCTTTTGTTTTCTAGCTGTTGTTATATTAGCTGATAGTTGACTCGCTCCGTTTCTGAGCTGGTTTCATCTATATCACACAAACTGTTTCTGTTTATCTCTCTTCTTATGCAAGCATTGTATGCCCATCATCTCCTAACTAACTATTTATACATAGTAGTGTGTAAGGGACTTATTCCCATATACAGAAGAAGAAATTTTAAGCATCACTGAACCTGTGGTGAATTCAAGTTGGTGATAGATTTGCTTCCCAGTTTGCACCCTCTTTGCTTGTGGGTTGATTGTGCTGATTCCAAGATGTACCTTGGCTACAGTAGGAAATACTAACAGGGACAAGTTAAAGCCATTAGGGGCAAGAAGGGGAAGCTTGAACTCTTACTTTTCCTGTGATTAAAACATTGTGAGTTCCTGGGCTTTGTAAGACAACACCTTTCATCAGTATAGAAATCATTTAAAGTTTGTTTGTTTGTTTGCTTTGTTCTGGTTTGTTTTTTTTTACAGGTATCAGTCAGAGCCGGATCTCCCATTGGCTGTTGCAGCAGGGGTCAGACCTGAGTGAACAAAAGAAAAGGGCATTTTACAGATGGTACCAGCTTGAGAAGACAAATCCTGGTAAACAAATGCAGCCTAAACATCTCCTGATGGGTTTGGGGGTTTTTTGTTGTTTTGGGGGGGTTCTTCTGTTCTTGTTTTGGGTTTTTTTTAAAGAAGCATTTTGTAACTGGCTTTTATTATCACTGATAATTTCCTTCTTGGTCTTAAGAACTGTATTCCCTCTGATCAACGTACTTGTTTAGGAGGGTAGGAACAAATCCTCACTTTGCTTTGCAGCAAATAATTTAGGATTGACTAATCCATAATCGACTGCCCAGCTCCTTGGTCATGGTTGCTTGCTCTGTCATCTCACTGCGAACTGACTTTGGGAATCAGAAAGAATCAGTGAAGTTGTAGTTGGCTAACATGAAGTAGGTGCCAAGGCTTTTCAGAATGAACAGAGAGAAAACATTAATAATAACTACATAATATTAAGTTGTAGCAAAAAGCGCACATTTTGGTGGAGAGAAACTGAGGGATGACTTCAAGAGGGTTTTGGATTGGATCTCAAGCTCACGAATGGGCTCATGAAAAGGGCTTTATGGTCATCAAGGTCAACTGTTTACACAGGACTTCCAAGTCCACCAGTTAAGCATGTCCCTTAGCACCACATCTGCGTGTCTTCTAAATACCTTTAGGATTGGGTATTCCACCACCATCTTAGGCAGTCTGTTTCAGGGCTTGACAACCCTTTCCATGAAGAAATTGTACTTCATGTGCAATGTAAACCTCCCCTCCAATTTGAAGCTGTCTCTTGTGCTGTTGCTTGTTACTTGGGAGAAGACACTGCTTTCTACCTTGATAAAATCTCCTTTCTGGGAGTTGTAGGGAGTGAGAAGGTCTCCCATGAACCTCCTTTTCTCCAGGCTGAACAATCCTAGTTCTCTCAGGTGCTCCCTCCTAAGATTGTTCTCTAGACCCTGACAGTAACAGAGCTAAGTAGAGATGGGTCTGTCAATCCCTCTTGCTTCTTCACATCTCGCAATAGATCTGAAATATAAAAGAGAAGTAAAACTCCTCCTTATCTTCAACTAACCAGCAATCTTCAAAATCATGGCTGAATTCGTTTCCTTACATTGTTCTTCTCCATAGATTCTGTTTCACCACAGTTCTTATTTTTCCCTTTAGTGGTTTTATTGTAAATGTGAAAATATTTACATTCAATTTCCTTTAAACAATGGCATGATTAAATTAACTGTGTAATTGTTTTAAAGAATTTAAGACTTAGGCTCTCTAATATGAACTTGGCTTCAATATCAAGAATTCTATTAAGAAAAATTACAGTGAAAACAAATCCTCCAAACTTCTGCTCTGTGTGTAAGCTGAAAATCAAGAGGCTCCAGCTGTCAGTTGGCCTGAGAATACTTCAGCTTAAAATTGTGTGGGTTCTGAATGACAGCTGAGCTTGTCCTTTCTGTTAAGCATCTAGAAAAGGGTTTAAAGAATGAAAGTGCCAAGGGTGGTAAGGTGCTGGCAATCTTGTAAGGATCCACAAGAAACTTTGATGTTGCAGTGTCTGGAATTGGGGCACTAGGGATCAGCAAAGTTACTGGATACAACTGTTTAGTATTAGCTGCTTTGGAAGGCTCAAGTTGTACCCTGCAAAGTAATCCTTAGCCCTGGAAAGATTGAGCTCCAACGCAGTGAAGAAAACTAGAGATTTTTTGGAAGATGTATTTTTGAAAAAAGTACTCCAAGGCCCTCTCCTAATGATGAATACTTGTGTGCATCTTCCCTATAGCCACATATCTTTCCCATATTGTTTGGAGCTGTTTCAGAACTACTATTCTGTGCTGGGATAACAGAAGCCTTGTTAAACTTGGCACTAAAATCTTTACTTCCTCTTCTTAACCTTCTTTCTTTCCCCATATCCTCATGTTCAACTCTTGTGTGTCCTTTTACCCTTGAGAAGGGCCCAAGGAACACCAGCAGCCCCAGGTATCTCAGTCTTTCCTTGTCATCTTTATGGATGCTCCACTCCCCTTGTCATCTTTATGGCCCTTTGCTGGACTCTTTGCAGCAGTAGTGCCCTGTTTCTCTTGAACTGGGGAGCCCAGAACTGGATTTAGTAATCCAGAGGTGGCCTAAATAGGGCACAGTAGATCTGCTGACCACACACTTCATGCACCACAGAGTATTGGCTATCTTGGAGGTCCTGCACATGGGTAGGCACAATCCCAAGCACAAATACAGGCTGGGTGGTGAATGGCTGGAGAGCAGCCCTGAGGAAAAGGACCTGGGGGTCTGGGTCGACAAAAAGCTCAACATGAGCCTGCAGTGTGAGTGCAGCCCAGACAGCAACTGAGTCCTAGACTGCATCAAGAGAAGCATGGCCAGCAGGGCAAGGGAGGGGATTCTGCCCCTTTACTCTGCTCTTGTCAGACCCCACCTGGAGTACTGTGTGCAGTTCTGGAGCCCTCAGCACAGGAAGGACATGGAAGTGTTGGAGCGGATTCAGAGGAGGACCACAAAGATGATCAGAGGGCTGCAGCAGCTCTGCTATGAGGACAGGCTGAGAGAGTTGGGGCTCTGCAGCCTGGAGAAGAGAAGGCTTTGAGGAGACTTTATAGTAGCCTTCCAGTGTCTGAAGGGGGCCTACAGGAGGGCTGGGGAGGGACTATTTACAAGGTGTTGCAATGAAAGGACAAGGGGCAATGGGATTAAACTGGCAGAGGGGAGATTGAAACTGGATGTTAGGAGGAAGTTCTTTACAGTGAGGATGGTGAGGCACTGGCGCAGGTTACCCAGGGAGGCTGTGGCTGCTCCCTCCTTGGGGCGGTTCAAGACCAGGTTGGATGAGGCCTTGAGTAACCTGTACTAGTGGGAGGTGTCCCTGCGTATGGCAGGGGGTTGGAACTAGATGATCCTTGAGGTCCCTTCCAATCTTACCATTCTATGATTCTATGATCTTTCCACAATGGCATGTTGCTGACTCATGGTGAATTTGCTGTCCTCTGGCACTCTCAAGTTCTGCTCTGCAGAGCTGCTTTCCAACAGGTAAACCGCTAACCTGTATTGGTGCATGGGGTTTTTCCTCACTAGGTGATGGACCTTACACTTGCCCTTGGACTTCATAAAGTTCACCTGTACCCAACTCTCCAGCCTGTTCACTTCTCACTCACAGAAAGAGAAACTCTCCACCACCTCATCTTGCTGGTCTCTCTTTCTTAAAAAGTGTGTGGCTGTCCATGAGAGCATCCCAGTCATGGAAGCTATCCCACTGTGTCTCCGTAACTGCTATGAGGTCATGGCTGTGCAACCACAGCCACACTTCTAGTTCTTCCTGTTTATTTCCCTTGCTTATGATGTTGGTCAACGGGCATTTCAGAAGGGCAGTTGAGTAAGAAGGTTTCCCTGGAGGGGTGCAGGAGGATCTGTCATAGTCATACATGTCCTTTGTAGTTGGCCTTCTTGGTCTCCACTTAGAAGGAGGCCTCTGTTCTGGTTGACCTGGGTTATTCCCTGATTGGATGGTTTGGCATAAGCATCTCTTTAAACAAAATATCTTACATTGAATTTTAAAGAAGTTTGAAAGGCAAAATGGCTCCTCTGGCTATGCCCAGTGATTGTCTGGATGCACTTAAATTCTTTTTAGAATGAAATAACATTTGATTTTACTTCAGAGGTTGAGGTGATGGGAGGAACCCTCAGTTTTCCTGTAGCTGTTGGAAAAGTGTACTTGAGGGAAATGGTTGTGTCATTTATTGTAGGATAATCCACTGCTTTGAATTATTGCCATCCGCCATTGCAGGGCAGATGGGCTAACCAAGAAATAGTTAACATGCATATGTGCAAGTGTGTACAGAGTACTAAGAAAGGTATTAACATTGTCCAAATAATCTTGGATTTAACTTGCTGCTAAAGCAACATTTTAGAGCCCAAGTTTTGGATACTACTTAAACAGCATCTTGTGATTAGTAGACTTGACTAGCTGTTCTGCTGCCGTCTTTAACCTCAGAGTGTGAGGAAATCAGTAGAGCCTTCTGCCATGTTCACAAAGCAGCACCATCACTACAGTCTAGAGTGGAAAAGATTGTCCTTCTTTGAAGAAATTTAAGAGATTAAATGACTGACATGTCCTTATTTGCTCTCTTACTAGGAAGTGACATTTGGCTTTCTCATCTCATATATCCCATCTTTTCCAATTCCAACTGCTAGGAATAAAATCTCAGTCCTCCTTTGAGTGATTGGGTCAAGTCAATTTGTGCAGAGCACCTACAGATTTCAGTTAAAGTGAGGTCTTTGGGCACTTTTAGTTTTCCCATTTATTTCTTATTTTGTAAAATTGTAAGTCCATTTTCTGACTGAATTTGCGTAGTAGCAAAAAGAAAACTTACTTGAAAGTCAGTTTTAAAGGAGTAGGACACCAGATATAATCAGTTTGTCATCTATAGAGTAGTTGTTTTGTGAGAGAAGGACCGAAGATTCCTTGGCTGACTTGTAGTCTTCCCTTGGCTTTGCCAGTTTTTCTATATGACTCTTAGCAAATCATTTCACCTCTGTACCTAACATTCCCATCTGCTATGTAAAGATGAGACCATTTTCCTGTGCATGACTTACCTGCCTTGCCTGGTGAGGTACCCACAGCAAGGACCATCTTTGATTATATATTGCACCCAGGTAGGTGTTTATAATAATGTAAGAGACGAAGGATGACTTATAAATACATCAAATGAGATTTTATTTTTCTTTTTTCAAGAGCAAAATGATGCTGTATGATGGTTTGGGATTCCCCCCCCCCCC
>VWZE01012568.1:293282-375606 GCA_013396675.1 Eubucco bourcierii
CCCCAGGAGGGGCTCCCAACCACCCTTCCACCTTCTCCCCACCCCTGTACCTTACCCCAAGATTTGCCTTACGTGCAAGGTGAGTTTGGAGGATGGGCCAGGGGAGTTAGAAGCAGAGTGGTTAGTGAGATTATTTAGCAGAGAGGAGAAGACAAGAAGTTAGAAGAGCCCAAGACTCTGTGTCTGTGCCCGAGTGTCTAAATCATCCAAAAGCAGTCCTGCATCTGCTAAGCAAAGAACTTCATATTGTGGAGCCTTGGGGCAGTGTGAAGATGCTGCTGTTGAGATGTTCTCTTGTGCAGAAGAGACCCAGCGGCTCCATGATGTTTACTATTTGCCAGCTTGCCTTGGTCTCTTGAATATGCTGTTTGGTGTTTGCTTTGGTTTGATTGCTTAGTGGTGTGAGTACTTTCTGTATTTTTCCTGTCTTTGGTGGTGGGTGTTCAGGCAACAGCAGTCTGGAACACTGCAAAAGAAACAAGTTTCATGGGTTAGAAAACAACCCACTTTTCCTACTGTGTGCAATAATCATGCTCAGAACTTTCTCAGTCAGTGTTTTCCTAGCAGGAGTGATGTTGGAGTCAACAGCAATGGTGTGAATTCCAGTGTAATGTTTGGAAGGAGTTGCCAGTTAGGGTGAAAAGCAGTTTTTGTCGAAGGGAAGAAGTCAGTGCTAAATGCTAATGTTTGAAAGGTCTTCAATTAATGGGGATGATTTTCATTTAGATCAGACTGGTTTTTTTTGGACACATCCCTTGTGTTGTAAAGAGAACTAAAAGCATTTTGGCAGTAGTGAAGTAATATATGTTTCAGAACTCAGTGGCATAGAGCCCTATAATGTACTGATATTTTTTTTTTTCTTAGCTCATGGGTTTTAACTAAATATTTCTTTTTACATTGATAGTTGCTACCCTGGTCAGTGTGCCTGGTGCTGGAAAAAGTTTGTTATTGAGTAACTTTAGCATGTCTTTGGCCTCAGTGTGTTGCAAACAGAAACTGACACCTAGAAATGATGTGTTGAAGTTACAGGTGGATAGAGACTGCTTCCATTTAGTCTGGATATTTGTTTCTGCCAGTCTTCTGTAATAGGAAGGCAGCTGTGGTCACCTTGGAGAAAGCTATGTGCTCTTCCTCCTTGAACAAAAGGGAAAAATAAAGGTAGCTATTATCAAGATGTAGCATCTCCCTTTGCAGTTCTTGTTTTAACTGTAAGAGAAGAGCCTACTGAAAAAAAACAAACCCACAAATCAAGAGCTGGATATCCCACAAGATTTGTGCTGGAAATTTATTGTTGGTGATTTACTGCAGAGAAAATAGTCCTCACTTCTATCCTTTCCATCCATGGAATGAGCTCTTTGGGGAATCTTTCACTGTGCAAGCTGCCAATTCAAATCTAGCCTGACTCAGTAGTAACTGAAAGGTGTTTATCATGTGATCTCAGGTCACTCTGGCTGAAAATAAAGTGTGACATCTGTTCTTATCAGTATAATGTATGATAGGTACATGCTGCAAAAGCTTGCTACTAAATGAGTTTTTGAAGCTGGGAGATGGCCTGAGGCTTGCTCCAACAATCATACACTTTGCCCCTCTATGGCAGGGCCTCTCTTGAGACATGTGATGTGGATCAGCAATTGCATGTGATGCTTTTAAGAGCTAGCCTCTTTCTTCAGGATAGTGCTGAAAGAAGGCAGGCTTCTCCATGAGGAATTTGGAGTACTGAGATAGAGCTGCGTTCCAGGCAGAGAGCATCTCTTGCCTCCTCTCCCCAAACACCACCTGCAGCATCCCCAAAGTCATGCCCCACAACAGAGAATAAGCTGGCTTGCATGAAGAAAATTCTCTGTTGTTGCAAAAGATTTTCACTGCTCACAGGTAGCAAGAGATGTCTCTTTTCATTTTCCTCTGCAAAAAGAGCTCTTCCCAAATGGTTCACCTCTATACCCTCTATAGATGCCTTGCTTTTTGATGCGTATACTAAGCTGCAAAATCTCATCCTGCATTGCTTTGCCCATTCTGCTCGGGAGAGAACTTTCACTTCTTAAAAGCTGGTTTAGAGGTTGTAAAAAGCCCTAGTAACTAGGATGTAACTTAGTAAGTTGTAAAGAAGTATAGATAGGTGGTGAGAAGATTGCAATGGAACATTGAAACAGGAGAATAAACAGGATCCCTGGGCACTCACTTAATTGAGGAGGATGAAGTAAAACTCCATAGTTACCTTATCAAATGTCCTCTGCTTTTACCACTCATACATCCGGGCACATTTCAGGCTTTTGTATGCACTCAGGTGCTTCTCTTTTTATGTGTGCGCAAAACCAGCGATGAGTACTCGCTTGTAATTCTCAGCATACTTCTATCTTACCTGCTGCTGATATTGATGGTACCCCATAGACAGGAGAAATAGCTAAATTGATGTAGCAAGGCTACTAAAAAAAAAAAAAAAAAAAAAAAAAATCTTANAATTTATGTTTTAAATGCAGAATTTCTTTCAACCTTTGTCTGAAAAATTTCAGGCAACTTTAATGAAAGTACTCTGCAAGTCTTACCTTGATGTTTGTCGTCACTGCTAGTCCTCTCCTGTCCCTGTGAAATGAAGTCATAGAATCATAGATCCTTAAAAAATAATTTTGGTTGGAAAAAACCCTGAAGACCATTAAGTCCAGACGTTAACCCAGCATTACCACGTCACCACTAAACCACATTCCTCAGTACCACATTTCAACATCTTTTAAATCCTTCCAGGCATGGTGATTTCACCGCTTCCCTGGGCAGCTTGACAACCCTTTCCATGAAGAAATTGTCCCTCATGTCCATCCTAAACCTCCCCTGCCACAACTTGAGTCTGTTACCTTTTATCCTGTCACTTGCTTGAGAGAAATGGACAATCTCCACCTTGCTAAAACCTTTCAGGGAGTTATAAAATGTGAAAAGGCCTCTGCTGAGCCTGCTTTTTTCCAGGCAGGGAAAGTGTATTGTTGAGACAATGCAGAGAAAGCTGATTTCTTGTCCTATTCTACCCTACCTCTTTAAAAAAAATATTGTAAAAAGTTTTAAAGTTTTTGAAACATATTTAAAGCTTAGAACTTGATGCTGATGCAGACCCCTAAACTGCAAAAAAGTCAAGGAACTTTCCTTGAAGTGGCCTCCCATTAAATTGGCAATATAGAAAATATTTCATGTGTCAATAAAACAAAGTAATCTGTCTAGGCTTGTTAGCTGGGAATTAGTAAGAGTCACGGTCTGTTGTGCATGCAAGGCAGAGATTGTAGGCCTCACTTCCTATAGAGCTTCTCCTGGGCATAACTGTTAGATGATTTTGGGCTCCACTGCTTAACACAGATGCAAGCCTCTGGCAGGAAGAGAAATACTTATTTTGCATTTCTGGAAAGAAACACAGCCAAATGCATAAATAGCTGATTTCTTGCTTTTTAACTGCAGGAATTTGTTTATTGGTTAAATTCTTAAGTTCCTTTAACCCCTTTACTCTGTTTTAAATTAGACAAGCGGTGTTGTTCAACTGACACTGTATGCTTTTATGATTAAATCCTAACAATTCTGGGCAAGGCAGTGTGCCTAGAGGGGTTTGCTGTCTCAACCCTGCTTTTACTGTGCAAAATACTGTATTCTTCTGTGAGCAGAACTGCCATCTCCTCTTGGATCTGTCCAGGCTGGTTTGGTGCATGAATTCCAGTTGAGCTCAGAATGCTTATCGGATATATGTGGTGGTTTATCTTTTCATGTGACTGAGGGTTTTTTTATTTCTTGTACACAAAACCAGCTATTTCTTCCCTCCATGGGAAGTCTCTGAGCACAAAACTATTCCTTTAGAACATACCCTGGTTTTTTTTATTTCTTGTACACAAAAACAGCTATTTCTTCCCTCCATGGGAAGTCTCTGAGCACAAAACTATTCCTTTAGAACATACCCTGGTTTTTTTTATTTCTTGTACACAAAAACAGCTATTTCTTCCCTCCATGGGAAGTCTCTGAGCACAAAACTATCATTTAGAACATACCCTGGTTTATGTACTAATGCCCTATACCATCCTCACCAAGGCATGTATGAATGATCAGTTTCCCAGTGTGTCTTGATTTATCTTGATTTATTAACTGAGAGGCTGCTGTGGAAAGAATCAGGGGTAAGTTTCAAGAGGCCTTTCCTGAAGGCATTGTGCCAAATCCTGTCTCTTGCTTGATGCTTTCCAGCTCAGGCTTCTTGAAAAGAGAAATGCATCCATGGACATGGGACAGAATAGGAAAGGTGTGATGTTACTGTGCTTTCAGTGACTGCTGAAAGGTAACCTGGCTCTCAGGAGCCTCTGTCTGCATGGGTCACAGGGTGTGTTTCTATCGTTGGAGCTATTTCAAGTGTTTACTCCACTCTTTGGACACATGAAAATACCTTTGGTATAAATTTACTTTTGGCTTCCTGAGACTGTTGTACAATTAAATAGAAACCTGCTATTTTCCATTTCGTGGCAGAAGAGGTACCAGCACAACCTAAATAAATCCCAGCTGGGGATTTATGACACCCTTTCTGTAGGACACTTTTTTCCACTTGCGGAAGGCAGAACAGCTTTTCCTAAGCAGCTCTCAGCTCTGCTATGGCGGTTGAGGATGGGAACTCTAACTGGCTTTGTATATCTCTAAGGTGTCTTTGTTTGATAATGTTTTACTACTTTCTTTTTTTTTTTTTTTTTTAGTTTGAATGGTTTCATCATCTGTCTTGCCTTTTTTTCGTGAGCAGGAGTGAGAAAATGGCCATGATTTTTAATCCACTAGGAAACACAGTATTTATTGTTCTTAGGGGCCACGTTAAGCATGAGACCTGCTCCTGTCCCAATAGAAGAGCCAGAGTGGAGACAGACGCCTCCCCCAGTCACAGCTACCTCTGGGACCTTCAGACTACGGCGAGGCAGTCGGTTCACGTGGAGAAAGGAGTGCCTGGCTGTTATGGAAAGGTATGTCACTTTGGGCTTACACAGACCGGCATGTTCAAGCTGATAACAAGTATCCTTTTTCTGCTGTGCTGGACACCTGCTTCATTTCCATGGATGTGTTTTAGCATCATGCAAGTCAGTAACTGTTTAATTCCAGAAGACCTGTAAGAGGAGCTGTGTTACCCCTTCTCTCATTTGTAAGAATATTGTAGTGCTCTGGACAATCTGTCATTGTTTTGTAGCCCCTAAGACATCTTGTCCTTAGCTTAACCTGAGTGCAAATGGTGTTTAGCTCATCCCTTGTTTTTGCAGAAATCTTTCTTTCTAGCCTAATTCAGGCTCTGTCTTGGTGCAGGGTCTGAACACCCTCTGCATTCCACATAACTCCTTTTCCAATTTACTTATTTGTCTCCATAATGGATCATCATTTTATAATTTATATGAGCATTTTGGCAGCACTGATTGTTCAGGATGCAGAACTTTGCCTAACAAGCAGTAGATTCCTTATCCTAAAAGGCTCTTACAGGCCTTTTACATGAACTGGGAACAGTGAAGAGCAAAGTGGATCTTTCAAATACATATGCAGAGTGGCAGGTGATCATTAGAGCTCCCAGCCCTTCAGTCGTGCAGAGACGAAGCACTCTCTGTGCCTGGTCTCCTGGCTGCCTGTGTGCTTTGCCTTTCCCTCTGCTTACAGTAATGTCTCTTTTATGGGTAATATTGTGTAATAGAAAAGGACTGGTGAACTCAAACATAGTTTAGGGATGAATGCTATTTCAGTTAAAGGCTAAGTGGCTGGGAGGAGTTTTCTTCCCACTGACTGTGAGGAGCCTCCTTTCCATGAAAGCACCAGATGACTCTGTGTGTGTGCTACAGTCCTCTGGTTTGTGACTCCTCCTAGTCCTTGGCCAGAAGGCTTTTAGGATGTCCTTTTTGCCCTTTCTGTAATGCTTCTCCTCTTGCTGGGCCAAGGGTTTTTTGGAACTGATTAGTTTTTGCCTAAGCTAAGACCAAAATACTGAACTCCCTCAGGGAGCTCCCTCAGGGACTCAAACCTCTTTACACACAAGGTGGACATAGTTCTGTGTGGCCACAGGTCATCACAAGGTCTTTGCAGGACTCAGATCAGTAATTAAATATTTGTTCCTTTATTCTGTCCTGTCACTGCACTGATATTTTCAGCTTTGGCTCAGTATTTCCACAAAGGAAATAATGTAAATGTTTAAAATCTGTTCTACTTTGCTAGATCAAACTAATGCAAAATGGAGAAATCTTACTGTCTAGAACAAAGTGGGGTGGTTTTAAATTAAAAGAGGGGAAATTTAGATTAGATACAAGGAAGAATTCTTTTATACTGCGGTTGGTGAAGCACTGGTCTAGGTTGCCCAGCGAGCTGGTAGATGCCTCATCCCTGAAAACATTCCAGATCAGGTTGGACAAAGCAACCTGCTCTAGTTGAAATTGTTCCTTTTTACTGCAGGGGACTTGGACTAGATGACCATTGAAGATCTCTTCCTACTTAAAGCATTCTATCATTCTGTGATTCGTCATACAAGGGACTGTGTTTTTTAGTGTCTCCACACAAACAGTGTATGGTCTTTAGCATTTTAAAATGCATATATGACTGATTGTATAGAATGGCAAAACTGCTACAGCTCACTGTACCTTCAGGCCAGTGCCATCTCTTTATTAACCTTCTGTGTGTGAAATATTTACCCTGAATAAGAATTAGAGTTCTTTGAGCACGAACATTTTCTTTCTTGGTTTCTATCTGGCCTAAAGTGCAATAACTGCTATTGTTTGCTCTTTGAACCACAGTAGTGCCTCAGGTTCCTTTGTACTAGGTGCTATATACAGAGCAGGAAAAAGAAAGCTAAACAAGCTCCCTCCTGCAACCGTCTCCTAAAGCCAGACTCTGCTGTGGCATTAGTGACACTTTCAAATCAAACAACCTGTAATGCTTGGTATGTGCCTGTTTGAAAGATGAGAGATTTGGTTTTGCTTATGGAAAGAAACAAGTCAGTGGAAGTCATAAGTGGCTTAAAACTGGAAGAAGTTTGATTGAGATAAGACATTAAGAAGAACTAAATTTACCATGAGTGTGGTGAGGCACTGGAACAGGTTGCCCAGAGAAGTTGTGGAGGCTTTAACCCTAGAAATGTAGCCATGTTGGGTGGGGCCTTATGCAACATGGTCTAGCAGAAGGTGTCTGCCCGTGGCAGAGTGGTTGGAACTGGATCATCTTCAAGGTCCCTTTGACTCAGACAAGTCTGTGATTCTGTGTTTCTGTGATCACCCACTTGTGTGTACAGATACATAATCATTTGATCTGATTTTTCATTACCCTTGTTCTTCTTTGTCATTCTTAGTTTAGTTTAGTGTGTCTTGTGCTCTGTAAAGTCTTTGCTGCTGGGGTATTTGTTTTGGGGTGGTTTTTTGTTTTGTTTTGTTTTGGGTTTTTTTAATTATTATTCTGATGGTAAATGGAGATTTCTGCCACTTTGCTTTAATCCTGGCTTTAATACTAATTTGCAAAGCTCTTTCTGGGTCACCACAAGCAGTGAACTTCACAGCCTTGCACATGGATACTGGAAAGTATGGTTGAGGAGTTTCACTTGAGGCAAGAACACAGTAAACTTGAGCCGTGGTAAAAGCTTTGTATGGCAGCAAAGCCACACGTAAAGCAAGGTTGGAATATGGTCGTTTAACTCTTTTAGTTGAGCTGTAAGGATGAGCTGCTTTATGCAACAAGTATGGAGAGTGTGATAGGAAGATGCTCTCTTGGGAACCCAGGAAGATGCTAACTAATTTCACTTGAAAGTTAATAGAGTCTTCCAGGCTTGTCCATAATATGACTCATAACTGGAGCCAGCTTGAAGGTAGACTCCTGTCTGTCTGGCCAAACAAATCAGGTTCACTTGATGCCACAGGATGAGGAATAAGCATGCTAAAATGGTGTCTGGCATTGCGTTTGGTCTCTAGTAATTTTCTTTTTTGCCTCTGAAGGGTGAAGTTTTGACAGTGAGTGGAGGCATCCTGCTCAGATTAACAGACTGTTTTACTTAATTTGCAAGTCTCATTGCATTGTATTTGCCTGTGCTTCAGCACCTTGGTGCTCTTCTCACTTTCTCCCTGTGATAGGACAAGGAACAATGGATGTAAGCTGAAGCACAGAATGTTCCACCTCAACACAACTCAAGGGGGAACTTCTTTGCTGTAAGGGTCACAGAGCACTGGAACAGGCTCCCCAGAGAGACTGTGGAGTCTTCTTCTCTGGACACTTTCAAGGCCTGTCTGGGATGTGTTCTGTGACCTGAGCTAGATTATGGTCCTGCTCTGGCAGGGGGGTTGGGCTCTTTGTGTCCCTTCCAACCCCTGATATCCTGTGATCCTATAATGGTGCATGTTAGAGATCCAGAAGACAATTCCATCTCACTGATTCAACTCCTGTGAGAGCTACATGCACCTTCCTCTCTGGCTACAAGAGGAGCTTTCTGCAATTGAACCTAATTTCAGTGATTTAGTTAAGTGCCTGAAGATAAGAGGGTTGAACCTAGACCTTAATGGTCGAACCTTTCATGTAGAAAATGCAGAACTGCTTCTTCCTATATACTTCTGAAATGTTGCTGTGAAGCAGTATAAGCATCTTTTGGGTAAGGATCAAAGTCTTGGACTGCCCTATCAGTTAATTGTGGTACATGCTTTTGAATTTGATGCAGTTGGTAAGAAATGCAGTCTCTAAAAGTCAGTGTGTCAAACCAGCTGAGAGCACTTCAAGGAAAAATCTGTATTTGATTGCAAAAATTCAACAAATTTGCTTAGAGGAGCAGACTCCAACTGAAAATGCACAACAACAGTCAGGATTTGTACTGTGAACTGAATGAGAAAAGTGAGGGCTGAAGGGCTAACTTCTCTTTTAAAAAATATGTGAATCAACAAAAAAATCCAGTGCAATTATCATATTGCTGCCAACCTGATGTAATTAAAATTAGAGTTAGGCTTAAATGTTCAGTGTCTATAGGTATGTGTATATAGGCTATTTATATTAAATAAACTAATTGCTTTATACTGTATTTCCACAATGCTGCTTGCATTCTGTAATTCAATTCTCCAATCTTTACTGCTTTTTTTGGAAATGCTCCCAGGGCGGTTTATTAGTCCTAGGCTTAGATTTTGGACAATAGCTTCAGGTCCCTTTCTTTCTCCCTCTCTGTTTTCTGGGGTTTTGGGAGGGGTTGATTTTGGTGGGTTTTTTTTGTTTTGTTTTGGGTTTGGGTTTTTTTGGTTTGGTTTTGTTTTGTGTTTTTGGGATTTGGATTTTTTTTTAAATTGGTTGGTTCATTGTTAGTTTGTTGTTTTTTTTAATACCTCTCTGAATATTTGTGCTCTGAAGGTTATGAGGAGCAATAGTTCCAGAAAGTGTATATATATATATATTTAACTGCAGACTAGGTGTGGTTCAGACAACTGCAGTGCAAGCTCCCTCTTGCTGCTGTGCTAGTGATATCAACCTTGACCTGTTCTCTTCTTGAGTCTCCTGCTCATGAAATATTCTGAGTTTTGTGCTTGGTGATGTTGTCGTGTGGCTTTACACTCCTTTGGGAATAGAACTAAGACTACAGTAGTCCTTTCTCTGAAAACCCGAGGTTAAACTTGAAAGTCTCTTTCTGATTCAGTTTTGTGTTCTTCCTTATGTCTTGTCCCAAAGATAATTTTTCCCCTCTTTTCTCTACTTTTCTGCTTCTTTTCAACCCTTCTCATTAGAACTACAGAATTGAATATTCCCTTAGGCTCCTCTTTTTTTTTTTTTTTTTTTTTTTTTCTTTCTTTCCTTGAAGCTGTGTTGTCTTGTCTGGATTTTTAAAATTTATTTTTAAGTGATTTGTGCTTCTCCTAATCATATGTTGAAGTTGAGGTTTATCTTATTTTTCAGGCAAAAACCCATCTAAGATTGGCAGCAGAATCAATGACTATACACCCGTTTTAAAGCACTTTTGTTGATTGTCACTAAGACTGGGGAGGGAGTTGAGTGTTGTTTTTTAAGGATATGCTTTATCCAAAGACTAAATTAAAATAATTGTAAATTCTGCTCTAAACAAAATGAATAATTCATCAGTTGAAAGTATTTAGGTTTATCTAGGGAGTAGGGACTCTGCTTTCTGGTTGAGGGTTATTTGGTTTGATTTTCTGAGTTTAGTTTTTTTTAAATTTTAACAGTTGTCTGTGCTCTTGAAACCTCCTTTTGTAAAGATATATTGAGATTAAATATGACTAGATGATAGAGATACCAATTATCCTCATTTCAGAGATGGCAAAACAGAGTCAGGTATCTCACTTGGCTTTGTGATCCAAGACCACTTTATTCATAAGAAAATGGGTTTAGATTTCTGAAGATACTGAGGGTATAGTTTCATGATATAGCTGAGCTGAATTAACAGTTTGTCACCATCTCAGCCTTAGGTGTTATCCTGTCTCATCGCCCTTCTCAGTTCCTCCTCCTCAGTTTCCCTGCTCCTGCCACCTTGCATTGTGCCAGATACGCTTCTTGTCTGATGGAAATACCAGCCAAATCAGCTCGGTTCAGAAAAAATAAATCCTTTTTATTTCCCCCTGCCTTGTATTGAATTGGTTCAGCTGTCTGTGCACTGAGGGTGTGCAGGAGCTGGCGCTGGGCGTATGACAGGAATGCACAACTAAAAGGAGAAGGAAGGGGAAGTTTAGCAAAAAGATACACAGATTTTTCTGTGCTGGTATTTTTGATCTGCCTGATTTTATTCTGAATCTGTTTGGTTTGATTCAGAAGAGTTCTTGATTTGATTAAAAGCATGGTCATGCTGACAGCTGTGCAGACATCATGGAAGAGGTGTCCTTTGATTTTTGTCAAGGAGTATGTTACTGTCACATCACTGCCGAACCCATTGTCTAATATAACCAGGTTATATTCTTGTTCCCCCTTTAAAATAGACCCAGGCTAGCAAGGAAACTCACCTCCGGACCGAAACAAGTCACTGGATTTCCATCAGCCACACACTTACAGCATCACCTACCCTCCTGCAAGAAGCACCTTCTGCAGTGGTCCCAGCAAAGCCTGTGCTGAGCTGGGCCAGGCCAGCAAGAGCCCTGTGCATGGTTCTGGCCCTGAGTGATATCAGTCCTGACAAGCCTTATTAGAAATTCTTCCGATTGTGAAAGCACTATTACTGCAGCTCTCCTGAGCGCTGGGGCTTCCACGGCTTCCCTGGGGAAAATGAGAGCTCTATTAGCTCCTGAAATTCAGTTAGGAAATTTTCTTAGTTAATTTCATCCCATTACTCTTAGTTATGTCTTCTAGCAGAACCTTAATACCAGCCCCACAGGGGATCTAAGTTTCCTGTGCAAGGCTTTGGAGGAGATTTAAGTTTTGGATTCATTGCGTTTCTCCCTTTTCAAGCTGACAACAGAGCAGGAAGTATGTCTTTTGGCCTCTTCCATTAGGCTTGCACGTTGTTAGAAACAGAACATCAGTTTCTCGTCAATATAACAGTGTCCACCCATTGGCTTAAGAATGCTGCTCAACCTCAGGTTCATTTCACCAGCTGCTAAGAGGAGTGTTGAGTGTTAAACTTTGCTGTCTCTGTGACTCAGATGTCATTGAACCTTTCGAGGACTCAATGTTCTAATTCTAAATACCTACTACCTTCTTGGGAGACTGAGCCAAAGCAAAGAAAGGATGAGCAGGGTGCCTAAAGCCTGTGAGTTTTGGGTTACCAAGGAAGGTTGGTGTTAGGCATTAGGTAAAGCTTTCTGACGTAAGGAATGGCTGAGCACTAAGGAGGTTATCTGTGGAAGTTATGCAGCATTTCTCAGGAGCAAATTATCTAAGTTCTGTCCAGATGCTTCTGATATATTTGATCTTAATGCAGAGGGAAACATCAGGTGACTTTATTTTCCATGTCTTTCTGTTCTCTCATAAGGTGTTTATTAGTCAGCAACTTGCAGTGGGAGATTCAACTTCGTTTAAGTCCTTGGAGGTGTAGGAAGGGAGTGATTTTTTTAGGGTCTTTGTTTGCTGCTCACGCTTGTGCAGTGCTTTGAGATCTGCGAGTGCTTTGAGATCTGCAAGTGCAGGCACTTCGCAGAGGCATTCAGTGAAGTTCACTTTACATTTTAGACCCAGGCAAGATCTTTTTATTGTCTGAAAGTTCAAATGGTTTGGCTCAGGGTCATTGCCGTACATCTTCATAAAATGCAAGAGCAGCCATTTTATGCTTGCTACACGGTATCTTTCTTATTTTGCATTAGATCAAGCTGTGTTCCCTCTTAGACAAGCATAATATGCAAGCTTCCAATTCTAATCAGCTGTAAGCAAACCCCAGTTGTTTGGCAGATTGCATGCAGTAAAATATAATGCTAGGATGTCTGTCCAGAGTGTTCACAGACTGATGATCTCTTGAAACATCCAGCACCTAATGAGTTATTTTTCTTTTCAGGGAGCTCAGGTGTTTATTTGTTTCTTTGTGTTCTCTCTCTCCTCGTTTGTTTTTTTTTTTTAATAATAAAAAAAGATCTGTGGGAGGGGCAGCTCCTTGCAGCAGTCTTCAGATAAAATTTTTAGATCTGCCAAGGTCAAAATAACTGAAATCAAAATTGCAGAAAGAGCCTTGTCAATCTGACCAGCAGCAGCACTGCCTGGTGCAATAAACTCATCTTTTAAGAATGAGAATTCTTCTCTAGTCCAGATACTCTCCTGCAATTGTCCAGAACCAACTATGATACTCCAGTATTCTGTCTGCTTGCTCATGAAAGTGAAAAGCAGGGTCAGGAACAGGCTGCCCAGGGGGTTGTGGAGTCTGCCTCTCTGGAGATATTCAAAACTCACCTGGACACGTTCCTGTGTGATCTGCTATAGGTGATCCTGCTCTGGCAGGGGGACTGGGCTGCATGATCTTTCGAGGTCCCTTCCAACCCCTGACATTCTGTGATCATATCCTGAGTAACAATGTTGTCTTCTTACATCTTGAAAGCAGTTATCATAGATAGGGGATTGGAAATCTCTGTAAGTGCCCAGATGCTTTCAGTGAAGGTGTAAAAAGGCATCATGGCTGCTAATTACAGGCTAATGTAAATTTTGCTGGTGTATGGGAGGAACTGTGAGACCATGTTTATCTCTTAACCTCTTGCTTGCTTTGAAGAACATCTGCTGGCTTCATGCAGACTCCATGCTTTGGAGCATACCCCTGAGTGCTTACACATGCAACATCCAGCTTGGATGTTGGATGTGTAAGCACTCAGGGGTATGCCCTGCTTGCCCTTGCAGAGACTTCATGTCACCATCTTCAGCATGTAAGGCTGTGTTTGAGCATTACCTAAGGAGGGGAAGTATAAAGGCAACTTCAGTTCAACCTGAGTTCCTACTAGGAATATATGAGTGTGAAATGGCAGATCTGAGGAGCACTGCTTAATACCTGCCTTGTCTTAGAGCATCTGTTTTGTCCTTGGGTGCCTTTCCCAGCTACATCTTTTGTTCCTGGCACAAGGGCTGACTTTTTTATGTGTGCCACTGTTGCACCAGCACTGTGGAATTCTGGCAAATGAGAAGCTTCAAGGCTCAGCAGTAAACCACATAGTGCTAATGATGGTGTTTGCATTCTTTCTACCTATGCTTGGCAGTCTGTGACTCATCACATATGGCTACCAACCATATGTCTGTGGACAAAGGCCCTTACTTCCCATCCTCTTTTTTTTTTTTTTTTTTAATCCTGCTATTGCAACTGTGAGCATTCTTATTATTCACAGACTCACAGAATTGAGAGGGACCCTTGGAGATCATCCAGTCCAACTCCCCTGTAAAGCAGGTTCACCTAGAGGAGGTTGCACAAGACTGCATACAGGCAGGTTTTACATGACTTTAGGTATAGAGGCTCCACTCCATCTCTGGGCAACCCATTTCAGCGCTCCACGACCCTGAAAGTAAGTAAGTTCCTTCTCAGATTTAGGTAGAATTTCCTATGTTCAAAGTTATGCTTTTGTGCTGTAACTGGACTCCACTGAAAAAGTCACATAAATATGTAATTCCTTCTAAGTCTTATCACAGTCTTCTGGGTACTTCTGGGAGAGTTAATTATACCTAGTTTCATTTTATATCCTAAAAATGAGTTTAAAAGGTTGGAAGTCCCTTTTCCCTGAGCATCATGAGAAAGAATGAAAAAGAACATCGAGTTTACCTTCCTCTGCTATCAATGTGCTGCTTATTTATCTCCTCTCTGAACTAAACAGTCATTCTCTTATCTCTTCTCAGATGGCAAGTCTTCCCTTGCCTCTAATAACATTCATTGTCACTCTTCTCTGGACCTTTGCTATTTCTACATTTAATTTGGAGTGACCCAGGGTAGATGAGTGGGGACAGGAGCAGAACTGATTACCATATTTCCAGGGTGAATATTCCAGCTTATACAGGCAGCTAAATCTGATTCTTGTTTTTCTCTGACCTCCAGAATAACATCAGGGTTTTGCTGATCACTTTTGTCTGTTTATTGAGAGTACCTTTTCTTTGAGCAGTCCATGATGACATGTGTCTTTTTCCTGAACAAGTAACTCAGAACCATTTATGTGTGTAAGGAGTTTGAGTTTATTCTCTTCCATGTGCATTACCCTGCTTTTTGCAAGGACAGCAAATAAAGTTCAGGTGTGGGACTGTTCAGATATTTCTGAAGTTCACTGTAATTATGTGCTTTATTTGTATCCAAAGTAAATCACTTTCCAGAGCATTATTTAATGTAACTGTTAATGCCAATCACTTCAGCTCACAACTTTTCTGAGCCAAGGGCTTCTCTTCATATGCAGAGCCTAGTGCAGTGAGGGCTCTCCTGTTATGTTGAGACCTGTAGGTGCTGTTTGCTGTAAGCAGAGTGTGGAAGTTTAAGTCTAGTGCTGTGAGTTATTTCTTTGTAAGTTTTATTCTAAACCAACACTAGACTTTCTGTAATCCTTCATGGTATTCTTTCTTGGACTGTTTTGTTTAAAGTAGGCAGCATCAAATAGTAACAAAAAACTCATGTTAATTAGCTACATCTTTTATTTTCTTCCCTGTTACCATGAATTCAGGAGGCAGGGAAAATCATGGTATCCTTCTTACAGAAACTGTGAGATCTGGACCCTGGCACATTCAATCTACATTTTGTGTAACAATTCTATAAAGGTTCTTCAGTGAAGACTGTCTGGAACGTTTCTTGACCATATTACAACCCATGCAAAGATGATGTGTCGTTGGATGTGCTCTGGTGCAGGGGTGTAGCAGTTAGCTGTCTTGAGAGCTTGAGACAATACTGCAGAGTGTACCCACTCCCTGTGAGCAGACTCACATTGAGGGCTATAAATATGATGAAAGGACTGGAGCATCTGGTAAGGAGAGGCTGAGAGACTTGAAGCTACTTAGCCTGGAGAAGACTGAGAAGGGATCTAATCAGTCTTTATCAATTTCTAAAGGGTGGGTGTCAAGAGGACAGGGACAGACTCTTTTCACTGGTGCACAGTAACAGGACAAGCAGTACTGAATGTAAACAGGGCCACATGGAAACCTCCATCTAAATTTGAAAAAAAAAGTAATTTCCTTTGAGGTGTTTCAACCCTGGAACAGGCTACTTAGAGAGGTAGTGTAGTCTCTGACTGGATGTGAGCCTGTGCAACTTACTCTGGGTGGTTCTGCTTTAGCAAGGAGTTTGGACTAGATGATCTCTAAAGGTGCCTTCCAGCCACCATCATTCTGTGATTCTGTGACTCCTGGGAAGTTTATTAGGTGAGGCAGTATCAAATGGCTTCTTGGGCAGTGACAAACACAAGTGACCAAAAAGTGATGATCCCTGCTTTGGCTCTTTCTCAGACAGCTTAAAGTCCCAAGACAGAACTAGACAGCCCCAACCTGCCAAGGAGGCTCATTCCAGGTCTAAGTTCAGCTAAAAGGGATAGTCACTGCTCACAGTGAGATGTACCTGATCTATATGTGGTATTATCTGTGGAATAAACCCACTAAAGTGAATTACAAAGTTAGCTTTTGGTGTCATCTGGAAAGCATTTGGAAGGAATTAGTAATCAGGTTAGCACCCTGTCACCTCTTGCTTTCAGCTGTCAGCATGGAGTGTACGTGAGCACTATCCAGCTCAGAGCACTGTTGGATTTGGCCAGTTCTTATTTCTAGAAGTATGCAATGTTCCTACTGACTCTCAGTGCAGCTATTCTCTGAACAGGGTCCAAACCTACCTCAGTGCAAGGAAATTCTCTGCCATCTAGTAACAGATGTGAGGTTTTTATACAAGTAATAAACAGAGTAATTACATAGAGAACCGAGGGAGGAAAATTCCTAAGTAAAAATCTTAAGTACACTGCATCGTGTCTTTGTGGGCTCTTGGTCAGACTGTGGAGAGCTTTAAACAGCCTAAAACGAATACTTTATCAGAGAGCCATATGGGCTTAAACCACAAAAGTCACTACCACATCCTAGATTCTTTTTTATCCTTTTATTTTTGGTAGTCCAGGATAGTGCAAGTGACCTTTACTTGTTTGATTTTCCTTTGGAACATGCATAAGTTTTTAATCTGTTTTGAAGACTCTGCTGTTTGTGAGGAATTCTTTCAACAGAAGACGTGGACCTATTCCAAGGAGCGTCTTTAATGTAATTTCCTTAAAAGGAATGAGAAGATAGGGCACATAAGTACAAAACATATAAAGTCACCTGATTTGTTGGTCATTGTGTATGTAGAATGACACTCTTTCGGTTTTTAAATGCCCCTTGATTTTCTCTTAATCACAGGAGGGCTGGACTGGGACTTTGGCTTCATGTCCAGCTTCTCTTGTTTCAATCAACTGTACTGATATCTTTTTCAGAAACTGATTGAACTCTCTATCTTAGAAGCAGAGTGCAAAAACCTATTGGGAGGTGTCCACCCAGCAGGTTCTGACTGTTTCAGCAGTTAGATGTATAAATTCCTGAATCTGTTTGTGACCCATCCTTCCTGGCTCAACATTATAGTTTAAAGTAAAATAAATCATAAAATCATAGAATGGTAAGGTTGGAAGGGATCTCAGGGATCATCTGGTATCAACCCATTGCCATAGGCAGGGACACCTCCCACTAGTACAGGTTACTCAAGGCCTCATCCAACCTGGCCTTGAACACTTCCAGGGAGGGAGCAGCCACAATCTCCCTGGCCAACCTGTGCCAGTGCCTCACCACCCTCACTGCAAAGAACTTCCTCCTAACAGTCTAAATCTCCCCTCTGCCAGTTTAAACCCATTGCCCCTTGTCTTGTCATTACAAGACCTTGTAAATAGTCCCTCCCCAGCCTTCCTGTAGGCCCCCTTCAGATACTGGAAGGCTACTATAAAGTCTCATGGAAGTCTTCTCTTCTCCAGGCTGAAGAGCCCCAACTCTTGTAGCCTGTCCTCATAGGAGAACTACTGGAACCCTCTGAGCATCTTTGTGGCCCTCCTCTGGACCTGCTCCAACAGTTCCATGTCCTTCCTGTGCTGGGGCTCCAGAACTGCACACAGGACTCCAGATGGGGTCTGATGAGAGCAGAGTAAATCCTTGTATCCATTTCTTGTCTTCAGTGTTGGTCTCCCTCAGTTATTTATGGTAAACCATAACCTCATCTTTGCATTAAAATTTGTTCCAGTAAAACATGCTCTTTCTCTTTCAAAGTAGGCTTTCCCTTCCTCTGCCTCTTATGATTGCTCTTTGACATGTTCAGTATGAAATTCATTGTTCTTGAATCACAGTATGGCAACGATTGGAAGGAACCTCTGAAGGTCATCTACTACAGTCCTTCTGCTAAAGCAAAGTCACCAAGAACAGGTTGCCTGGGATCACATCCAGACAGCTTTTTCTCCGGAGAAGGAGGCTCCACCACCTCTCTGGACAGCCTGGTTCAGGGTTCCAGCATGCTCACAGGAAGAAAGCTTTTTCTTAGATTCAGATGGAACTTCCTGTTGTTCCATTTTGTACCCGTTGCCCTTGTTCTGTCACTAGGCACCAATGAAATGAGTCTGTCCTCATCTTCCTGACACCCATGCTTTAAAAACTGATAACATATCTCAGTCTGCCCTGCTCCAGACTGCAGTGGCTCAGATCTCTCAACCTCTCCTGACCAGAGAGATGCTTCAGTACCCTTATTCTCTCCATAGCCTCTACTGGACTCTCTTGAGTAGTTGCTCGTCCCTCATGAACTGCAGATCTCAGAACTGGACTGGACCCAGTACTCCAGATGTGGCCTCAGTAGGGCTGAGTAGAGGGGGACTGTGGAAGACCAAGATTGTACATAGTCCTGGTGAGGTGTCATGCAAGGGTTTGTTTTTTTTTCTGTATTGGAAATAGTTGTATCCTCAGCTCTATCAGGCTTTGCTTTACTGGTGGTTTTGTCACATGGTGTCTTTTGGTCATTGTGACTTACCAGAAAATGATCCTTGCAGCTGATGATCTTTTTGTGTCTGTGAGAAATTGTTGTTCCAAAAGTGCATGACCTTTCAGTCTTTTCAGTTCTTGCCCGTAGGATTGTCTATTACTTTTTATGGTACTTGCAATTCACTCTATTGGCATGGCTCATGGCTTTGTCCTCAGTGGACTTCCTTGCTATAGTCATAATTTGTTTCAAAATCAGTAGGTGTTTTTGTTCTGAAGATGCTCCAGAGATGATTTCTACCTTCTCTGATAGTACATCTGTCTTTAATTGTTATCAAATGCTCTACTGATGTCCAAAAAGGGCAAGGATAATGTATTTTTCTAGACCCAGCCCATAAAGTCAGCAACTCCTCAGTTGTTTTTAGAGCATTAGTACTAGTCCTGTTGATGTCCTGCCTCCTAAAGAGACTGTCCTCAGGGAACATGCCTGCTCTGAGCTAGAGTCACAATGACATTTAAGATGAAGCACATGGCAAAAAGCATGGCCTGTGACAGGGTGCACAGATCTAGGAGTAAGAAGCTGTGGATTGATTTCACCATTCTGCAGCTGGTCTGTATCTCTTAATTCTGTTGTTCTTCTGACTTTAAATTCTTACAACATTAAAGAATAAGATTTTTAAAAAACACAATCTCAGGATACTTTAAAAATGTTCATGATCTGGTCATAGAAACTAGTCTTGATATACTAAGCAGGATGTTTTGTTGTTTTTTTTTTTAATGAGGCAAAGATTTTGAGCTTGGAGCTTGTTATTTCAAAGGTAACTATTTACAATCCTATAGGCAAAAAAAAAAAAAAAAAAAAAAAAAAAAGAAAATGTCATAAATTGGATAATGAACTCAATTATTTCCTTTTCCTATGTATAGTGAATATTCAGTGTGTACAGTTCTGGAACCCCCAGCACAGGAAGGACATTGAACTGTTGGAGTGGGTCCAGAGGAGAGCCATGAAGATGCTCAGAGGGCTGCAGCAGCTCTGCTATGAGGACAGGTTGTGAGATTTGGGGCTTTTCAGCCTGGAGAAGAGAAGGCTTCAAAGAGACCTTATAGTAGCCTTCCAGTATCTGAAGGGGGCCTACAGGAAGGCTGGGGAGAGATTATTTACAAGGTCTTGCAATGACAGGACAAGGGGAGTTGGGTTTAAACTGGCAGAGGGGAGGTTTAAAGTGGATGTTAGAAGGAAGTTCTTTGCGGTGAGGGTGGTGAGACACTGGCACAGGTTGCCCAGGGAGGTTGTGGCTGCTCCCTCCCTGGAGGTGTTCACGACCAGATTGGACGAGGCCTTGAGTAACCTGTACTAGTGGGAGGTGTCCCTGCCTATGGCAGGGGGTTGGAACTAGATGATCTTTGAGGTCCCTTTGAACCTTACCATTCCATGATTCTATGGTTAATTGAGTAATCTGTAGCACATAAAAAGATGTTGCTGCTTCCAGACTTTAGAAATAGTACTCTTCAAGGATTTATAAAGCTACCTCATTACTGAAAACTTCCCTTAAACCTTTTGTTTCATTCTAATGTCTACAGAGAATGTTATGAAGCTGGTCTTGACACCATAGTAATTTAAGTAGCATATTGACCCATGTTGGTTCATTATTTCTTGGTTTTATTTGCTTATATGCCTCCTCCAATATATTCAGGCTGCAAGGCAGAGAATAGGTTAATAATCAAAAAATCTAAAACTTTTGGTTTTTTTTTTGCTTACACAGAATCACAGAATGTTAAGGGTTGAAAGGGACCTCTAGAAATCATCTAGTCCAACCCCTTTGCCAAGGCAGGATCACCTAGGGCAGGTGTACAGGATATACAGAACTTAACATAATAATATTCTTACTAATATTCTTAATATAATAATATTCTGGTCTAGATCTTGGAGGGACTAGGCATTAGGAAAAATATATGTAATAAGCCCCAAATTAGCAGCTTTGATTCTGAACCTCTTGACTTTAGGCACTGGATATCCTGCAGGAATTGGCCTTATCTTGTCTTTTGAATCCTGTGAGATCCTTTAATTAGTTTAATCAATTCTTATTTATGAGAATGCAGCAGCAGTGGTGGCTCTCTGGCTGTTTCAGAAAGGAGCTGAGTCTCAAATCATCCAGTACTGGAAACGAAAATGAAAATTGTGGATCTTCAAGGGGAAATGCTAATGATTATGTTGGAAGTTTGACCTCAACATGAGGGTAAACTTCTTTACAGTGAGGGTGTAACTTCTTTACAGTGACGGTTAAGGCAAATGGAAAACAAAGCAGAGGTGATTGGTGGGAACCAGCATGGCTTCACCAAGGGCAGATCTTGCCTGACAAATTTAGTGGCTTTTTATGATGAAGTCACAGCGACAGTGGACAAGGGAAGGGCAGCTGATGTCATCTACCTGGACCTGAGTAAGGCATTTGACTCTGTTCCACATGACATCCTGGTCACCAAACTGGAAAAACATGGACTTGATGGATGGACCACTGCTGGATAAGGAATTGGCTGGATGGTCGAACCCAGAGAGTGGTGATCAAGGGCACAATGTCCACCTGGAGACCAGTGACAAGTGGTGTCCCTCAGGGGTCAGTGCTGGGACCAGTGCTGTTTAACATCTTTGTCAGTGACATGGACAGAGGAATGGAGTGCACCCTCAGCAAGTTTGCAGATGACACCAAGCTGTGTGGCACAGTCGACTTGCTAGAGGGCAGGGATGCCATCCAGAGGGACCTGGACAGGCTGGAGAGGTGGGCCCAGGCCAACCTGATGAAATTCAATAAGGCCAAGTGTAAGGTCCTGCACCTGGGTAGGCACAATCCCAAGCACAAATACAGGCTGGGTGGTGAATGGCTGGAGAGCAGCCCTGAGGAAAAGGACCTTGGAGTCTGGGTTGATGAAAAGCTCAACATGAGCCTGCAGTGTGCACATGCAGCCCAGACAGCCAACCGAGTCCTAGGCTGCATCAAGAGAAGCGTGGCCAGCAGGGCAAGGGAGGTGATTCTGCCCCTTTACTCTGCTCTCGTCAGACCCCACCTGGAGTACTGTGTGCAGTTCTGGAACCCTCAGCACAGGAAGGACATGGAAGTGTTGGAGCGGGTCCAGAGGAGGGCCACAAAGATGATCAGAGGGCTGGAGCAGCTCTCCTATGAGGACAGGCTGAGAGAGTTGGGGCTCTTCAGCCTGGGGAAGAGAAGGCTTCGAGGGAACCTGATGGTAGCCTTCCAGTATCTGAAGGGGGCCTACAGGAAGGCTGGGGAAGGATATTTACAAGGTCCTGCAATGACAGGACAAGGGGCAATGGGCTTAAACTGGCAGAGGGGAGATTTAGGCTTGATGTTAGGAGGAAGTTCTTTACAGTGAGGGTGGTGAGGCACTGCAACAGGTTGCCCAGGGAGGTTGTAGATGCTCCCTCCCTGGATGTGTTCAAGGCCAGATTGGATGAGGCCTTGAGTGAGCTGTACTAGTGGGAGGTGTCCCTGCCTATGGCAGGGGGTTGGAACTAGATGATCCTTGAGGTCCCTTCCAACCTTACCATTCTATGATTCTATGATGGAGCACTGGACTTTCAAAACCCTCCTGGATGCATTGATATGCGGCCTGTCCTAGATGATCTGGCTTTGGCCAGGGGCTTGGACAAGGTGATCTCTACAGGTCCCTTCCAACCTCTAACATTCTGTAATTCTGTGAGACTCTCATCTCCTCAGCAGACTTCTCCCTTTATAATAGGCTACACATCTTATAGGTTTGACCTGATGATCTCAGAGGTATTTTCCAACCTGATTAATTCTGTGACTCTCTTATTTGGTATGGGATAAACCTGTAACCAAGTCACACTAGCTGTCCTAGCTGACTCCAGACTGCTAATGGCCTGCAACCCATGGCTGGTCTAGCATTCTGTTGCAGCAAAACCAGGACACTAAGTCATACGTTTTGCAGTGTATTTGTGTTGCCATGTAAGACCTTGAAATCTTCTGCTTCTTGCAAGTAGTTTCTTTAATAACCACAGTGTTACTGGAAAGGTGGTCACCAAGCAGCAAAATAGCCCTTACAAGTAGGTGGGTTCTTATTGAGAATTTCTTAACTGATTTCTGCAAGGTCTCATCACCACTTGGAGATGTTTCCTCAGTGAACTGATGCTCCCTTAGCTTTGCTTGCCTTGTGAGAAGTACATCTTCCAGAGGGTGTAATTTAAATAGTTCTTACTGAGTAGAAAGTTCAAACATGTAGGTGAGATGTTTGTTCCACAGATGTCTTCATAAAGGTGTCGTTAAGCAATCACTAAAGTCCAGAGGATTTAATGCACATAAATATCCCTCTAGTGTGTGTCTATTTAAATACTGTGAGTAAACAAAGGAGAACAAGAGATGCTGTTATTCATGCTTAGACGCCTTGTTAGGAAGAGCTTTGAAGGTACTCAACACCAACTGGTTGTTGAAATATTACAGAACAATTCTGACTTTATCATGTGTTACTTGCTGTCTTCAGACATTTCCCTTCCCCCTCCCCCATCTTTTCATTTTGTCAACAATTTAGTTAACTATATTTGTTTGAGGAGGCTGTAATACCATTAAGTTTAAGGATAATCATAAAATTGTAACCATTGTCTGCTGTCGGTGTCAGTACAGTACAGATAGTACCTGTGTTTCAAATTGCTGAAAACTCCAAATCTTCCTACTCAGGAAGAGAGCTGTTGTGTAATTTCAAAACTACTCTTATCACCAAATCCAATTACAAGGAAGAGTAAATCTCCACCTCTGATGTCTTAACTATTCTTTTTATAATTGTTAATTATCTCGACAGTAGGGTGCTATAGATTAGAAGGCATAGATTATCTTTTGCAAGTATGTGGCTTTCAGAGCTTTTGTCAATTAATTCTGGGCTTAAATTTCAGGACAGTATTAATAGCTTGATGGGATTGTGTTGGTGCTCGAGACCACTGTCAAAATACTGAGACAATGATTTGTTAAAATTTTAGAAAATGGATGTTGCTGTAGTAGCTTTGAAGGTCATACAGTTTATGCACTCCAGTGCTAGGTGTATTTTTGGTGGTTTCATCTACATTGCAGACGAGATTCCTGCTACAAAACATCAGTAAAATGACTGTCTCAGAGTTTGGGCACTGATTTGTAAAACCAGAATAGAGTCAGCTCTATTGTATGAGAGAGTTTTAATGTGTTCTGAAATGACAGTGCAGTTTATATGCACAAGCACGTACCGACGTGTGAAATAATTCCCATTTATTTGTGTCTGGGGCTCAAAGTGATCTGGTCCTGTGGAGTTCTCTCCTCCAGAATTGTACTTACTCTGAAAAGAAGTACAGGAATGAAACATATCTTACCATGAGAGACCTGAAAATTGTTCTTTCCCTAGACAGAGTAGGGCAGTACCCTGGGATTGATAGCTCAAGTTGAGAATGAAATACAGAGCTTTAAAGAACGAAGATTTTTACAGTTTGGATCCAAAGCATATTTAAAGTTATGGCAGATTCTGCATTGAAGGAAATACCACATTTTTATCTTGGGACTGGGTATCTCTGTAGGTTGAGCAGAAGACCTGGGCTTAATGCCAGAATTGCTGAGAAGCCTGGCCAGTGCTGTAGAAGAGGTCAGTCTAGAGTCCTACAGTGGTTTCTTCAGTCCTTCAAATCCATAGACCTATGAAAACCATTATCTAAGTGATAGTAGCGTAGGGGAATTGGTTGAGCGCCACATCAGTCCTGTTCATCAGTGTTCTTTCTGAGTTTTGGGATTTTAGTTTAGATTTGTCTTTTGCCTGGATGGAAAGTCCAGTTGAGCTGATGCTGCAGGAGTGCTTCAATTCAAGTTCAAAGAGCTGCAGCTCTCATCCTTGGCTGATCTCGAGTACAGACTGAGAGAGTTGTGGCTCTGCAGCCTGGAGAAGAGAAGGCTTCAAGAAGACCTGATAGTATCCTTCCAGTATCTGAAGGGGGCCTACAGGAAGGCTGGGGAGGGACTATTGACAAGGTCTTGCAATGAAAGGACGAGGGGAGTTGGGTTTAAACTGGCAGAGGGGAGATTTAGACTGGATGTTAGAAGGAAGTTCTTTGCAGTGAGGGTGGTGAGACACTGGCACAGGTTGGCCAGGGAGGTTGTGGCTGCTCCCTCCCTGGAGGTGTTCAAGACCAGGTTGGATGAGGCCTTGAGTGACCTGTTCTAGTGGGAGGTGTCCCTGCCTATGGCAGGGGGTTGGAACTAGATGATTCTTGAGGTCCCTTCCAACCTTACCATTCTATGATTCTATATTCTTGGCCAGTATTTACTGGGAAATAAACTAGTCATTACACTTTCCAATGAGATTATGCTTTGGATGTCACTCCTCTGACAGTCTGTCTCTTGCGACGGAGAGATAAGATCTCAGGCACAGATGACAGACTAACTTCAGAAGTATTTCCATTGATTTGACAGCCTGAATTATAGTTCTGCTACAAGCCTCAGAGACTGGAACAATGACCTCTTGCTGCTGTGTGGTACTGCGTTGATAAATATACTAATGAGAGATAAAGGAGGTAACTATATTCGAGTGTTTTATGTAACTTGTCAGTGGAAATGCAGAGGTCCAGTTGGAAGGGAAACTAGATAGGGAGCTGAAATTACAGGCAGTCTTATCGAAGACAAAAGAGCAGCTTGCACTCTCGTGTATTTTGAGACACCACAAGGTTTGGCAGGGAGTTCAGTCCCCGGTGGCAGCAGGATTGTCTGTTCATCAACAGGGGTCAGATGGGAGCTAGGGAAAATGGGCAGTTCTCTTTTTTTCCACACATCCCTGTGGTAGTCGCTGAGCCCATCACTCAGGCTTGGCTTTCTATATCGGTTGAAGAGGATGTGTGTGAGCTGCCATTGAAGAAGCCGGTCCCAGCTGTGTGTTTCAGCCATCTCCTGCCCGCCTCCCTTGGCTGTGCAACCACTGCTCTTGGCACGTGTGGAAAGCTGGACCAGAGAAGCAGTCAGGCATAAACCCTCCTGCAAAAAGGAAATGAGGAAGAAGATAGGAGTGTTCCTTGCAGTCTGTGCTTAGATTGTGTTAAACTGGACTGCAGCCTGAGTCTTGGGGAAGACTGTCATGAGACACAGACAAAGTGCTGGGGTATTTCACTTGGTGGTGCTTCCCACATTGATGGAAGTGGGAATCCAGAGACACAAACACAATGCAGAGTGAGGGAATGGAATTTCAGCATGTCACCTGTTCTTCAATAAATACCCATCTGTGTGTTCTTACCTCCCATTAATTGCAAGGTAAATTATCTTTCTTCCAGTGAGACTGCGCTGATGTGTGGATACCTGAATTACCTCACCATGAGTGTGTGTAATTCTGCTCTAGCAGCTCACCCACAGTGAATTGTTACCCTGCAACACATTTGAGCCTTTCTACTTTAATGCTTTAACTGTTATGTCATGCTGTAAGCTGAGGCTTTCCCCAACTCAGGGTCTTTTGAGCAGCTCTGGGTTTTAACGTCTGACATCCAACCTCACAAAGAAGCACTGAACCTGGCTGTCCTTCCACTGCTCCATAGCTTGGGTCATTTTAAACACTTTCCCTGGCAGCTGCAGAACTGATACAAAGCAGCAAAAGTTCCACCGTGGATTATCAGGAATGCTACAGAGGCATTGCTTAATGCATCTGATATCTCAGCCTGGATAACAGAAACCATACAGCCAAGCAAAGAAAAGATTGGCAGCTATTGCAGGAATTCAGATAGGGGCACCTTGGTAAAGAGTTGGGGGGGGGCATGTGTTTGCTTCCATTACAGAGCCCAGAGCTGAGATGGATTCCCTCTCTGTCATTGTCCTAAGCACATTATCCCTGAAAGAAAGAGAGTTTCTCTGAATCTGCAATTTTTCTAGGCTTCAGTGTTACTGAAATGAAACCGCTTCAAGGATATCTACATTCTCTACCATCATATGGGTTCTCATCTCATGTAAATTATTTGGCCACTTTTCATTTTAATCCTCCACTGTCATTTTCTACAAAAGCGATTATTTGGTTTCTTCATTGAAGGTATTCAGCTGACAGCTGCCCTTTGTCTAGAAAGCAGTGTGCCTTTGCAGGGCTTACTTGTGCCTGCCCTTTTCCTTTCTCGCTCTCGCTCATACTGCTTCATATTTTTCATGTGTAGTTTTCAGGAACTTTTCAGATTGTGAACAGGTTGTCATTTGTAGCTGTGATGAGAAACTCAGACATCCTAGGTACTTTCCCTGGCCTTAAGCAAGGGTATGCCTGGCTGATAAGTAACAACACTGGAGGCAGATTAATTAATTAATTTCCTGCTTGCAAGAAGAATTGTGTTAGAAATTTCACTGTGTGTTCGCAGCTTCTACGTGAGCAAACCAAAACAGTCAGTGATGAAGTCTTGGATTATTTTCCATGGCTTTCCTGTGAGGAAAACTCAGATATTCTCACCAACTTAATAGTTAATTAGTAGTTAATAGTAACCTGTACTAGTGGGAGGTGTGTCCCTGCCTATGGCAGGGGCTTGGAATTAGATGATCCTTGAGGTCCCTTCCAACCTTACCATTCTATGATTCTAACTTTACAGAAATGTTGAGAGGTTTTACATGTTGCTTTGTCTCATGGTTACCCACAAATCCCATTAAGACTTTCAAATGAGTGATGGGAGTGACATATGCATCATAGAATCACATCATGGTTTGGGTTGGAAGGGACCTTTAAAGGCCATCTAGTCCAAACTCCTTGCAATGAACAGGGATGTCTTCAACTAGATAAGGTTGTTCAGAGCCTCGTCCAACTTAATTTGCAGTGTTTCCAGGGATGGGGCATCTACTGCTTCTCTAGACAACATTGACCAGTGGAATGAATGAGTGGGTAGGACATGAATACAGAGAATTTGGAGACCAAGGATGAAAATCAGCTCTTATGGTTGACTTATGGTTTTGGTTACCTGTAGCTATGACATTTTTCTTTATGACCAAAAGCTCCTGAGTATGATCTCTTCTCTGATAAAACCAGATTACACTCTGTCAGATATTAAAAGCACAACAGGATGGTGGAGGAGAATATGTGGAGGAAGGAGCAGGCACATCATGAATGTGGATAAGGAATAACTCCACAGGTGTAAGGAGGAACAGGTTCTAAAGTTACTGTATCACCTACTGAAATTGAGTTTAATTATTCCAGTAGTGCCCTTCCAGCTCCTGTTTGGGCTTCTTTTTGTGACATGCATAATAATATTTTATTACCAGCAGAACTGTCTGAAAAATTCCAAAATGCTTGGTGTTTTCCCATACAGTAGGGTTTCAAGATGAAATACATTTCAGACTCCCAAGTGAGAATCACAATTTCTCTTAAGAACTTTCAGACATTTACATTAAAAGATAAGATTTTTTGGTTAGAATTTAAAGAAAATGTTCCAGAATGATGAAAAACATCTTTTGATCCAATCAGATACAACTGTTTATATCTTACCTAGTTGTAAAATGTGTTAAGGTTACCTTACCAGAATCACTCTGTCAGCAGCATGCTTTTCTCTGAATCACAAAATAATCAGGCTCAAAGAAACTCTTCTACACAAAGAAAACTTTGTCATTTGCCACAAGAGGCATCTCACTTGTTGTCCAGTTCTGAAAGCTAACTCTGTCACAGGGAGATTTCCTGTTATCCCAGAGAATTATGAACTTAAGTCTAAACTCTGTTACTCTTAGAAAATGTGAGCTTTTAGTTGGAGACAGCGAAAGTGTGCAGCAGTCAGTGGCTTGACAAAAGCTAGGTGCCAGGCAAAGAGTCGCTACTGGCTCTTGCGTTGTTATTTCTTCATTAGAATCATAGAATCATAGAATGGTAAGGTTGGAAGAGACCTCAAGGATCATCTAGTTCCAGCCCCCTGCCATAGGCAGGGACACCTCCCACTAGTACAGGTTACTCAAGGCCTCGTCCAACCTGGCCTTGAACCCCTCCAGGGAGGGAGCAGCCACAACCTCCCTGGGCAACCTGTGCCAGTGTCTCACCACCCTCACTGGAAAGAACTTCCTCTTAACATCCAGTCTAAATCTCCCCTCTGCCAGTTCAAACCCATTGCCCCTTGTCCTGTCATTGCAAGACCTTGTCAATAGTCCCTCCCCAACCTTCTGTAGGCCCCCTTCAGATACTGGAAGACTACTATAAGGTCTTCTCAAAGCCTTCTCTTCTCCAGGCTGCAGAGCCCCAACTCTCTCAGCATGTCCTCACAGGAGAGCTGCTGCAACCCTCTGAGCATCTTGGTGGCCTCCTCTGGACCCACTCCAACACTTCTATGTCCTTGTGCTGAGGGCTCCAGAACTGCACACAGTACTCCAGGTGGGGTCTGACAAGAGCAGAGTAAAGGGGCAAAATCCCCTCCCTTGCCCTGCTGCCCACACTTTTCTTGCTGCAGCCCAGCACTCGGTTGCTGTCTGGGCTGCACTCACATTGCAGGCTCATGTTGAGCTTTTCATCACCCCAGACCTCCAGGTCGTTTTCCTCAGGGATGCTCTCAGCCCTTCACCACCCAGCTTGTATTTGTGCTTGGGATGGTGCCTACCCAGATGCAAATAATGCAAAGTGCATTAATTGATGTCTCAGTTTCTTGCATCAAGATACTCTCCAGTTCAAGTTTGAAACATTTCCTAATGTTCTACCTTTCATCACTTCTTTCATGAAGTTAGGCATCGTCTAGCAACTTTGTGACCACAAGTGATCTAGATCCATAACATGACATGAGATCAGGGTTTCATCTTCTGGTTTCAGTATATCACCATGGAGATACATCAGGTTTTCTAATCTTGGGGGAGGGGTTCTTTCATGATGTTTCTTCTTGACTTTTGAGAAATATCTATAAAAAAAAAAATACTGTTCTGCAAAGGGAGTCCATTAAATTAACTGGCTACCAAAATTTGCTGAGTTAATTTTAGTTCCTAATTAGAACTCCAGGTCATACTGTATATTAGTGTAAATAACAGTACAGCAGTTTTCAGTTGTGATGTCTTGATCTTCCTTTATGTCATGGCACTTAAAACTCTGGGCAGATAGTGGAGTGGTCTGTTTTGTAGGTGAAAGAGCTGAGACCCTATCATAAAGCAGCTGGACTAGGATCCTGCGCTTCCGCTTCCATCACTAACTACCAGAAAAAGCATTTTCTGGTCTGTTTTCCACGCTCTCCATTTTCAGGGAAAAGAAAAGTCCTTTGTACAGAACATGACCCCTCTGAACAGAAATTTGCAGGTTAAGATAGACACACATATCACTTCAAAGGCTATAGTAACAGAAAGGCTGTGATATATCTGGGAGGGGAAAGAACATATTTTTTAAAATATCATGCTCAGAGACCAAGTGTATTGCTGGGAGGGGGATAAAATAAGCTATAGTCTCTTGCAGCTGTTGGCAGTGCCAGAGCTGTTACATACTTGAAGCCTTCCAGAAAGTAAGTACCAAGCTGTGTGGCACAGTCGACTTGCTAGAGGACAGGGATGCCATCCAGAAGGACCTGGACAGGCTGGAGAGGTGGGCCCAGGCCAACCTCATGAAATTCAACAAGGCCAAGTGTAAGGTCCTGCACCTGGTTAGGCACAATCCCAAGCACAACTCCAGGCTGGGTGGTGAATGGCTGGAGAGCAGCCGTGAGGAAAAGGACCTGGGGGTCTGGGTTGATGAAAAGCTCACCATGAGCCTGCAGTGTGCACATGCAGCCCAGACAGCCAACCGAGTCCTAGGCTGCATCAAGAGCAGTGTGGCCAGCAGGGCAAGGGAGGGGATTCTGCCACTTTACTCTGCTCTCGTCAGACCCCACCTGGAGTACTGTGTGCAGTTCTGGAGCCCTCAGCACGGGAAGGACATGGATGTATTGGAGTGGGTTCAGAGGAGGCCCACGAAGATGATCAGAGGGCTGCAGCAACTCTTCTATGAGGACAGGCTGAGAGAGTTGGGGCTCTTCAGCCTGGAGAAGAGAAGGCTTCGAGGAGACCTGATAGTAGCCTTCCAGTATCTGAAGGGGACCTACAGGAAGGCTGGGGAGGGATTATTTACAAGGTCTTGCAATGCCAGGACAAGGGGCAATGGGTTTAACCTAGCAGAGGGAATATCTAGACTGGATGTTAGGAGGAAGTTCTTTTCAGTGAGGGTGGTGAGACACTGGCACAGGTTGCCCAGAGAGGTTGTGGTTGCTCCCTCCCTGGAGGTGTACAAGGCCAGGCTGGACAAAGCCTTGAGTGACCTGTTCTAGTGGGAGGTGTCCCTGCCTATGGTAGGGGGTTGAAACTGGATGATCCTTGAGGTCCCTTCCAACCTTACCATTCTATGATTCTATAACCAAATGTCCTCTTCTCATCTAATGACAAAATCTCATCTGTTTTTTTTTTAGAGTAGGATTGTAGACTAATTTAGGTTGGAAAAGACCTTTAAGATCATAAAGTCAACCTATCAAGCATGGTGGGAATTGCAGTTATGGTCTCTCTCTGGGTTTACTTTCTAAGAGCACCTCTGAGGTCCAGGAAAGAAGTTGATGTTTACATGTAAATGTGATTGCCTCCAAAGCCCACATCAGTGGTATAGACCTAGTCTGCCCTCCATTTAGTGAAGATGGAGGTGTTTCTGTGGTTTCATTTGCTCTTTTAAGCTAGGAAATCAAGTGGAAGTACATTAACAGTATAACTAGCTGTGCTAATGTGTGTTTTTTTCCTAGTCAATTAGTAGAAACTTTTAAATAGGACTTTTTGCAGGTATAGCTGCAACTTTAAGTAACAGTGTGAACAGTGAAATGAAGGACTAGTCCCTAGAATTCAAACTGAATTTATAAAATCTGTATTTACACTGAATTGAAATAAGCTGGGAACAAAATAGTGAGCTCTGCATCAGCACCACTAATTCAAAAGAAGATTGGACAGAAACAGTTGTATGGAACAGAATCCAGGTTTCCATAGGAAGTAACTGTGCTGGAGCTGCTCTACTGGAGGAGGAATAGGATCATGGAAACCCATAATTGCCTAAATGTACCTACATCACCTACTACTAAATCATCTACAATTAAAGGAAATATCTTATTTTCAAATGCAGAGCAGCTATCCAACATTGAAGCTACTGCTGATCAAAGTTACTCTGTGAATTCCTAGGATTATATATTATGGATAATCTACAGGAAAAAATGTAGTAGTCCCTGCTTACGGTGTGCTTATCAGAGTCCATTGAAGTAAACAGGACTTTTTGTTGGGTTTAATGCATATCTGATAAGCTTTGTAGAATGTAAATCAGTTCATTAAAATTTGTAAAACACTTAAATGAAATAAGAGAAAATAGTTTTAACTCCTGTGGGATGCTTACTGCATATAAAGTACAATAAATTCACACTTGTTCAGGAAAAAAATATTGTTACATTTGTGGTACTCAAATGTGTTGTTTGGGGAGGGTCTGCATTTTTTATATTGTGATCTGAAAAACACCCAAACCACTAATGACAGAACTATAGAATAGTTTAGGCTGGAAGAGGCCTTTAGAATCATCCAATCATTAACCTAACGCTACCAAGTCTGCTGCTAAACTTAGTCCCTCAGCACCATCAGAAACCTCCAGGGATGATGATTCAACCACTAACCTGAGCTGCATGTTCCCAGGAGCTGACAACCCTTTCAGTAAAGAAATTGTTCTTCATACCCAACCCTGCTGCAGCTTGACACTATTTGCTACTTAGGAGAAGAGACCAATATCTTCATTGCTCCAGCTTCCTTTTGGGGAGTTGTAGAGGGCAAAGAGACTTCTTCAGGCTAAACAATCCCAGTTTCTCCATCATCTCTTTATAAGACTTGTACGCTGACCCTTCACCAGCTTCTTACTGTGTGCAGTTCTGGAGCCCTCAGCACAGGAAGGACATGGAGATGTTGAAGCAGGTCCAGAGGAGGGCCACGAAGATCATCAGAGGGCTGCAGCAGCTCTGCTATGAGGACAGACTGAGAGAGTTGGCCTGGAGAAGAGAAGGCTTCCAGGAGACGTGATAGTAGCCTTCCAGTATCTGAAGAGGGCCTACAGGAAGGCTGGGGAGGGACTATTGACAAGGTCTTGCAATGACAGGACAAGGGGAATGGGTTTAAACTGGCAGAGGGAAGATTTAAACTGGATGTTAGGAGGAAGTTCTTTACAGTGAGGGTGGTGAGGCACTGCAACAGGTTGCCCAGGGATGTTGTGGCTGCACCCTCCCTGGAGGTGTTCAAGGCCAGGTTGGATGAGGCCTTGAGTAACTTGTACTAGTGGGAGGTGTCCCTGGCTATGGCAGGGGGTTGGAACTAGATGATTGTTGAGGTCCCTTCCAACCTTACCGTTCTATGATTCTATGATTGATCACCCTTCTCTGGATGCACTGCAGCACCTCAGTGTCCTTGTAGTAATTTGACTCTGGAAACCTTACTGCATTCCTGTGTAATTTTGCCTAGACAATCTTCAAATCATCTGATCAAAGTATGCAGTGCTGGTGTGTACATTCATGTGTAATATATACACAAGTATATATGTGTGTGTATATTAACCCATGGATCGAGATAAATATTAAAAATCTCCTTCATTTGTAGGATGCTACCTAAGCAGGGACTATGTCAGGGAGAAAAATGAGTAAATGATAATAAAAAAAGGCAAAGGCATGGCCTATGATGCTTTCTGACATGATGCTTCACTTGACAGTCTTAACTCTGATGTTCATGGCATTGCCTATGAATGTATGTCGTAGTACAATATTCCAAATGCAGAGGTGGCACTGCAAATGCTGAGATAATATTCGTTGATCTGAGGCCTTTGGGAAGTTTTATCCACTCTATGTGAATGCAAATTTGTATTACCTTATGCACATACAGGTTTATATAAAATTACTGTGGTAGCTCTGTAAGAGTGATGAGCAGTTAACACCTTTTAGTGAAGCTTCTTTGAGGCCTTAATGCTCTGATTTCTGAAAAAAAAATGTTTTCTTTCTTCCTTCTGTCTTGCAGTTACTTCAATGAGAATCAATATCCAGATGAGGCAAAGAGAGAAGAAATTGCCAACGCCTGTAATGCAGTTATACAAAAGCCAGGTGAGGAACTGATCATGGGGTCCTTTCCAAAGACTCCTGCAATTAGATCCAACATCTGCTAAATTCAACATGTGTTGTTTTATGGCTACTGCTATCAGATGTAGTGCTCTTAACTAGTAGTGGATTTCTTCTTGAGCATTCTACAACTCATGGTGTTCAGAGCCAACATCCATGTGTGAATGTGACAGTCAGTCCAATTTTCAAACCTGAATGCTAATGTGTGAAATCTAAAATCCCCCCATTTGAAATATGAAGTTCAACTTGTGCATCTTATAGCTTTGTAAGTGGCATTTCTAAGAAACTGAGTATCTCTGAAAGGTTTTAATTATTTACATTCAGTTATTTCAAAGTACTTAATACAAGCACCCAGTAGTGATCTGTGAATTTTGTGGTCCTCCGCAGAAGAGGGTTTTACTGGTTTCTTTGTACAGATCCAACATCTTAGATTCAGAGGAAGGCCTGCTGCAGATCATTCAGCAGATCCTCAGAGGATTAAGGTTTCCTGTCTTTCTTTTTTTTGTTTCACAACTTCTAGACAAGAGTCTCCTAGTAGAATCTGCATTAATGGAGGGCCCTATTTGAGTTAATAAGTTGCATTTACTGTGTTCCTGGAAAAGTCCTCCATGGGAGAGAAGCATGAATATTCCATGTAGTATTAGTGGACACACCTGCCTTTGCCTAGTTTTGCTACTCAAACATTTATATAGTTTGCAGAGCTCATGCTTTGGATATATTTAGACTTTATGTAAACAGAGTAAGAATCACTGCAAAAGAAGAAATCTAAGGCATAACTTATCACGAAATGGGATAGCACAATTGAGATAGCACAAAATCATAAAGCAGTTTTAGCTGTAAGTGACCTCTGGTTGGGCAGGAGCAGCTTAGATCAGATTGCTTAGGGCTTTACCTCATTCAGTTTTGAGTATGTCCAAAACTAGGGAGCTTCCCACCTCCGGGTCCATATTCACAACACTGAGCACTCTCACAGCAAAATACTTTTTCTTAATACCTAGTCAAAATTTCTCTTATTGCAACTTAAGGCCTAGTCAAAATTTCCCTTATTGCAACTTCACCTTTCATTGTGGAAGCAGAATGATCTAACAGGTAGAGCATTGACTACGTTAGGATTTTATTCCTGGCTGTGCTACTGGTTGCTTTAGCAGCTTGGAATGAACTCCTTAAACACTTCATTGGTAAAATCCTGTGAGTGACACGGATCCAAAGCATTGTGGCTGTCTGTTTCCAGATTTTTCTTTCCTTTGCTTATCTCTCCTATCCTTACTTGGTTAAGTTTGCAGATTGCTGCAATTACATGAATGTTTTGTATGCTGAATAAATAAGCTTGGAGAAACAGTCTGAAGCAGGGCAGTCTCATCCCCATGTAGCCTGCAGAGGACTGAGGATGGAGCTACACTGAATGAGGTCAAGGCTAGCTGAAGAGTTTTCCGTGACATCTCTGTAATGCTGAATCCCTCTTATGTGCTGGTGATGAGGAGAAGGGGTTGTCTTTTTTAGCTGGCTTGTGGTTGCTAGGGCTTTATTTGCTGAATTAAGTGTAAAACTCCAGTGATCTCATTTCCAACATCCCCTCCTTCTCCCAAAAGAGCACAAGTGTCCTGGCGCAGTTGGGAGGGTGTGATTAGTGCTGCAGGAGCATGATAGCAGCTGGTGGCAGAGAGGAAGGAAAGCAGATTGTAGAGGCTGACACAAAATCCCTTCATTCATTTTGCTGCTGAGGAAAACACGTCATTGAACTATATCCTTGTAACACAGAGCAAGAGATCTAGCCCAAGGGTATGCAACTTGTGGAAGGGCTGTGAATTGACTTTTTTTGAATCTCAGTTTTGTGCTTGAACCAGAAAAGCAGCCTTCTATACTCCCATGGCTCTGGATTTAGTTGATTGAAGCTGCAGAGAAATTCCAGATTTAAGAAAAAGAAGAAAAGCTACTTTGTTTTTAGAGGGATATTTGGCATTTATTACCACAACATCTGGGCACAGCGTTTTGAGTCACATGAAATTCACTTTATTTTCAGTTATAATCACTTTTCAGTGCCCCGTGTTTCAGGGGTTTATCACATGTGTAAGGGTCTTTTGCCTAACTTTGGAACCCAGTGAGTAACTGCCATTTGGTTGGTTTTTTTTTCCTCTTTCCTGCTTTCATAGGAAAAAAGTTATCGGATTTGGAGCGAGTTACCTCCCTGAAAGTGTACAATTGGTTTGCCAACAGAAGAAAGGAAATCAAGAGAAGAGCCAATATCGGTAATGTATCAGACAGCCTGCTTTCAAGGTTTAGTAGCCACACTTGATCAGGAGAGATGGAAATTATGTAAGGGTGTATTAGTGAAAATATTTGAGCTTCTGACATTCCTAATAGAAATGTGGAGCAATGTTTTAAAGTAGTCTCTTGCTGTTCCAGAGTTTTTCTGAAACATGGATAGGCGTTTACATTATGGAATTCCACCATCAGTGCAAGAAAAATGATGCAGTTAGGAAGTTTTACTGGAAGATTTGCTTTAAAAAACAAAGTGAGAAGTCTGTTGGCACAAGGAGAATCATTTTTTCCCTATGCTCTGCCTCTTTTGGGTATCTAAAATAAAGCCTGAAATAAAACCGCAAAATACCTGCATTGGAAGTAAGGGAAGTTGAGATGTTTGCATGCTGAGGATCTTAGCATGCTGTTTAAATGAAAGGTGGTTGTTGTGAAGATCTTTCATCTGCTTGTAAGTTTCCCTGCGTCTGTGCTCCGCTGAAATGTGCTTGCTTTTTCAGATAAAACCTGGGGTTGTCTTTCTTGCTGCCATCCCTGAGACCCCACAGGGATCTAAGAGTCCAGATGAGTAGTTTTACTATGCCCAGAGAGGTTCTGCAAGCCAGCTGCTTATTGTAGTTAGACTTGTTGTAACCTTACAGCTTTCCAAGGGGTTGCACAGTGACAAGTGCCTGGAACAAAGCAGTAATTTTTCTTGACGTTCAGGATAAACCAAAAGTCACTTCAGAGTTAGCCCAGCAGATTCTTTATGTGAGTGGCTGATCGTAAGGCAATTAGAAATGGCTCCTGTAGCCTTGTAGTATGAATAAGCATAAGTTGTTCTAATGAGGATAAACTCACATTAATGACCAGGATTTAGCAAACTTCTGTGATGCATGCAAAATTTCATGCATTTTTAGGTGCTGTGCTGAATGGCACTTGCCATACATAAACTGGTTAACCAGTATGTTTGTAAATGTCAAAGGCCCTTTTGCAGGCTGCTGCTTCTTGCTGTATTTGTGAAAAGCGTCATTTTACATCTTTTAATATTTTCTTGACGTTTCATCTAAATTAATTTTTCTAAAAATGAAACCTCTCTGTTCAAGGACTGGGGGAACAAAGCAAAATCAGTCTGAAGTGGGTGGAGTTGTAACTGTATGTCTACTGGATGGAGAGAAAGATTGGAAGGATTGGGAAAGCAGCTCTGTGAAAAAAAAACCTGGGAGCCCTGGTAGACAACAGGATGACCCATGAGGCAGCAATGTGCCCTTCTCGCTGAGAAGGCCAGTGGTATCCTGGGAAGAGGAAGAGGCTAAGAAGTAACTGCTCTGACTTCTTGGAAAAAAAAAAGTTAATTAATGCATCAGATAAATTAGGGATCCATTTGCTTTTTTCGAAGAAGCAGCAATCCTGGAGAGCCATGGAATAGATGTACAGAGTCCAGGAGGTCATTCCAACAGTGACGACGTTGATGGCAATGACTACTCGGAACAGGTAGGCATTGTGACTGAGTTGTGTGGCTCATGTGAAGAAGTCCTCAAACTCTCCCAAGTCATATGTCTCTTCTGCTTTAATGTCATTGTAATGGGCAAAGTGGAAGAGCCTATCTGCCCTGTTTGAACGTGTTGAGCAACCAGTATTCACCCACGTGAATTTGTTGTCGTACAACAGGACACTTGGCAAGTACGCAATGGGGAGGAGGAGGGAAGATGTTCAGAGGGAGGCAGAGAAGCAGAGAAGGTAGAAGAAGACAGGAGGATCAGCTCCAAACAAGCAAGTTACACCATTCATGCCACACGCAATGTATGACAAACGTTAGGAGAGTGTTAACTCCCCCAGTGCACCGTGCATAACGTGTGCTCTCCTTAGCCCTGGCACCGTTCTAGCTATCCACCCTCAGAACGGATGTCCAGGTCTTTAACAGCTGCTCCTATATATCAGGCACCAGCATGCTTCATTGCAAAACCAGGCATGTGTGTTCCTCTTGCACCTATTGTTTCTCTCTGTAAGAAGTGTCTCCATTATAGCCTCTGCTATAATGTGAATTGCTTATCTGGCACTCAGACAAGTACAGCAGTAAGTACCTGCTCTGTACTCTCGATGCTCCCTTTTGTCAACCTCCCCAGCAGGATACTGAGCATCCTCCTCTAAAAGGTGCTGAGCTCCCACTCTTTGTGCAGTACCTTTCAGGAGCATCTCAGAATCCATCCCTGAGACACTGACAGACAAAGGGTGAAGGGTGGGGGGGAAAGGATTTGATAAAATGAAGTTTATTTGGCCCTATACTTGTTCCATCTTGTTCTGCAACAACATGCCGCTATTTGGATTGTTGACATATTACTTGTCTTTTTTTTTTTCTTTTTTTTTTTTTGCATTTTAACTCTTGCCTATTCTCTATTTTTCTTGGTTGTTTTTAAACCCTTGACAGCAACTTCTTTTTTAAATTCTCTAGCAAAAGAATACCCCTTCCCGCACTCTGAGCCCTCACCTACCCTAAAGTTGGTGACCCTTCCTTCACACACCTTCCTGACAGGTATTGCATTCCCTTCCCAATTTTCCTTCAGGTGTCAGGGTTGGCCAAACCCCCCAGTGCTGTGTGTGCTTGGCACCAGTTCGCTGACTTGGTCCTGGTTTTGATATGAGCTGTGCTCTGTGCTGCACCCAACAGCTGGGGTGGGCAGATCACTTTTAATTGTCTCGTTTGGGAACAGTAGGTAGGTCTTCCTCTATAAAGGCTGATGGTGGAGTGGAATAGCAAGTGAGAATCCTGGAATGAGTCCCTAGCATACTTGGCTGTGGCCCAGTATGACAAATACCTGGCAGAGACATTCCCAGCTTCTGCTTCTGATGGGTATTATAGCCCTTTTTATAGGTCATCACCAGCAGATTTGGTGGAACCAACCTCTCTAGGTCTCCATGATGATAGGCTGCTGCGTGTCTGTTACAAAATATTCTGAAACTGCTGCTGAGCACAGATAATTCCTTGTCAGTCAGATACAGGACCCAAATACTGAGATGAAGTGTTACTGAGACTCCCAAACGATGTTCTTGTGCATGTTATCCAAAGTACTTTGAAAAGAGAAATGAATTGGTTACTAGAACTGAAAGGTCTTTGTTTAGAGTCCTTAAAAGTTGTATTTCTCGGTAATCTATCTGGGCTTCTCTGTGAAGTGTAATTAGGCATTAGCAGCGAAGCGGATTAAATTGCAAGCTCTGCTGATGACCATTTAACATCCCTTAGTTGTTAAACTCACAGATTCTGTTTGCCACAGCGACACTTAACACCCTAGTAAACTTCAAAATGCAAAGTTCATCCAAAATAGTAATGAAGTGTTTAAAACTCCAGAAGTCAGGACTTTGTGTTTCTTGCCATGGTAGAGATAACAGGGACCTTCAGTGTGTGCACATCACAATATTTGCCTGACAGTTGTATGAATTAATGTATTCCTTTAAATGACCTCAGGATTTTACCAAATCCTGGCTTTTCTGTCCCACTCAGCAACCTGTCAGTTTAAAAACACATAATTTTATATTTTTAATCTCATGAGTTCATCACTTAAAGGCTGTTGGAAGAATGATAAATGTTTTATCATTTCCTTTCTGTCAATAGTAATAATTAAAAGTAATTGGGAGATTGTGGTGTACTATTAGTACCCCATTTTAAAGAGAGGAAAACACTATGGCGTTGCTCAAAGCTCCAGAAGAGTTTGTTTGACAGCTGGAATTACAACTTGGATATTGCTGGTTCTCCTTATTGAAAACCAGGGCCTATTTCTGACATTGACTGAAGAACATGCAGAATTTGTTATAAAATTTAGGCTGGAATTGCCAGACCTTCAGGTGTTCTGCTGTATGGTCATTGCACACCTGGAGAAGGCAGCCCCCCAAATCATTGCACTAGATTTCTTAAACAATCCAGGAGGTTTTCAGCATTTTTTCCTTATACCTGTGTGAGTTCAGTGTCTTCACAGGATGCTGCCTCAGACTTAGGTTTGTATCCTGTTTCTGAATGAGGTCAATAGTGGTATTTAAAGAAAAAGTATTTTTGAAGAATAGGACTTAGAATGACTTTTTTTATAGTAACTTCCAGCTTCTGGAAGTCAGTAATTTTTGAGAGACCTCCTGAGCTGGGCAGTGTATAATTTTCCATACTTCCTAGTAAGCTAATTTTCCCTGAGCTTGTCTAACCACACCATTTAAAGCCATTTTTACTTTTGGTTGATCTAAAAATGAGCGATTCCAACAACTGAACTAAGGCGGCTGAAGCAGTGCTTCCCGTTACTGCTTTGGGATATATTATCTCATCATTCCAGTGAGTGCCCTTGCTTATTAGATCATGAGAAGCCATGAAACATTTGTTCTCTATCTACTAGTAATTTGTAAATAAACGTTTACCACATCAGCCATCAGCCGGGTCTTTCCCAAGCTGAAGAACCTGAGACCATTTAGCCTTACCTTGTATGGAAGCCAGCCCATGCCTCTCTTCCTGTGGATTGCCACTCTCTCTACCTTTTCTAGTTCTGTTGTGTTTTCTTTAAATGGGATGACCAGAACTGTATATTCAAACTGTAAGCCTAGCATGAATTTGTGCAGTGCATAATGATTTGTATCTTGGTTTGGTTTCCTGACATACCTCATGTGTCACTTTTATCTTTATAATTTAATATTTTCCTCAGAATATCCCTTCCCCTTCAGATTTCTCTCTCAAAAATTGCGTGTGCCACTCCTTGCCTTGCTTACCTTTGTCTGCACAGTGAGGGAAATGAGTCCTACATCAATTTTTGTGAACTCCTCTCACATTCTACCCCTGTAACAAACCTGCAGTTCGCGGCCCCTAGCCCATTACTTTACACACACATTTTATCCGCTGGTTTTCTATTCGTGGAGTAACAATGCTTCTCTCTTCTCCTTTCCACATGCACAGGATGACAGCACTAGCCATAGTGACCATCAAGACCCCATTTCGTTAGCTGTGGAAATGGCGGCGGTAAACCACACCATCTTGGCATTGGCCCGGCAAGGAGCCAACGAGATCAAGACAGAGGCTCTAGACGACGACTGATACAAAGAAAGGGGAGGGTCAAAGCAAGAAGTAACTTAGTTTTAGACGTAGCACCTTAGCAGACTTTCCTCAGTCCTTAATATGTGTTCTTACAGTATAACTTTGCAGTTTCTTGTACGTCAGTTAGCTGTTAGGGTCTTGTTCTGTGAAGATGGCATGGTGCCCTCAGCCTTTGCGTATACTCTCTCAGTATTAATTCCCAATAAATAATCAATCAACCAATCAACCTCCCTCTCCCAGCCCCAGTGGCTAGAAAAATCTTGCTGCTCTGTCTTAGCATTCAAAGTGCTTCCAGGTATTTTAGACAGCCCTCGATTACAAGTCTTATGCTACACTTAAAATCTTGGATACCCTTAGAGATTGTGTTAAAAACAAACCCCTTAGTCTGTACGCTTTTCCTTCTCGGAGACTGAAAGGATGCAAGCTGAGGTAGTGGCACAGGGTCGATGGACACCAGATTGGAAGTTTCAACAGAGAGTAAAAAGAACACTAGAAGCCCCACTTCAGCGTGGGAATAAATGATTTCCAGCTGCAATAAGCCGTGCCTCACTGGTCATACAGTGACTCGATCTACTTTTGGGTGCTGTGCTGAGAATGTCCATTGGAAACACATTCACATATTTTCGGTTGGTGTTCACATATTCAACACAGACATCCTCTGCTCTCACAAGCTGCGTGGCTTAGTGGATAAGTACTGCCTTCTGCCTCTGGGACCATAATTGAAGCCTAGCCTGGGATCCTATGAAAAATGAGCTGAATGTCTAATGGACAACAGTCCACTTCTCAAAACCACTATTCATTGTTTGGCATGGCTGGCAGTGCCTGCTCAGTCTTGATCTGTCATTAACAATTCCACCTTTTATTCTTCCTCTCGCCTTTTCTCTCCCCACCCTACTCCCCTCTCCACTTTGCCACTTTGAAAAGCAATGTTTTCCAGGAAGGTTATTAAGGTCATAAAATGGGTAAGAGTGGATTTTTCCACATCTGTGTAACCAATGCCTATGTCCCGACTAGCCTGAAAGGTTATCGGAGAACTTTTGCATCTGACCTTTGCTAGATAACCATCGTAGCAGAAATACTCTCCTAAACACAAACTTTTTGTTTGTTTGTTTAAAGGCAGGAGGATCTCTTACCAGAGAAATGGGGTGTGAATATTTTGTGTTCTCTTTACTCTGTCCTTGTTAAGATGTGAGGAAGCTATACTGCTACGAGCAATTTAATTAATAATTGGAAGCCATACTAATAATGGATGTGGTAATATTTGTAAAGCAAACCTACTTTAAGTAGCAGAAACTAATGGAATTGTTTTCCTTGATCATATGTAGCACTTTTGTTACTTTTTTTCTTAAAGATATTTATATTTGATAAGTCTTTTTTTTATCATTCGAGAATTCAAAATACCAAACAGCAAACTTGCATTACAGAGTCACCCTGCGATCACCTTGTCATCTAGTATCTAAATGATGAACTGTGTGTGCATCTAAGAAAATTACATCTGCTGGCATTGTGTGGAAATGATCTCCTGGCATCCTGATAAAATGATATGTTGCTGCCGGTAAGAGGAAGCATTTCAATGGAGACAGCACTGGAAGTGTTAGAGACGGGCAGGACTGTGTTACATTGAAAAGCTGAAATTAAAAACCTATGTAAATTTTGGTATCTAGAGCTAGACACATTTGCATAGTGTTTTCTCTACATTCCGGTTTGTACCTTCCCATCAGACAGTTGTGGGAACAAGCTTAAAAAGAGGAAAACCACTTAGTCTGAAGGATGAGTTTCCCTTTCTCCCCTCCACTTTGATGGCGGAGGGAGGTTGCTTTTACTTGTTCTCATCCCTTCCTCACGCTTAACTATCGGATAGCATTGTGAACTCCTATAATGTGGCTTCTCAGCAGGTTTCTAGCCAGCCTAAACTTTACCCTCAAGGCGTGGGCTAACTAGATCATCTTTACACCTGTTAATCTTGTGAAAATTGCTTAGGTAAGTGTGGAGGAGATTTTGTGCTTTCAGAGGGCACAGAGCTGGCACCTCTTTGTCTCTCTAACTTTGAAGATATATAGGTAGGGCTTGGCCTCGTCTTTCATTTATGGATTTCATTGGAAAATTTATGTGCTTTCCTTAGATATAGATCACTGAAGCAGAATGAAGCCGTCTTTCTTTTTTTTTTTTTCCTTCTTTTTTTCTTTTTTTTCTTTTCTGTTTTATTGCATTTCTTGAGTAGGCAAATTCCTAAGTAGCATCAGGGCAGACTCAGGAAAGAAAGGAACTGGATCAGCAACCATTGCAGCACTGCAGTTTTTTTCTTAATGTGCGTATGAATGTTTTGGTACTAAGGAGTGAAAGGTTGGGGAGAGCTTTTATTTCTATTTTTGCACAGCAGAATGATCAAGCAAACTATAGCCTTAGTGGAATTTCACCTACTTATTCATTCCACAGTCACACACCAAGCAGACAAGCAACATCCACGATTTATAGTAAGGAGATTTTAATAATCGATGACCTCTTTACGTTGGGCTTGCCACCACCATTTGTTCTGGCTGTTTCATTTTAAAAAGGACAGACTCAAACTGTTGGACAGCTGCAATTTTATAAGAAATATTGCTTACTATACCATCTTTAAAAAAAAAAAAAAAAGTCATTGTTTCAAGCATCATCTGTTTAAAGCAATAGAGAAAAACAGAAATAGTACCAGAACTTCTGTATCCTTATTATAGGTTCAAGTGATGAAGGATTATAGGGAGAACCACAAAAAAATGTGCATCTACACCATCTAACTTAGAATAATTTGGTCTTAATTCTGTCTGTCGCTGTGAGGTAGCTGTGAGGTCTCATCACACATTAGTATCCTGCTCAGAAGGTTTAACAGTTAAACCCCCTTGTGAACAACTAGAGGTTGGCAGATCCTCTTTGTTTGTAGCTTCCTGGTAAAATACCATCTTCTCACCAGAGAAAATAAATCACTTACCTGGGGAATCAGATGCTTAGTTACATGGTGTCAGTTCTGGGCTTGCCCCTGTCTAGTTTGGATTTTTCTTTAACCTTTGAGAGGAGGTACAAGGAAAGAGTAAGAGTTCAGCTAGTATCAGGATGCTATTTCCTTTATTCTGAGAGTTCATCAAGAACCATTTGCATCTGGCTGGTAACTTACTTGTTTTGTACAAATTAGCTAAAATGGAACAGATGCTGATGTGATGGTATCAGGAAAAGCATATGTGATCTGGAGTAAGGGAAAGGATTGGTGGAGAGTGTGTCATGGAATTTGGCCTTTGTTCCAGGGGCTTCTCCATAATATGGGAATCATCTCTGTCTTTCTGTCCATGGATTTTCTTGAAAGATATATCTCATCTTGGTAGCATTGCGATTCAGTTGCAGTTTGTTGTAGCCAATCTGGAATTACTTCAACTTGTTCTTGTGTGGGTTCCCTTGAAGTCGATCTGGTGAGTGGCTAGATCTACCTTTTTATTCTTTGAATAGAGAAGAACTTATTTAAGATGCTCCTCTTGTGTGATGGGCACACCTTTTAACTTTGTGTAGGGTAGGTAGTGGCTGTTATTTTGTCGCTCATAAAATCCTTATACTTGAGTTGCTCTCTCTTACTGTCTTCTTAAAACAACAATTTCTACCTCCACTTCTCTTGGATTTGGGTTGTTTTGTTGGGTTGGTTGGTTGGTTGTTTTTAATTCCCCCACCTTTTTCATGCACTATGAGATCCCAGACATTTGCAAAAGCATTTTGAGATGGTGAAAATTAGTCAACATAGCAATGAGCAGATGTGTTATCTGTTGGTGCTCCAGCTGTAGAGAGACGTCTTCTAAATGCTCTGTAAACGCACTTGTTACTTTGTTCATGTTAATCCCCTTACTCAGGTGCTGGATGTGAACAAGCTGGTCTTGAGTCAGCAGTGCAGCCTTGCAGCAATTAAGGAATATCATTAAGAAGAGCCTTCAGCAAGTTAAGGAAAGTCCCCTCTGTTCATCACCTGTGGGACTACATGTGGAGTAATGTGTGCAGGGTTGGGCTGGATTGAGTCTATCTTAGGGCTGCTGAGATAAGAGGGTTGGAGCACAGGTCATGTGGTGAGTGTTTGCTAGAGCTGGGTTTGTTCAGATTGGTGCTGGAGGTGTCTCGTGTTCTGTTCTTCATCTGTTTTAATGGGTGGGCTTGGAGGAGACAGACCCAGACTATTCTCAGAGGTGCACAGCAAAAAGGTGAGGAGCAGTGTGTTTGACTCACATTAAAGAAGATCACAGATGAATACAAAGAGAAGTTTTCATACTCAGAGTGGTAGAACACTGGAAGGGCAGTGGAAACTCCATCTTTGGGGTTTCATAGCATTACTGGACAAATTGATTAAAGACCTCCAGAGACCCCTCTTGATGTAAGTCATTCTATGATTCTGTACACATCTGCTCAGGTTGAGTTGTCTCCTAGTTCTGATCTGTACATGTTGACATGTTTAAGGAAATCCTCTTAATTTGTTGCTGGGGTGGGTTTTTTTTTTTCCTGTTTAGCTGTTCATAGAAAGTTACCTTTCTTATTCTACTAATAGAGGGGAGCTTTATTTGCAGGGTCTGGCTCCAGGCTCCAATCAAGCCATAAGTAATAAGTTTCATTAATTATTTGCTCTGTTTACACAGTTCTTCAGGGATATATGAATTATTCTGTTTGTTTCATTGCCTAACATCAGACTGGTAAGTTTTCCATATTTTCATAACATTTGTGCTGTAGATCAGTTTTTTGCCTTCATTTGTGTTGATTTATTGTTGTGCTGCTGTGAGTGCAGGTGAAAAATTTCACAGAGCTGAACATGTTAGAGGAAAAATTCTGGTAAACTCTGCTGGAGAATGATAAAATAAACTAGATATTGTTGGCTCAGTAAATCATTAATTAATGGTTATCAGAAGCTGAAAGTATGACTGGGAAAAAGTCACATTATACTTGATTGAATACTCCCTTTCTTTCCTTAAATGTCTGCTGTTGGTCACTGGGAGGAAAAAGAAAACACCTTCACAGACTTTAGGTCTGTTTTGGATGTTAATTTGAAGAGAAATCACAATAGTGTTTGCCTGGGTAGACTGGCATGGGTCAATTACACTCTTAATTTTTAATTTCCACCTTCAAGGTACATAAGAACATGAGATGAGTTCACCCCAGATTTTGATTTCTCATGTTGTGGTATCAAAGTATTCCTCCAGAGTGAGATGGTGCTTCCAAGAAGTAAAATGAAAGCACCCTTCTGGCCTTCCCCCAACGTGGTTGGACGTGTAGCAGTTGTGATGGGGTTTCATAACAGTTTGGTATGGATTAACTCAGCAAAATTGACATAAGTTCTCAAAACTCCACATCACTGCCCCTAAAGCACTACTGCAGGGGGCTGTTCCCTGTCTGTAATCTTCACTCCAAAGGAAAGCTGCTTTCAGACCTCTGCAGATCACTTTCTAAGATTCAGTCTGAGATTTTATTTTCCCCCATTGTACTGAAAGCTGGAGGTGTTTAGTAGAAGATTTTGTTTTTACCTCTTATCCCTGGAATCCTCCTTTTTTTAGATAATGATTTTCTTAGCAGATGGTTTCTATCTCTCCCACCCCAGCTACATCAGTTTGCAGCCCTCTTTCCCCAGCATTCGTCAGCTTCCTTCAAGTCCATTGGAGAGTTACCAGCAAATTCTAAGGGGTGTTTGTCGAAATAAACTTGTCTCTTATTGTAGACAAGGATTCCTACCCAAGTAGCTCTTGCACTCTTTGAAGTTATTTGACTTGATGATATTATTTTGATCAAAGTCTTGAGCTTGTAGGCAATAATCTGGAGTTTGGTGCAGCTTTTATCATTTAGCAGAAAGTTTTGTTGGCAGGGTTGGTCTTGAAAACTGCTCTGTGTCAGTGACCTAATGTGTTGATTATTAGGCAGCTGAGGGGTTTATGTGTGTGTGTTAGTAGCCATAGTCAGTGTTGTATGGTGATCCTGGGTAAACTTAACAGAGTCTTGTGCAGTCAGACATTTTCACTGTGATTCCTTGGAAGGGAAAGTTGATGGCCTGACCAAAAAGCACCTTGCAGTTCCCAAAAGGACTTCTTACAGAGACATTTCAAAATAAAAGGTTTGGGCTTTTTTTTGCAGCTGGTATATTTACTCAGGATATCAGATCAACAGGGCCAACAGGCATTTGGCAAGCTGAAAAGCGTGGCCCTAAAATTTTCATTTTAGTGTCTGTTAATGCTGTCAAATGCATGGTGTTTAAGCTGCCCATCTAAAAATGTTGCACATTAATGAAAAAGGAGACGTTCTGGAGGGGGCAGCTGTAAATTTGGATTTAAAATACGTAAAAGTTAATTTTCTTCTTTTATGAGAAGCAACTAGAAAAATGAACTTGGTTGTTTTGAGAACTGTCAATAACATGACAGTGTTTTGATGTTGGGTTTTGTCCAACACATATAAATAGAATGAAATAAATGAAAATAATCTCGGTAGCACCACTGAAACAGAGATAGGTGGAGGAAAAACTCATACGTCTAAAGAGTTGTTCAGCACTAACCCCAGCCTTAGGATTTGTCAGTTGAAAATAGCCCAGAATTATTTGTTCATGCCTGCTTTAACATAGGTGATGCTATAGCTAAGATTATGTTGGCACAATTACACTAATCGGTACAAACCACTCTGGGTTTGGTTTTCTGTGGCACTCTCTTTACCAGAATCCATGTCATACTTTATTTTGAGCTTGCTGGAAGAAGTAAACACGTTTTCCTCTTTCAGGCTCTCTGTAAAGCCTGCAGCATGCTTATCAGTGTAGTATGTAGGAGCTAATGTTGGCAGCTTATGTCACAGAGATAGAAAAGGCTTCGCCGTTTGGGGTGCAGGGGGGAAAATTCACCCAACCTATTTTAACTGCCCTTTTTAATCAGGCTACTGGAGCAAGCTAACTAATTGGTTTGATTGCTGCAATGTTGGGCTCTTCCCCGCTCTTTCCAGTAAGCTTTGGAGTGCTCTGGCCAACAGCTTAAGCACAGGCGAGCTAAACCCATTGAACTGGAGTGAACTGTGTAATGGGCCTTTGATGTTTCTGTATGTACAGTGCATCTCTCTCTCAGATGGCTTGGCAGAAGGCTCTCTCTGCCATTTATTCCTTCTCTTCCCGCCGCTCTTAAATGGAAGCGGGTGTATGCTGCTGATCAAAACATCTAGCACACTTCTGCTGAATCCTTTCAAACTGCAGCCAGGGTAATTGGGATGGGTAGGATAAATGCAGAAGAGTATGGCAGTAAAAGTGATGGCAGTTCTTTTGAATGACTGGGTGTCCTCCTGACATGTAATTAGCTGCTTTAGAAAGATGTGGATTGGCATGGTCATAATTAAAAGGATTTCTGTCTTTTCTGTGATTGAAAACAGAAGATCTTCCACCCCCTAATTCTCTTTAATACCAGTGTTATTAGTGACACTTGGAACACAGCTCCTTCGTAAACTTAAATAATGACCTGTTCCTAATGGTAACTCAGAACAGCAGGGACTGAAACCCAGTTGAGTTTTCTATGCAAAGCTGCTTCTCTTCCTTTTATGTTGGGGTTTTTTCCCCCAGCTCACGTATATATTGCTTCTCAATGAGTTTTAGAAACTAAAAGGACCCTTTGTTACGTGTGACAGCATGATTACAGATTACCCAGGGTTCTGGTTTAACTCCTCTTGACTTGTACCATTGAGGAGGATGAGCCATGGTCCAGGACTCTGCTGAATTACTCCTGTGTTTTCACCCTGCTTGTAGGTCAGGGGTTCTGACTGGACTGTTGCAATCTGGTTCCTGAAGCAGGGAGTGTAATGGGCAATTCTCTGCCACTTAAAATAGTGTCTGGCTCTGGAAGCCTGGACAGCAGTTGTTGCCGAGCATATAACCATGCTGTCCTCAAGCTGTCTCCAAGGTAGCTCTCCTTGTTTTTCAGAAACCTGACAATAACCTGGATAGTTAGCTGGGCAGTGTGCTTGCAGTTCACAACAGGAGAGGATATACAGTGGTGACCTAAAACAACATCATCACCTTTCTCTGCTACGTTACTAATTTCTCAGAACACATCTGTCACAGGGTGTCATGTGCCTTTTTATGCTGTGGGTTTGTGAGAAACATTCTCTCCTGACCAGTCTGTGGTCTGCAGAGCCTGTGCTTCATGTTTGCCCTGAAGTTTCTTGGCCATATTTTTTCCATAGTGCTGTTCTCCTGCTGTAGTTACTTATCAGATAGATTTCCAGAGCTTTTTGATATGCAAAGATGAGACTCTTAGTCAATTTGAGACTTGTTTCCTAGCTCCAGCAGATTTGCAAAAGAGCTTAGGAACTTCTTTAGGCTCTTTATTTTAACCCCCTGGTGCATTGTCAGCTTCTTTTTACTGAAATAGTTCTGTAAATCTCATCCAGTGTCACTGTGGTTGTTCAGAACAGACTTGTAGGTCTTGGGTATTTCAGTTCTTCCAGCTTGGTTACTGCTGGTGGTACTATGCTCACAATAGCAATTATACTCCTTCTCTAGGACAAATGTTTTTAGACATGGCCTCAATTCAGCTTCCTATCTTACTCTCACCACTTCTTCTTAACTAATTAAAGTCTTCCATGTTATGGCAAGATGGAATATGTAGCTTAAATAACCCACCTCTATAATTAAGAACTTGACTTGGGCCTTCTGGGGTATATTTTAATTCATTTGAGGTTTAAAAATACACTTGACTTACAAAGTTTATCTGTCAAGTTGCTCAAGGAGGATGAAGAGACAAGGAAAGTAAATTATTAATTAATGTTTCTCACCCCAAGTATGCCATTAAGAATATTAAGCATATGTTCCATTCCTAAAAGCACATTTGACTTGGAATATTTTTGTGGGGGTTTTGTTTTTGTTGTTTTGTTTGTTTTTTTCAGTTCTGCCAACTGATAAAGTTGCTGATGCCTCTCTTTAACATGACTGTAGTGACAGTACTGAAAATACACTTCAGGAACTAACCAGAGCCATGATCTCAGACTAGCAACTCACTGACCAGTCTTTCCTATTCCAGAGTGCAAGCCATTTCACTTATGCATTATAGAACCATTTGGAAGAGAGATCATTGAGTCCAAAGAGTTACAGCAAGTAAGAACATTTGTTCAGTACTACAGTGGCATAGGCTCTCTCCCTTGACACGTTCAAGCTGTTCTTCAAAGGGTTTGATATAATTTTGGAGTGGAAAGTAGCAGCAGGAGCATCTCATCTTTCTGTGTGTCAAGCAGAGTGGAGCTCAGGTGGAGCTACCTTGGGTTGACAGTGGCAAAGAAGAGATTGAATGTGTTGCAGGCAAAGACCAGGTGTATTGCAGAACAGGTTTAACTACCACTTGAGAAGGGTCAACATCTTGGATGCTTCATTGATGAGATAGTTCAAGCAGTTTATTAAATGCTCTGAAATCTCCAGTGCATTTTTCTTTGTGTACCCTATATTTTCTTTGTGGCTATATGGTGTGCTGTTTTCTTCATGGCACACCATATAGCATTCCAGAGCTTGTCTGGGAGCCATTCATGGGGTTTGGGACATGCTTTTGGTTTCTTGCAGAGGTAGCTGCCTCTCAGTTCAGCTGGACACCTGCATCTTGGCACACAGCTGCTCCTTGGGCACTGAGAGTTTAGTTCTGCACTCCTGCCTTCAGAGCTCTATGAAGTCGTGTATGCTCCCTCCCTGGAGGTGTTCAAGGCCAGATTGGATGAGGCCTTGAGTAACCTGTACTAGTGGGAGGTGTCCCTGCCTATGGCAGGGGCTTGGGAACTAGATGATCCTTGAGGTCCCTTCCAACCTTACCGTTCTATGATTCTAAGTCACAGTCCTTTTTCTCCAGGTGCCCTAAGGAAATAAATACCAATGATGAGGGAATGGATCCACTTATTCACAGAGGTGATCAGACTTAGTGTCAGTTAAGAATCTGCCCTTCAATTTCTTCAGCAACAGTCACTTATTAGTACTGGGTTTTGTAGCAGAGCAAGAACTAAATGTGGCTGAGGTTGCCTTGTAATTGAGTGCTTGAAAATTTGGCATCTGGTCAGTGAAGTATCTGTGGACGTTAAGAAGGATACAGATGGTAAACCCTGTAAAGATTTACATGGAAACCTTTCAGTAAGGGTTTTTTGGTTTGGTTTTTTTTTGCATTTGGAAGGGCAGGGTGGTTTGTTCTTGCCAATGGATGAAGTAGACAGAATAGAGAGCTTGTATTAGGATTGTGGGAGGCTCTGTATTAGGATTCAGGATCTCCTTGTGGTTGATAAACTGGTCCCTCCTGGCCTTAATTGTTTAACTATGATTCCAAAGAGGTCTTTTACCTGTTATAACCTGTTCATAGTATTTAATGATTTATAGAGCTTTGAGTACTAGAGGGGTTCTCTGCAATAAGAACTTCTTTAGAAAGTGTGACTTTCCACCAGAGAACATATTGTGCCTTATGTCTCTAAACCACCTGTAGTTCCAGTTCTGTGTGAGAAATATCTTTTTACACTTTGTAGTTCTGCCACATTGGGAATCAAACAAATGCAGTTTTGATAACAGGTGGTTTCTGTACCCTGCTGTATTACTTAAGATTTGCTCCAGTATCTTACAGATTCAGTCTGTGTTCTGCTGACACAGCAATCCACACTTTCATCCCAACCAGTGATGAGCAGCTAAAGTAGCTCTGGAACAGCAGTATTCCTTTCAGCTGTTATTTTTGCTTCTTATTTGGAAATAGGAAACCACAACCCTCTAACCAAAAGCCCAGGTCAGCCTGAATTTCAAACCCTAAATTCTTTGTTGCTATTAATCTTTTTGGGACATGAATTCCAGTTGTTAAGGTACCTTGCAATGATTGGTACCATTATCCAAGAACATTGAACTTGAAATTGACTCAACAGGAGTAAGATTTGATCAGTCATGACCATTTCCTCTAGCTTCAGTACCTCAAGCAACTAGCTTTTACAAATCCTTTCATCAGTTGCCAGAGTGCTTCAAAACTGCCACAACCAGCAGAAGGCCTCTTGCTGAACTGGTGTCTGCTCTTATTCACTACACTGAGCCTATGTCTCCTTGAAGGAATGCCAGACATGTCTTGAGCTAGACCTCCTCTAACTGCTCTGAGCCATTCACTGTCCCCTGAAGCTGATTCTTGTTGGTACTGAATTTGTCACATAATCATTTCCCCACATTTCAGCTCTTCTCCTAGAGACCATTTCTTTTATCTCCCATCCCTGCTCCTTTACACCCTGGCAGTCCTATTTTACCTCTCTCACCAGTGGTTTGTTCATACTGAAGTGCTCTGACCTGCAAACATTGTTCTGGTGGTCTCTAAATAAGGAATATCTGTTATTTCTATCCTAATAAAGAGCAATCCAGTGCAGTGCTGATGCTTAGATTTGGTTCAGTCTTAAGAAATCTTCCAAGCTTTCAGCTAGCCAAGAGACCTGGGTGTTTTTTTCCAGCATGGCTAGTTAGCATCCTCCTGCCTTCCCTTGTTTCAGTTCTGACAGATTAGCAAATCAGGGAAACAGTAACTTGTAATTGTACTCTTTTAAATAATTCTTTGGACTGATTGGTGGTGATGAGGTGTTTTGTTTGTTTGTTTTGTTGTGTTGGGTTTTTTTTAACTGGGAAGACTGGTACAGGGCTGTGCACTTTAGCAGATGCTCAGCAATGTTCTAGGAAATGGCTTGCAAAACTCAAGGCCTGTCTCAGATATGGCAGAGCTTCCAAACAGTTTCTTGAACACAAGGACAGTGCTCAGGTTTATCTGTTCTGTTTGGTTCTTTGTGCTGTTTGTTGTTAGCTGCTTCCTACACTCCCCTTGGGACTCACTTGTTGCTCTCCATGTCCTCTCTCCCTTTTCTTGTTGACTTGTGCCATTTTCATTTTGCTTTCTCTCGTTTCTTCTTCTGTTTTTCCTTGGCAGGCACTTTATTATCTTTACACCTTCATGCCAGACTTTTTAAAATTCCTGTAATACTACTTTAGTCCAAACCAAGAGGCATTCAGATTTCCTTTTGCCTTTTGGATGGTGCTGTATCAATTGCATACTTGAAGTCCAAACAGATTTTGTCCACAGTGTAGTGTAAATCTGACAAAATTTTGTCTCCTTTGATGTGTTACATGAGAACCAACTCAGAATCTCCCTCAATTTACAGCAGGTTCTTTACTTGCAGCTTCCTCTGTGAAATAAGGTGGTTTCAAGGTGTTGAACCATCATGGTTAACTGAGAAGGACAAGGTAGTAGCATTTTTTTCCTTCCATGTTACTATGCCTTGCTTGCCCTTAGGGCTGGCAGCTGGTGTCACTGGTGCAGTTATTTTTCCTGGTTAGCCTTTTTAGTGTGAGGGTTTGGGACAGGATGTGTGGCTTTGCACAGCTCTACTGAAGGAGGCTGATACCAGTTTCCCTTATTATACTTATTTCACCCAGGGTGTGGGATCAATTTTGCATCCAGAGTAGCTTTTCATTAGTGTTGTTGTTACTGTTATTTAAGTTGTTTCGAATTTGAAGGTGATTGAAAAAAACCCTCGAAATTACTTTTCCAAATGAAAAACTCTAATGAAAACAGTTTGGAGCTTGCTGTCTTTCAATATTGCACATTGAGGCTTTTCTTTCTCTTTTGGCTTCTGCATCAATGTAGATACCATCTTGAGACCCGTGCCCAAGTAAAGCTTGTGATTTGTTTCTGGTTGCTGTGGGATCAGAGCCCTACCTGTCCTACAGGGACAGATTTTCCATTTCATCAACCATTGCAACAAAAACTCAACAGCAAAAACCCTTTGGCCTTGCCGTGTTGGCTCCAGCTGTACTCTTAGCAGTGGCTTTCCAAATCTTGCCAACAGCCAGCCCTCCTCAATTTGCTGTTCTTGAGGGCTATGGACATCACTTCCCACAGCAGTGCAAACTGTCAGTGTGTTGCTGCTGGCTTCAGCTGGGAGAGCACCATGTCTCTTTGGATGTCAGGTGTCAGAGCTGATACGATAAAGCGACATCATCGTGCTGCAGAGCCACCCCAGACAGGCTTTTACCTTACAGATGATGCAGGAGTAACACATTCAAACCAGATGTAGTTCAATAGCAGTTCTAGCAAAGGGTGGCAAATAAAAGTCAGTTGTGTCCATGGGGAGCACTATTTTCTTGACAAATCGCCTTGGCTGCCTCCCTCTTGGTCTTTATCATCTTCCCAAGGCTGGTGGGAGCCTGGGAAGTGTGAAATATGTGCAGTACTTTTGAAAAGTTGGGGGTTTGTTTGGTTGGTTTTTTTTTTTTTCTTTGTGTCAATTTAAAAAGTGCCTAAGTGAGTAACAGGACTCCAGAGTTGAGCTGGAGCTGGAACAGGATTCGACCTCATTTCCCTCTTACCACACAAGCTGTGGTTATCCAGAGGCCTGCAGAATCCACCTGGATAGAAACCTCCACTCCTTTGTCATGCTGCCCCGCTCGGTGTTCAGTCCCTTGGTGGGGATCTTCCTAGCAGATCTCATTTCTCTGCCAAACCTTAGTCATCTCCTATTTAGGGTGGACAGCAAAGAGAAGGGAAGCTTAGACAGAATTCAGTAGGAAACTGCCTCTGGGATTGCAGGAACAAACAACTTTGTACATGAAACAGGCACCTCTGGACAGCTGCGTGTCTGAGAACAGGCCGAAAAGAGAAATGTGCATATTTAATCCTCTCCTTTTGGAATCACAGAGGCAGTTTCTTCATTCTTAAATTATTTCTAGGCTTATAATAAGGACACCTGCCAAACATTTGGTCATGATAGTTTTAACTCCTGGCAGGTGGTTAGAAGTTTGTAAATGTGAAGAATTTTACATGGGTTGAAATAAAAAGATTCAAGAGGTATAGATGGTAAAATTGTGTTAGAGGGGAATTTCTTCTGACCATAGCAAAAGGAAATAACAGAACACTGTTAAGATGTCTTAGAACCACCTGAGGATTCAGAAAATGAAAGCAATCCATATGCAGATGTGGGGTTTTTTTGTTGTTAGTTACAAAATGTTGTTTTCACTCTGACAAATGAATAGTGTATGAGTTGGGGAAGCCTAGGAAATCGCTGCTGGCAAGGAAATCTGTGAGGACATCTCTTCTGCAGAGAACAGAAAATTAGCTTGTAGGATGTTGCTGGCTGGTGATGAAAGCAGTGATCAAATGGGAATCTGTTGCTGGGGTAGTTGATGGCAATGAAGTGTTCGTGGAGCCTGTAACAGACAGGGGACCTCCGACCATGTCCCATCGCCCTGCTCTAGAGATGCCTTTTTTAACAGTGGTTGGTTGGGTGTTTTTTTTTCCCCCTAAACCACGTGATTGTCAGTTACAGTGGTTGTCATTAAAAAAGATTAACATAGTAGTGAGTGTTGCAAACCTAGAAGTGACCAGACAGTGGAACAATGTCAGTGGCACACAAAAAAATCAATGAAACAAAACCCTGAGCAAAGTGCCGGGGAGTCGCGGTTTTGATCACGGAATTTTGTACCTCTTCTTTTTGTTCTGCTGTGGCGTTGAGTCGAGGGGCGTGGGGGGAGTGTGTCAGCCTCACAGCTCCAGGGAGGGGAAGTGAGCCTGGCTGTGGTGGCATCACTGTGAGTGGTGGATGGCTGGCAGCCGCCTGCACTTACTTCATGTGTCCACTGCTATCGTCAGTAAGCTGATCTGCTGCATCCCATCTCTGCTGGTTACCGTAACTCACCAGCAGGTTCTTAGGTGTCTGTACTTTCCTCTCTCAGCCTCTTCCACTCGCCTGTTTATTTCTCCTGCCATGTGCCCTGACAAAACTGGCACCTGTGTCTCATCTGCTGTAGGTGTTCTGCCTACCTCAAGAGGTAAACATGGTATCCTAGAGTTGTCTGTTCACAGTCTGTTCTTTTCTACATGAGCAGTAGTGCACACACATACACACACACACACACACACTGGAATGTATATTCTCCTCCTCCCCACCCCCAAATAACCTCTTGACCTGATCCTTGCTGTAGCCACCACCAACTCCTCTTGCAAATTGGATGCTGCTTTAAATGTGAAAACAAATGTTCAAGAAGCTATAAAAACCTGAATGAAAGCTAAAGCTGAATTTATAAAGCCTTGTTGCATATGAGCCAAAAGTGCAAAAAGCTCTATATAATGAACTAACCTGCCACTCATATAAATATAAATATATATAAATATATTAAAATCAGACTGTTCTACAAAATTGTGTATTTGTATTTTTGTGTACGTACAATTTTCTGCTAAGCAGAAGGAGGATGTAGTATAGGATGATGTGAGAAGAGATTTTGTTTAATCATATTTCTTTGTTACTTATTTTTGTTAACATCCAGATGCCTGTCTTTGTCTTCTGTGTATGACACTGTTTGAAAGGTGCAGTATCTCTCTCCCACCCCTGCATTCAACCTCTTCCAGCCACAGAGGAGTGGGATGATAGCCACTCATCAGCACCAAACCCTGCAGATAACGCCTGGGTCTTGCTCTTAAGGGCTGCTTGTTCAGCTTTCCAGGCTATATTTCATGTTGGCGTTTCACCGGCGCTGTGTGTTGTTGCTCTTAATAGTAATGTCAAATTCTCGTGCACTGGGTGATTGCTTTTCACATAGGTGTTCTCCAAGCACCCTGTCGACATCATCCATGAGCTGTAGTGTCTTTGCTACTGGTCCTCAGCCTAAAATTTCAGGGTGGGAAATGCAGGAGGGAGGATGGACAGAAACTTCTTTGGGGAAGTTGCTCGTGGCAAAAAAGACGCCAAGGAAGCAGTGCTGTGTATCACAGGGGAGTGAATCTCAGGTCACACCACCGCGGAGGAAGGTGCCGCAGGGAGCTCGCGTCCCCACAGCTGTCTGCAAGCTGCCAAAGTGTGTTTTGCTTTCAGGCAGGCAAGCTGGCGAGACAGTAGGCTGGAACTTCAGACACATCCTTCTTCCCTTGCAGGAGCTCCACACGAGCCATGGGCATCTGTGGCTTGACGACTGTTTGGTCCATTGCAGTGAGAACAGCTGTAGAAGTCTTATTAGGTAAGGTGCATCTCCTCATGGCTTGATGCCTTTGCAGTAAAGATAGGGATGTTTAAAAGGAGTGTGCTCCAGTCTTCTCCAAATCACTGCGCTTGTCTGTCAGATGCTGATGGGGCACATGTTGCAAGAAGTCATCGTTTTTCTCCCCTGGTGCACTTGGACGATGGAGAACTAGCCAGGGAAAGAGGAAGTCAGAGGAGAACTAAATAAACCAGGACATAGTGGGAAAACTAACACAAAGCTTTGGGCATGAGGTCATGGATCTTCACCTTCCAGCTCCACCCTTAAGGCATGTGTGTTCCCCTCCCCGAAACGCAAGTGACAGTTAACTAACATCCATCACGTGTTCCTCAGGCGGCAGGTGCTGCGGAAGTGGGAAGTACCAACTTCTTCCCCCGTCTCCTTAGCTCCATTTTGGTTGTTGTTGTTGATTTCTTAAATTTAATTTCTGGCATTTGGACTGAGTTTTGGCCCCGGGGAGAGCGATACTGCACCTTGACACGTAGGGCTCATATTTATAACAATGTGTAATGACTGTAGCAAAAGTCCTTGTTTCTGTACGTGAATGGACAGAGAAACAAGTGCTCTATTGTATTGATTAAAATAGTTCAAATGAGTCCTGTATCATTGTATCTCCTATTCTGGATTAGTGCCTTTTGGACAGTAGACTGTTCTGTAATTAAAATGTAGTATAACTGCTTTTTTGTACAGTTTTGTTTTAATAAAACTTTTTTTTAATTTGTGTTTATTTTAGTATCGTACCTATTAGAAAATAAAAATGTATAACTCAACAGCCACGCATTTCTTCTCCACTCCTTTCTTCTGCAAAGCTGGCTGGGGGGGTGAGGGGGAGGGCCTGAAAGACTGACAGGGGCCTTGGCTGCGAGGCCTAAAATGTGTCTTGAGAACTTAGTAAACGTAGAAAATGTTAACTCCTATATGAGAACCCTTCCTGGTTTTTGTGTGAAGATGGTCACTGGAAAGGATGAATCATAGAATCATAGAATGGTAAGGTTGGAAGGGACCTCAAGGATCATCTAGTTCCAACCCCCTGCCATAGGCAGGGACACCTCCCACTAGTACAGCTCACTCAAGGCTTCGTCCAGCCTGGCCTTGAACACCTCCAGGGAGGGAGCAGCCACAACCTCCCTGGGCAACCTGTGCCAGTGCCTCATCACCCTCACTGGAAAGAACTTCCTCTTAACATCCAGTCTAAATCTTCCCTCTGCCAGTTCAGACCCATTGCCCCTTGTCCTGTCTTTACCAGACCTTGTAAATAGTCCCTCCCCAGCCTTCCTGTAGGCCCCCTTCAGGTACTGGTGGTGAATGCTTTGCACACTTGCAGCCCAGAAGGCAAATCACATCTTGGGCTGCATCAAAAGAAGTGTGGCCAGCAGGTTGAGAGGGCTGATTCTGCCACTTCAGTCTGCTCTTGTCAGACTCCACCTGGAATACTGTGTCCAGTTACAGGGCCCCCAACACAAGAGAGACATGGGACCTGCTGCAGCAAGTCTAGAGGAGGCCTACTAAGGTGATCAGAAGGGTAGAGCACCTCTCCTATGAAGACAGGCTGAGACAGCTGGGGCTTCTTAGCCTTGAGAAGAGAAGGCTGTAGGGAGACTGTATAGCTACATTTCAATATCTGAAGGGGACCTATAGGAAGATTGCAGAAGTACTGCTTAGAAGGGCTTGTGACAGGATATGGGGCAATGGTTTGAAACTGGAGCAGGGCAGATTTAGACATCAGGAGGAAGTTCTTCACAACAAGAGAGGTAAAATACTGCAATGGATTGTCCAGGGATGTGCTCAGGGCCCTTGCACACAGGCAAGATCCAGTGTGGCTCTGGGAAGTGAATCTAGTTGTCCCTACTTTACTGCAGGGAGATTGGACAAGCCGACCCTTGAGGGTCTGTTCCGACCCAGTGCAGTCCTTGAATCTGAATTTAAAGAGGTGGCATCACTTGGAGCTGGAACCATGGGCAGAGGCCTTTGGGGCATTTTCCACTAAAAGGAAAGCCTAAGAATAGAGTTTTATCTCCTTGAGTGCAGTTGTGTTTCTCACAAGTAATTAATGTCATCATACAATAACATTATGGCCAAGGAGATGGTGTGTGTGAGCCAAGGAACTTCACTTCCCCTCCAGGCACCTCAAGAAGGGCCCTTCAAGTCCCATCCCAGCACAGAAGGCTTTTACTTGGGGAATTGTTGAAGCTGATCTGCAGGCAGCAGTCATCATGGTCATTCGGTAGTAAAACTGCAAAGACGCTGAGTTCACAATTACAGCTGTGATTTTGAGAAGCCAGAGGCATGGGGGTGAAGAACCTGCACTGGCCTGGCCTGGCTGTGCTCAACAGCTTGAGGATCTGAAGAGAGCTTCATTAAAATGGGAAGGAGCTGCTGCAGCAGTGTCTATGTGTCCATTGATACTACAGAAACTGGTTACTGAAACGGTGCCTGGGTCCTGCGATACTGATCAGCTATGAACAGCCAGGGTGTGAGAGTGCTCTAGGGATTTACACCACCAACTCCTCTGATACATTGGAGCTGCAGATTAATAATACAGCTAAGGGAGGGAAGCACCTTCCAGACTGGTTGGTGCTTGTGGCTTTCTTAGACGTGACTGAGGGAGAAAATTAGCTAAAACTCATTAGTTGCCATGTTAGCTGAGGCGTGGGGGGTGGGAGGGTTGAATCTCTGTCTGTCTGTGTTCCTCCTGAAGAGAACACACTGGGGAGGGGGTGTGGAGCAAACCTGTGGGGAATGTGGGGCTGTCATTACTCATCTGGACCTCTGCCTCCTGGTTTTTCAAGTGGAAGAGTAAAGAACACTAATAACAAAAAAGAAAGGCCTTGCTGAAAATCATAGTGTGGGCTCAACAGCTAGAACTGAAGGCTAAGCCCCCAGAACTGGTGGCCTTCCAACCATTTTTCTCATTTGGTTTTGTTTCAAGTGAATCCTCAACACCTTCCATTTCATTCTAACAGTTTGGCCATTACAGAGGAGCTGATAATGCTCTGCTCATTATGGGCCAAGTCCCTTAGCTCATTTGAGAGCTGTAAGAAAGACTGGGACAGTCTTTTTAGCAGGGCCTGTTGTAACAGGACAAGGGCAGATGTTTAAATTAAACTAGAAGGAGAGATTCAGACTACAGAGAAGGAAGAAATTGTTTATGCTGAGAGTGATGAGATGCTGGCCCAGGTTGCTCAAGGGGTAGATGCTCCATCCCTGGAAACATTCCAGGTCAGGCTGGATGAGGTTCAGAAGAACCTGATCTAGTTGATAATGTCACTGCTGAGTGCGAGAGGGTTGGACTGTCTGGCCTTTAGAGGTCCCTTCCAACCCAAAATATTCTCTAATTCAATGATTATTGTTGCACAGGAGAGGGATATGTGAAAAGACTCGCATGCAGAGGGCTGGAGTAATGGTGCTGGAGCCTTTCCCAGCATGGCTGGGTGCACACAGGAGCCTCTTCCTAAGCAGAGCTGTCCATGTGCCTTTCTTGGTTGGAGGATGAAGGATAAAGTCCTCTCTGTTGCTTCACGGATGAAAAACAGAAATGCAGAAAACCTCTTTTAGGAGATTTTTTTAAAGAAGAAACTCAGCAGAGGCCTGCACTTTGCAAAAACTTCTGTTTCCAGCCCATTTAGTGCTTAGCCAAATCAGCCTTTGGAATAATCTCCCTAGGGAGGTAGTGGAGTCCTCAACAGAGGACAATTTTAAGATTGAGCTGGGCATGGTGCTGGGCCATTTCCTCTAGGCTCTGCTTTTTCCAAGAAAGATTGGACTAGTTGAACCTTGAGATTCCTTCCAACTTACTGTTCTATGATTATATGGAGACAAGATGAGCAAGGTGCATCTTAAACAAACCCCACAAAACCAAACACTCGTAACAAATCAGCGCCCAACAGTGAGCAGAATTCCCCTTGGCAATCTGCCCAGCTCATGCCAGAGCTCCTCCACACATGGCTCAGCCTGCTTCAAGCACAAACCCCATGTGTGTGGACCACCCCCCCTGCACCATACCCACACTCACCTCCTTCCCTTAGCTGGCTCCTCCAGTTGCAGCTGGACTTCACCATTTGCCTGTTGCAGCAAAGGGCTCGAGGACAAGGAAAGTGGTATTAATTTGAAGGAAAGCAGGGGGGAAAGAGGTCTTTGTGGGTTTGTTAGTTGGTTGATTAGATATTTTTTTCCCCCTCCTTGTTTTGATCGTTGCCTTTTAAAAACTGCTTTGGCTGAAGAACAGAAAGCAGCGCACGGCAGCGGCGAGGGGAAGGTGTTACAACCACCTTCCGGGAAGAGCGAGGTTTGAACAAAGTAACTGCACTTCAAAAGCCTCCTGCCTGNGCAGGCAGCTGCATTTTCGTGTGCTGATTGCAAGACAACACCGATAAAAATATCCTTTGCTAAATGACTTTCAGCGGGGATTGTGGAATCAACACAGCGTTTGTTGCTTTAAAAAAAGGGCCCAAACATAATAAACTTAAAACCACCCAAAAGAATCCAAGTCAAACCCTGCCAAGTTGTTGCCAACATGAGCCACATTAGGGAGAAAAGTGCTGCCAACAGTAAGAAAATAATAGGCGCTAGGGAGGGAGTTTGAAGGACACCTTGCTGCCCTGGAACTTTGGTTGGGGGTGTCAAGTTTCTCATTGGCTCGAGGTCTTTTTCTTGGCTTGTAGAATTCCTCACAGCACCAACATCACTGCTTGTACCTTTATAAAATAATTTTGGTTGGAAAACACAGAATCACGTAGTCAGTCAGGTTGGAAAAGACCTTCAAGATCATCAAGTCCAACCTATCAACTAACACCATCTTATCAACTAAACTATGGCACTAAGAGCCACATTCAGTCCCTTTTTAAAACACAGGCATGGTGACTCCACCACTGCTCCCCGGGCAGCCCATTCCAATGCCAATTGCTCTTTCTGTGAAGAACTTCTTCCTAACATCCAGCCTAAACCTCCCCTGGCATAGTTTGAGGTTGTGTCCTCTTGTTCTGTCACTGGTTGCCTGGGAGATCAGCCCTCACCTGGCCACAACCTCCTTTCAGGCAGTGGTAGAGAGGAATAAGGTCTCCCTTGAGCCTCCTCTTCTCCCAGTCCCCAGTCACTCCTCACAGGGCTGTGCTCCAGCCCCCTCACCAGCCATGGCGCCCTTCTCTGGACATGTTCCAGCATCTCAACATCTTTCTTAAATTGAGGGACCCAAAGATCAAGGCCAATCACTAACCCAGCCAGGTGCCAGGTGCCAAGCTGCCACTAAACCATGTTCCTCACCCCTGCATTTACACAGTTTTTCTATCCCTCCAAGGACAAGGACACCAGCACTGCCCTGGGAAGGCTGTTCAAAGCTTGACAACCCCTCTCACTCTCTACAGCTGCCTGAAAGGAGATTGCAGTGAGGTGTGTGTGTCTCTTCTCCCAGGTGATTCTGTAGCGAGTGATAGAATGAGAGGAAATGGCCTCAAGTTGCAGCAAGGGAGATTGGATTTTAGAAGCAAATTCTTCACTGAAGGAGTCCACAGGCACTGGAACAGGCTCCTCTGGGAGGTGGTTGAATCACCATCCCTGGACGTCTCTAAAAGATAAGGGACATGGTTTAGCACCAGGCTTGGTTGTTAGATAATGACTCAATGATCTTGAAAGTCTTCCCAACTGAAACAATCCTATGATTCCGAAACCAAACCCAGCCTTTGAGGTGTGGCCTCACCAGTGTCCAACACAGGCAGATGCTCACTGCTGTAGTCCTGCTGACCTCACTATTGCTGATCCAAACAAGGATGTTGGAGTGTGGGAGGAAGGTGAACTTGTGGGTTTCCCCTCATCAATGGGAAGGTTCCTACATCACAGTCAACAGGGTAAAGTCTTGTCTGGAACAGGTCTCAGCACTCTCAAGGGATGATGTTACTCTGACTTAGGGTTGTAAATGCATCTAAACATTTTTATTATAGGACCTGGATTAATGAAGCCCAGACTTCTTGGCTCTAATGGAGATGTTTATTTAGGTCCTGCAGGCTGCATGGCATGTATAATACAATATTACAGTAATTTAGTACTGTACAGAAATAATTAAAAACTTTACAGCTCATTACAAAGTATCTTTGGATTTCAGCTCGTTTAGAGTACACCGATACGACACGCAACACCACAGCGGCAACAGCCACTCGTTATATACAGACCCACTACATTTACAGAGATCAACAGACAGGCGAGCTGCGAAAGGCTCTCCCGGGCCGCGCTGGACGGCAGAGCGGTGGGGATAAAGCCAAACGTAGGTGGGCTCCATGAGCACGCCCGGGGAGAAACAGCGCTAGAGACAGTGAGCGAGGCGGGAGCGCTCCGATTCACACCCTGCTGGGTACTGCTCGCAGCGCGGCTCCCGGATCGGCTGCGAAATCGGTTTGGCAGGGGAAAGCGAGAGGGAGAGCAGCTGCCTGCCTGCCCAACAAAAGCACTGCTCCCGCTGAGGGGGAAATGCTTCCACGCATCCCTCCCGCTCCGCGCCAGGCACTCCTGACTCTCGCTGCCTTTGAGGAGCCCCAACCCACGTCCCCGCTCTTTCCACTGCCAGGACAAGGTTGTGCCAGAAAGGCTCTGCCGCCGGCTGAACCCCTGGCTCACAGCCGACAGCAGCAGCTGAGCCACTTTTTTGGGGGGTGGGAACATCACAGTGATTTAGGAGGAGGATGGAGAGCCCAGAAACCAAAGGAAAGTTGGATAAAGGAGATCTAGGAACAAGACACTTATTAGTGACCCCAGCTCAAGCCTGTTCTGCACTGTGACCAGTCTGCACCTTGACTCATCGCAATCTTCCTCTCCTAACAGCTGGGCAGCCTCGGGCCGGTGTGAAACCCAGCCCCCGGCTGCGTCAGTCGCTGACCCAGGGATAAGGCACTGCGAAAACTGAACTTCTCGTGCAAAGAACTGGCAGTACCAGCGCAAGGACAACACAAGCATCAACACAGCAAAGACTGCCACAGCTCTGTTGCCATACAAACACTCAGCTCGTTTCATGCAGGTTTACATGAGAGAGGAATGGGGAAGGCTTCTTAGCTCCTAAGAGAGCAAAGGGGCATTGAACATCAGCAGTGGGGAGCTTCCAACTCGACCACTGACAAAACTCTCTTTTTAAGGACTCGGGCAGTGTCACCACACAGAAATTGCTTCTATCCTCACTTTTCCTCAACTAAACTACATCATTAAACAGCACAGAGGCTAGGCCCTCAAAGCTTAAAGGTATTATTTTGGACACAGAGATCAAAACACTAAAAGGGCTGAACATAGCACAGAAGAAAGCTTTGGCTTGGTTTGAGAAAAGCCCAAAATGTCCCTCTGACAAGAAGTGTCATCCTCTTGGCTGTCTCAGAGCAAACCACACCATCCTTCGGAACCCTGTGCCCCATCAAGGTGTGGAGACTTGCAGACTCAGGTCCAGCCTGTTACTTCTCAGACACAAGTTTCCATACTCAGAGTCCTAGACCCCTTCTCAGCCTGGCAACACAGAAACCAAGCTTGCCCCATCCAGCAGACGCAAGGGATGAGACACTCTCTACAGTCACAGGTCTTGCATTAAATCATCTTCTTCTCTGTATAAAGTGCATGAAACTCGTGGAATATATGCATAGGTATTAAGATGGCAGCCCCAGCCACGGGGCAGTGCCAGTTAAGAGCACCTCCTCCTCCATGCTGAGCGTTGAGGTTTGTTTCATGTTCTCAGTAAAACCAAAATCCACCTCTAACCTTCACTGTGGCGTTAATCTGTTTTCTGTTTAGTTGGCTTAGCTGGTTCAGCGTTAACAGATGGCTTTGAGTAGAGGGATGTGCACCTGCACCCCCTGTGCCAAAATCTTGGAAAATACCTGCAGAAGATGTCTCGTGTGCCCAAGAAAGCTGAGGTGAGTGGGAGTCAGAGAAGATCTCTACGAAAGTCCTCGTGGCCCAATTTATTTGTTTGGCTTTCTTGAGCTTGCACTGCACTGTGGTGGTTTGGTCAAGGTATCATTTTTGGAGCTGATGTCATGAGGGGGAGTTGAGGAGAGGTTTAGTTCCAAAAAGCTGAAAAAGATAGTAAAACCTGAGAGTAACATTCTCCTCCCACCAAAGTCAGCCAGGTGCTCTGTTAACAGAGCCATGTCATCATGCTAGTCATTCATGGATGTTTCTAAACATACTATCCATATCACTTTGCTTCCAGGGCAAGTTATCCTAGAGGAAGGAGGCAGCAAGAATGTTCTGCTCAAAGTGTGTCTCGGACCCCTCTAAATCTACACAGCATGGTTCTGTAACAGGCCTGAGGGCAGGTGGAAGAGGAAAACCACCCTGAATCAGTCAGCTGCAGCCTCCAACCATGTGCCCCAGATGTGCAAACACTGAAACTCATCTTCATGCGGTCAGAGCTGAAGTACCAAAACGGTCTGCGGATTTAGAGTGGGCAGCATCAATAGTGAACTATTAACCCAACTGTCCCCTGCCTGACCCTTTCACTCCTGTGACTTTGATACCTTCACATTGGTCCTGATGAACTCCACAGACACTGGTGCAAGAAACAAGGTTTCCAAAGGACTCGACAGGTTCTTCCCTTCATACCTCCACAAAAGGTACCTCCACCTAGCGAACACCAAGGAGTTTTTAAGATCTCCTTAAACTCAGTCAATGAAATGCTGAGACTAAAAACCACAACTATGGGTTTGGGGGCTGCTTCACACCAGTCAGACTTCTGCAGCACGTCAGAACAAAGTGCAATAGAAAAATGGCATAGATGGAGTTTAGAAACCTCAAAAGACAGTAGAAGGGGCATGGTAGGAAGTAGCAGAGGGTGGTCTGTCATCATCACAACTCGCCACAGTCCACAACGAAATGTTGACTTTGTTGCATAAATCAGGTCTAGAAAAACAGTTAAGGTTTTAAAACCCTGGGATTTTAGTGTCTTAAATCTTTATTGCTGAATTTCTCCCATCATCTTGGCTTGGATGGACAGGAGCTCCGTGCAAAGGAAAAGGAGGAAGACCTGTACACTACAAATATGGCTGAAGGCTTCTTTGTACATTTTATATTAGAATTTCTGTAGGAAAATTCAGGAAACACTGAAACTCATTACAGAAAGCTGAGAGGATAGATGAATCCCCGGCAGTACTATGCATGCTGCACTGTAACCCATCCCACTTACTTCTGCTACAGATTAGTTTCTATTTTAATTTTATTCCTTCTGCATAAATGATATTAATTACAGTAAATCAGCATAATTATCTCCTTTGCTGAGCTTCCCTAGCTCCTCTGATGACTCTGTATCTTTCCCTTGGACCTCTGAACCAGATGGTTAAGGCACTTAAGTTACCCACGTGCAGCACGGGCACCAACTAGACACATATTAAAGTCTAATCATTAATTTAGCATCCTAAATAGTCTCCACATAGATAAAACGTCTATTGCTCAAGCTGTCCAGTCCCCCTGTGATGACTAAACAAGATATAAAGAGCTCAAGATATAAAACTCTGTGGCCTTTCTCCATCTGTTAGAAAATGAGCCTGCATTCACTGATATGTGCGCACACGTAGACACAACGCGCGGACAGGAGCACAGAGCCTGGGCCACAGGCAGTTAAAAACTAGCAAGTTACCAAAAATAAAATCAAGTGTTTTAAAAAGCCACCCCAAAGCTCCCACTTTGAGGAGAGAAATCGGTTTTGGAGAGGACTTTTCAGCTGTTCACCCAGGTTTTGCTTCACTGTGCTGCTGGGATGGCTGAGCTGGTGACAGAGGCACCTCCCCTTTGGATCAGCACTCGGCGTGGTGCTAGTAGAGCTCCTCTGTGGAAGGTCAGGCAGTGGATGATTGTAGAGCGCAGACATTTCATAGTTTAACACAATAAATACAAATAAATAGGCTGCAGTAATCCCGTGACAAAGACAGTGACACTCTGCTTCCCAGTGTCCACAGGCTGGCTGGGAACATGGAAGCGCTCAAGTGCTCACACCTCTGTAAAAATCCTCTTGGCCCACAGGGCAGTACCAAGCAGAAGAAGGTCCTGGCACTGAGGGGCAAGTCAGAGAGGGGATCCTGTCGTGGTGAGAGTGCACATTAGGTAGCTTAGACAGGAAATTCGCTAAGCTCTCCTCTTTCCTAAAAAGAAGGGATCAAAACTATGAGAGAGCCGGTGACAGACCTTCTCCCATTCCCACCAAATCAGCTGGAAAGGCTGTGCTGATCACAGGAGAGAGGCACAACAGGGCAGTAATCACAGTGGGCCCTGCTTCCAGCTCACATAACCAAAAAGCTGCAGCTTTCTGAAATAAAGGGGTTTGGGGGTGGGGGTGGGGGTGTCTTTATTTCCAAACGAAGTTTGAGCTTCGCTACTCTGCCTGTCTGGACTCCAACCTTGCCCTCTCACCATGCATTTACGTGCTATGGACACAACCCTTAGGACATCAGGAGGGAACTGTTATTTTGGGGAGGTTTTTCTTTAAAATCGACAGTCACATCGGGAGAATCGTCACTGCCTGGGGAGGACTCCATAGCCACTGGAAAGGCGAGCCACGATTTGAACAACTTTTGAGGCTCTTCCTTTCTTCCAAAAACTTACACCCACCCACCACCAGGAGCTTTCACCGAGGGCCATCAGTCACACCCTGAAGCGTCACAATTTGTAACAGGAAACAAAGGATCTAGATCCAGCACCATGACAAGGCAAAGAATTAACGTGTCGATCACCCCGAGCGGAGAGGAAGAAGCCTTCATTAGTGTTTGCCACAAACCGGGAGCTGCGGTGGTCGGTTCGGATGGCCGAGGCGCGAAGCGCTGCGGCCGCGGCGGGAAGGGCTCAGCTCGCCCAGGACTTCCTGTTCTCTGCGTTCTTCTGGCTCCTTTCTGCTCTCAGCGCGGAGCCTCCTTCTGATTTGGCCAGGGCTGTGAGGGAAGCCAGGTTGGAGGCCGAACCGGAGAAGCTGCCACCCTTCCTGCTGTCGGCAGCAGCGGCTCCTCCTTGCAGCCTGAGGCCGGTGCTGCGCCGCCTCGCCGCTCCCGTGGCCTTCTTAACCCTGCCCGGTTTGACCAGCAGCCCGTAGCCGGGGTTGCAGCGGAAGTAGTGCCTGCCGCCGATCGAGCCGTCGTTCTTACCTGGGGCGGGAAGGGAGAGAGCACAGACACAACGTCACTCCCCGTGCGTCCCCGCGGCGCTGCCAGGACACCGCAAGAAGCTGAGAGGGAAGATGACTGGTGCCTAAAAATAGATTATGAAGGAAACACCAGGGAGGGAAGACAAAGCTGCTGGTACAAGAGCAAACAAATCTGAAGATCAATACTCGATATAAAGAAAACTCTCCCAGCTCCCAGAGGAGAAATGGGAGTAGAATTCCCGCAGGAGTGAATCACAGAATCGTAAGAGTTCAAAGGGACCTCTAGAGATCAAGCCTACAGCTAAAAGCAGGTCAACCAGAGTCTGGCCCCATTCTCTTGACCCTCACCCTTTAAATACCGTTAAACACTAAGAGGATCCCCTCTTGGTCTGCTCTTCTCCAGGCTAAACAGCCCCAGGTTTCAGCATCTTTTCATCAGAGAGATGCTTCAGTCCCCTCGGCACCTCTGCAGACTCTGCTGGGCTCTTTCCAGCACAGTTCCTGTCTCTCTTGAACTTGGGAGCCCAGAGCTGTACCCAGGATTCCAGATACACCCTCACTAGGGCAGAATAGAGAGGAAGGACAACGTCCCTCAACCTGCTGGCCTCATTCTTAATGCACCCCAGGAGGCCATTGTCCTTCTCAGACACGAGGGCACATTGCTGGCTGATGTGGATCTTGTCCACCAGCACTCCAAGGCCCTTCTCTGTGGAGCTGCTTTCTAGCAGATCAGCTCCTAACCTGTTCTGGTGCAGGGGGTTATTCCTCCCCAGGGACAGGAGCCTCGCTTGCCCTTGTTGAACTTCATGAGGTTCCCCTCTGCCCAACTTTTCAACCTGTCTAGGTCAGAAAATAAAAACATATTTACTGGTTTTAAGTCTAAACTTGGTAAAAGTGTAAGATTAGAGGAAGCAGCTGCCTGCAACAGCAGGAGGTTGGACTTCATTGACGGTGGCTCCTAGCTGCAGGCTTGTGCTCCAGTGACAACAGCGTGATTTACTGCTGAACACCAGCATGGAGACAGTTACTCTCGGTGGGACTCTCCACCTTACTTACTCCCCACTTGTTATTCAGGGGAAGACTTTAGTTTCACCAGAAGTGTTCAATAGTCAGTTCAGCTATAGACACATTAGCAAACCATCAGGAAAGAAGGGGAAAAAAGGCATTTCAAAGAGCTTCTGGGCTTCTGAGATGATGGGAGTCTGAAGTTAGGATGAGTTACTGTGCCCCATGTCATAGAACCTCCACAGAACAGAAATAATAATTTCTTTACACTGATGCTGTCTCACCAGACAGGATTAGAGGGGCTGAATCCTCACCCCCAACTTTCTGCTCGCATTTCTCCCTTTAGATAATTTCTAATTCTCATGACCGCAGCTCTGGGTACTGGGACAGAGACTGCTCCCCTCTGTAATAGTAATACAAGCAGATCCAGCAGCTCATTAAATGACCTAAGGTCACCCCTCTTATTTCATGATTGTTTCCTTCTCTCTACTACGATTACCACATTGGGTCCAATATAGTAATTGGCCCTCACCCGCCCAAGGACTTGGACTTTTACCTCTGTTTCTAGTATGACTGCAGATACAAGTTTGTGGCCCTGTTTCCCAAGTGAAGCTCTAGATGTGCTAGAAACCAATTATGCTCCAATATATCAGGGGCTTGCTCTTTGTGGAAACAGAAAGGGAGGGTAAAAAAAAAAAAAATCAGTAACATCAGCAGTTGAGTCCTCAACAGATCAAAAACTTTGTACCCTTCTCGGCCACCTGGGCACACTGCTGCGTGTTCCTACTTCCGCTGTAAGAATCCAATGAAATAAGTGAGAAGGGACAAAATTCAGTCAGAGATCAGGAAGACTAAGTTTACAAAGGCAGGCTGGGACAAGATTTGCACAGAGGAAGATCTTTTCTATGTCCCTTCTCGAAATGTACCGGTAATGATTAATTACCAACCTCCCTCACCAAAGAGCGGCATTAAAATCAACACTGAACTCTGACATGGCATCTGCTTCAGATCGTATTTTACCTGAAGGTAAATCCAGTTCGACGCCAACCCATGTTCCCTCTTGAAAGTCTGTGGGTCCAATGTATCTAACAATGCCTGTCTTATTTGTGCCAACTGTGACATATTCTCCCTCTTTCAGCCACTCAGGAATTTCATTGGCATCTTCAGAGTCAGAAGTCACTTCCAGTTTTTCTTCTGCCATCTCTGATCCGTTATGGTTCAGTCCATGGGCAGCAGACGTGCTCTTTCCTCCTTCTTGTTGCTCTTCTGCGTGTAGCGAGCAGGTGGTATCTGTCCCCAGCATGCTTGTGAAGGACTTCAGCTCTGATGTCTTGACTTTCTGGATCTTGAAGGGGGAGGCTGCAACACCAAGCTGGGACAACTGGTCAAGGTGAACCTGTGGTTTGGGAAACCCCAGTTCTGAAGCCCCAGAAGCCATTTCTTTTTTCCTGTCTTGTCCTGATGATTCCATTGATTGTTTGGATGACAACTCCTTCTTTGGAGTGGAGGTAGAAAGAAAGGTTCTTGCATCAGTGGCTACAGAGGCATCATTTGCCTGCTCACTTTGAGTCACAGGAGATGTGCAAGATTTTGATTTCAAAGCATCGTTTCCATTCACTTCAGTGCTCTCTTTAGGTCTTGCATGAGCACTTTGAAGGTTGAAGGCAGGTAGACTCTCTCTCTTTGTACCGAGACAGCTTTCTGAAGGACTTTCTGAGTGCCCTGGTACATCAGAAGAATTGATCTGAGCAACAGCAGGAACTGAGAAGTCACTCACTGCAGGCATTTGACCTCCTGGTTGAGCCACAACATCACTTCCTGCTGCAAGGGCTTCAGAGAGGGTGGCTGTTGAAACACTGTGAGAAAAGTACCCACTGGAGGCTTCACTCAGAGGACTCGGAGGTCCTTCCTGAGAGTCCTGCACCTGGGTGTCTCCTGTGGGCTGCTGCAAAGGCACTTTGGGTGTCTTTTCCAGACTCTTGTCTGCCTCAGATGTCTGCACTGCAGTTTCAAATGGCTGTTTCCCTACTTCTTCCTGGTTAATCTGAAATAGAAGAGGACCACAGAGCTCTGTTATTCAAAATATCTGGGCTAAAAGAACAGCTACAAAGCCTCTGGGAAGTTCTAAGGCCTTTGAGCTTATCTAAATCCCCGTGTAGCTGCAATCTCCAAGAGATGCAAGCTGATCTGAAGTCAGCTTTGCCACCCTGGGTAAGGATTGTCAGCTCATTTCTTCCATTAATAAGAAAAGTGTCAACTGAAAGAAATACGTTTCCCAATATTTACTGAAAAATTATTTATATTACAGGAATGGTCATTTGCTGTTTGAATAGCAGGATTTATAAGGAATGTGAAAGAGCCATGATCTATAAGTCTCTCTCAGTTATTTGGCCTAACTCTCAGGATTGATAAATCAGCCCTCTCCAACTAAACTGTCACTTATGTCCCCGTTTCCAAATGCCATTCCCACCTCAATGCCGCCAGCATCACAGACTTTCAGGGTATGAAATTAACTGCACTTCATGAGATTAACAGCCCATTTTAGTGATGTATTGCTTGGCTGTAAAGTTTACTAAATCTGATAGATCAATATCTTTTGCCAGCACATGTACTCTAAAAGATTAGGATGTCTCTAAATCTCTTTGGGAAAGAGGAGGCTGCTAATATGAAGGGGGGTGGGGGGTGGGGGGAGGGACCCCCGAAGTGGTTGGAGGATGGCAGATTTGCACCTATTTTGTGTCAACTCTCAGGTGTACATCATCGTTTGCTCTTCAACTTTTTGTGCTTTATCCCATCTAGTGGTTAGGCGTCCCAAGCCACAGGATTTTCGCTTCGTTTTGAAGTGCCTTTTCCACTACAAACTTACCAAAGCAGCATTTGAAGAAAGAGGGATTTGATTGAATTACAGGAATTTCAGAAGCAAAACTATTGCTAAGTGAAATGTAATACAGAGAAGGTTTTTTTTTGAGATATTCCTGAGGATTAAAGCTGTATTTTTAGCTTCTCTGTGGAAAGGCTGGCACGTGGACTCTGGAGTTCTGCTCTTTCTTTGGGCTTTCCCTTTTAAGTGTTCAGATAACACACATTCTCTAAGACAATAAAAGCACAGTGGGAGAAAGCCGATTTGCTATTCAGAGGACTGAAGTTCTGCTGAGCTGTGAGAGATCACTGGGCCTATTTTCTCTCCAGCTTAGCAAGAACCCTTTTTTTCACACCAATATCATGAATTGGCTTGAAATGTAAGATTAAGAATTAAGCTCAACACTTGGACTAACACACACATTCTGTTTATAGGAAGCAATTTGCCTTTTAAAGCAGCAAACCAGCTACATTTTAGCTGGTTAAGTGCTAATGCAATCGTTTGATTAAGCAGGCTTTCAAATATGAAAATTTAACCAGTAATACAAGGGGAAATTTTGCCAGGACCTGAGAAAACACAGCAACACACACTGCATTTCATCATCTCCCACTGAAGCGACAGCAGAAGCGCAATAGATTTTAAATACCTAACTCAGCAGCTGCTTTTGCCACCTCTTGTTTTCAGGCAGGGGAATATGTAAATTGTTCCCTATCCTCCTGGGATCATAGAATTATAGAATGGTTTGGGTTGGAATGGACCTCCAAAGGGGCATTTTCCACTAGATCAGCTTGCTCAGAGCCTTGTTGAGCCTCAACTTGAATATCTCAAGATGGGGCCTCAACTGGAAGGTTGCTTCCCTGGGCATCCTCTTCCAGTGTTCCACCACCCTGATGGTAAAGAACTGGTTCCTAACATCATCTCTAATTCAAAACCATTACTCCTCATCCTATCACTGCAGGCCTTTGTAAACAGTCCCATTCTAGCCTTCTTGTAGGCTCCCTTCAGGTACTAGAAGGTGGTTATTAGGCCTCCCCAGAGGCTTCTCTTCTCCAGGCTTGAGGTGTTCCAGCCCCTGATCATTTTCATGTGTCTCCTTTGGACTCACTCCCCTATCAGGTCCATGTGCTTCCTGTGCTGAGGGCTCTAAAGCTGGATGTGATCTAGGTGAGGAATCACCAGAGCAAAGGGGCAGAATCACCTCTCTGGATCTGCTGGCCATGCTTCTTTTGATGCAGCCCAGGATGCCATTTACCTTCTGGGCTGCCAAGTGCACGCTCTGGGCTCATGTCCAGTTTCTCATCCACCAGCGCCCCAAGTCCCCGTCTGCTCTCCTCAATTTCGTCAGGCTCTGGCCTGTACTGATATCTAGGATTGCCCCAGCCAAGGTGGAGGACCTTACACTTGGCTTTATTTAACCTCATAGGACTCATGGGATGCGCTCACCTGTTTTATCTTTGCGGCACTGGCATCGATACTGGCAGACTGAACCATGATCCGTGGGACAGCCTGCAGGGATGAGAGAAGAAAAAGGATGAAACACTTTGCAACTAGTAAACACTACAACTTGTATTTGAAATTCTGGAATCACAAGCAAACCTCTGTCACAAAAGGACAGGGAATTGCTATTTTATTGCACTCTGATGACATAACTCTGAAGGGGTAAAAATCGTAACCATCAAAAATTCCTGAATTTTAAGACATAAGCAACTACAAGTACAGATTTGTGGTGTACAAAGTTTTCTCCTACACGCTCAGTCAAAGACAAATCACTGAACAATCAGATACCAAAGAGACCTGAGGTCATGGTGGTCTGGCTAGCAAAATCTTCAGCTTCAGTCCATCTCCAAACTCTTTCTCCATCTCCAGTACCTTAATTCATTTTAGCTTGTGGTGTTGGTTGCTTGAACTCAGAAAAGAAGCCAGAAACAAGATGAAAGAGGGCATCACCACTGCTTGCTAGAGTGGAAGCCACACCTGCCATTTGCTAATCACAATATACAGCTCCTGTGCCAGCAGAACCACTTCAGTGTTTCAACTATGCTATAGCATAGGGCTTGATAAGAAGGCATTGACAAGAAATGTCCTTCACTTGCTCCATGTTTAGGTTTTTATGTTAAAGATTTGAGATAACCCTAGATCCATAACAGCAAATTGTGACACCTGACTATAAACCTTAGGCTAAGATGTTGCCTTGGGCTGTCATACACTGTTGACACAGAAGAGAAAGGAACCACCAAGTCAATGGAGAACCTTGGGAAAGGGCAGCATGAAGAAAAAGAGAGAAGAGAAAAAGGCAGAAAACATCTCTCTTCATCTCTCTTTAGTTAACTAATATCACCATCCCTGGAGGAATTTAAAAGATGTGGAGGTGTGCTGAGGGACATGGTGCAGTGGTGACATGGCAATGCTGAGGTAATGGTTGGATTTGATGATCCTAAAGGTCCTTTTCAAGAAAAACAGTTCTATGAATGTAAGTGCAGGCTCATTAAAGAAAGAGCTCTTTAAAACCAACATATTACATAATTTGGGAGTAATCTGATTTTCCCTTTTTTTCTCCAAGGGAGTTGAGAACTCCTTGAGACATGCAGGCAGTGCTCATCTCTGAGACAGTGACTTCTAGAAGTCCACAATCTGTTTAAAGAATGGAAACTTTCCAGCTCAAGAGTGAAGAACTTTTCTCTTGCTTCCCTTCTAAGTACAGTAAAGCAGAAATATGACTAATCCTGAAATAAAGAAATAAAGACAGGAGAAAAGAACAGCTACTACTTATACAGAGACTGCCAGGTATTAAACCTACAATCGCACAATTGTTCAAGGTTAAAAACAAACAAACAAAAAAGACAAGAGAAGGACAAAAAAGGTCAAACAGATTCACTGTGGATTTTTTTTTTTTTTTTTTTTAAATCAGACATTAAACAACAGAAGCAGGGCTAGAGCAGGTTGCCCAGGATTGTGTCCAGGTGAGTGTGGAATTTCTCCAGAGAAAGAGCCTCTAAATCTCTGGGCTTCCTCCTCCAGTGCTCTGGCACTTACGCTCAGATGGAACCTCCTGGGCTCCAGTTTGTCAGTTTGTGCCTGTTACCCCTTGTGCTGTCACTGAGCATCACTGAAAAGAGCCTGGCCCCATCTTCCTGAGTGGACCTTCCCCCCCTTTTAGGTACTGATGAGCATTGAGAAGATCCCCTCTCAGTCTTCTCTTTTCCAGGCTAAGCAGCCCCAGGTTTCTCAGCATCTTCTCCTTGGAGAGATGCTCCAGTCCCCTCAGCTTCTTTGTAGACTCTGATGATCTACTTTCAGTAGCTTCCTGTCCCTCTTGAACTGGGGAGCCCAGAACTGGACCCAGGACTTCAGATGCACCACTGAGCACAACACTCTGAGCTAAGTTGTTCAGGCAGTTCTCAATCCACCTCACTTCCCAGTCATCTGACCCACACTACTGAGCTTCCCTATGAGGATGTTGTGGGAGACAACATCAAACAGCTTGCAGAAGCTGAAGCAGACAGCACCCACTACTGTTCCCTCATCTACCCAGCCAGTCACACTGTCACAGAAGACTGAGATTGGTCAGACGTGATTTCCCTGGTGTGAAAGCTTCAGTTCAATAAAAGAAAGCAGGGCAGGAGGGGTTTGCTTGCCATTAAAGTTGCTAACAGAAAGTACACCTCTGAAGTGGGGTTCAGTGCAAACTGGCTCTGTTTCAGGTGCACAAAGTATTAGCATTTTGTGATCCCTATGGCCTTATGGGGATGTGCGCTGGGGCTCCTGGAAGCAGATGGTGACCTGAATCAACAAATCAATGAAGCCTAAAAATAAGCACAGCTTTAGGGCTCATGATCCAGTGATTTTCAGATACCTCATCCTCCAGAACTTCCTCTGGAATGAAGTGGAAATCTTCTAAGACAAAAGCATTAACCTGAAAACAACTATGGTACTGACTTGTGCCTCCAGCCAGAGATAGCTTAGAGCCAGTTGTCCCAAGCATTAAGCCAGGTATGCAAGGATAACTAGACTGTCACAACAGCCAAGTGCTTCACTTTATCAAAGACTACAGAGGAGAGGGATTAACTTTGCCATGAGGGAATCTTGTAGATTTTAGGGTTAGTAGAAACATCATGGTGTTTTAAAGGAGCAGAGTATTTGGCAGAACACTTACTCCCTCCGCTTAAACCATCTTTGAGCCATGGACTGGTCTATCCTGGAAGTGCAAAGGCAAGCTATTAAATATCACCTTCTAATGAATAAAAAAAAATATCAGTAGTCACAAGGCATTAGGGCTAATCCCTAAGCAGGCACTTACAGAGCACTTTAAACCTTTTGCAGAGGTGCAGCTGAACCTCAGTGAGAAGGCAAGGCTGTTGAATTCAACTTAGCCTGGTTAAATATCTCCACGCTGCACCGCTACTAGCACTGCATTTTGGCATCTCAGGAAAGGAAAAAGCACTGTCCTTGTTGCTTCTACACTACTGTGTGTGACCTGATACAGCAGTGGAAATAGCCATTTTTTGGCAGACTTTGAGCTAAAGCCAGGTCAGGACTCTAACACTGGGATTGTAACACAACTGGGTATTTTTGCTTCATTTTCTCCCAGTATCTGTGCCACCTCTGGGAAGTGGTCTGAGGTCTGGCATTATCATCCTGAGATAAGCGTTCGGAACAGGAATAAGAAAAAGTATTTAAAGGTGTTTCTCACTGCCTTTTATTTCTTTTTTCTCACTTAGAAAAAAAAAATAAACAGAGGAAAGAGTTTGTTTGGGGTTTTTTATCTCTCAAAAACCTTCAGTCTTACAGCCTGCAAAGCCATGAAATCTTAAAATCCATTTGATACCAAACAGCAAAAGAAAGAAAAACGTTACACTTTAATCATTCCTCATCAAGTTCTCCTCCTGAAAGGATGACAAATCTCAAAACTACAATAGCTTTGCCAAGCCATGTTTAGAAAAACATGGAGAAAAAAAAGCAATTATGAGAAGTGGCACTTGCCCAACTTTGGTGTTGACAAGAAACAGATGGGCAGAAACAGCCTCACTGGGTTACAAGGGTAAGGAAACAAATCTCTGTTATGAAATGTAGTCGAGTTACTTGTGGGGGGAATACTGAAAACAATGTGTTTGACTATCTTTGAAGACATTTACTGGATGGAAAATATTTCTGAATCCAGAGCCAAATTCTGTCATTAAGTGTTTGTAGATAGCCACTGCTGAACTAGATGTGTTTGTTTACCCCGTGGCAAAACATGACCCCTTTACAGTGATAATTGTTGGCACCATTTCTCCCACTAAGCTGACAAAACAAGGAGTAAAAAGAAAGACGAAAGTGATTTGCTTTAGAGAATCTTTGAATCTTCAGAGAACACAAAATTGTCTTTCTCCTAAAAGCTGCTGCTTTTTGCACTGAGTTTAGGAGGATTTTTGAGAGTGCAAATTTTCTGTTCAGATGAGAGATCAGTTTGCACCCACTTGGAGGTGACCAGAAGCCATCTACTTAGTAGAGATCAGTGTAATCTGACCTGGACAGGTGTGAGAAGTGTGTGTCTGTGAACCTCATGAGGTTTAACAAAGCCAAGTGGAAGTTCCTGCATCTGGGCTGGGGCAATCTCCAATATCAATACAGGCTGGGGGATGATGGGATGGAGAGCAGTCCTAAGGAGAAGGACATAGTGGGTACTGATGGATAAAAAACTGAATATGAGCCAACAATGTGGCTTGCAGCCCAGAAAGCAAATTGCATCCTGGGCTACATTAAAAGAAGCATGGCCAGCAGATTGAGGGAGGGGATTCTGTCCCTCTGCTCCACTCTGGTGAGACTTCACCAAGAGTACTGTGTCCAGCTGTGGAGTCTTTACAGAAAGGATATGGATCTGTTGGAGCAGGTCCACATAAGGCCACAAAAATTATTACAGTCTTGGAGAATCTCTGCTGCTGTGAGGACAGGCCGAGAGAGTCGGGGTTGTTCAGCACAGAGAAGAGAAGGCTCTAGGGAGAGCTTATTGTAACATTTCAGTATTTAAAGGGGCTTGTAAGAAAGACTGTAGCAAGACCTGTTGTGACAGGACAGGGGATGATGGTTTTAAACTGAAAGAGGGGAGATTCAGATGAGATCTGAGGAAGAAATTGTTTATACTGAGGGTGGTGAAACACTGGGCCGGGTTGTCCAGATAGGTGGCAGAAGGAAATGTTGCAGGTCAGGTTGGATGGAACTCTGAGCAACCTGCTCTAGTAGATGTCCCTGCTGAGTGCAGGGGATTTGAACTAGATGACCTGTAAAGGTCTCTTCCAACTTAAAGCATTCTAAGATTCTATAATCTGGAGACCAGCCCTGGTATGCTGGTGAGTTTGAACAGGACAAGCAAATGTGTATCTCCCTCCACTCAGAGATACCAAAATTAAGCCTAAATGAACTCTTGATCATACCATATATTACGAATATATAATGTCAATCTCTTCACTGAGCTCAGAAAAAAAGCCAACACATTTTGTATTTCTATGTCATTAAACATCTTGTAAAATGCCTCTGACAATGGTGACTGATGACTTCGGCACAAAGCCTTCTGACTTCACGTCACTGGATGAAAATCCTTCAACGCGAACGCCCAATCTGCAGGAAAGTTCAGTGGCTTTAACAGAACAGACTGGGCCAGCACGCACAAGAATAATCCTCCAAGCTCCAGAAATGGTCTAGCCAAGGTTACAGCTGATGCAATCCTAAAAGGGCATTATCAGAAAATTCCCATTGCTCTTGTCTATGCTTTAACATCCACAGCAAGAAATGACTGAGATCAAGGACTGTCGCGCTGACAGCATTATGCTTCCATCCCCATTTAAAAGCAGCTACTGGAAACTTCTGCAGCAAGGCATAACACTTGCTTCATTAAATGGAAATTTAAATCAGTTTTGAGCAGTCAGGAAAAAATGCTATCACAAGATATACTCAGCAACACAGTAAGAATTCTGAATTCCCTAGTCCACAGCCAAAAAACCAGTAGAATCCATTTTAGAGAAGTCCCTCCCAACAATATTCCTCTTTGCCCTCAATTTTAACACAATTTAGAAGTCATTAATTATTCAAATATAAAATTTCCCTGATTCATGGAACTGGAGAATCATTCTGGTTGGGAAAAAAAACTTTAAGATCATCATAAGTCCAACTGTTAATGCAGCACTGCCAGGTCACCACTAAATCATGTCCCTTAACACCACATCTCCATCTTTTTAAAATCCCTGTGGATTGGTGACTATCACTTCCCTGGGGAGCCTGTTCCAGGGCTTGACAACTTTTTCAGTGAAGTTTTTCCTAATGTCCAACCTAAACCTCCCCTGGCACAACTTGTGGCCATGCCCTCTTTTCCTATCACTTGTTCCTTGGTAGAAAAAACTGAACCCCACCTTGCTCCAGCCTCCTTTCAAGGAGTCAGAGAGCAAGGTCTCCTCTCAGCCTCTTTTTCTCTGCACTAAACAACCCCAGTTCCTCCAGCTGCTCTTCAGAAGACTTGTGCTATAGATCCTTTGGCATCTTCTTTGGACACACTCCAGCATGTCAATGTCCTTCTTGGAGCCAGGGGCTCAAAACCAAGCTCAGTATCTGAGATGCAGCCTCACCAGTGCCAAGCACAGGGGAATAATCTCTGCCCTAGTCCTGCTGGCCACACTACTGTTGATAGAACCCCAGATGCTGTTGGCTGCCTTAGCCACCTGGGCACATCGCTGGGTTATATTTAGCTGACTGCTGACCAATACCAGGTTCTCTTCTGCCAGGCAGTTTCCAGCCACTCTTCCCCAGGCCTAGAGCATTCATGAGATGATTGTTGTGACTTAAATGCGGGATTCAGCACTTAGCCTTACTGAATCTCACCCCAGTGGCCTCAGCCCTTTGATCCAAAAAGACATCTGACACTCAGTACAAGTTTGTTTCTAAGGTTTTCTTGGTCTTTGTTTTCTCATGTAAAGACACTGTGCATTTCATACTAACCTAAACACACCCTTCTTATTCTACCTTCCACATGTAGAACATTTCAGCCTGTAATAATACTTTTGAATTCCATGTTTCTAATATACTTTATGCAAAATTAATCATACCCTTATGCAGTTAAAAATACCTCATTTCTAGGTCTGGGCAGATTAAAAGGGTAATTTATAACCATTTTCAAGTTAGTTCATAAAGAAATTTCAGTGGTTTGCTCTAAGAACTTTATAAACCAGCTTTCCATACTCATTCTCATGAAAAGCTACCTGTATAAGGATGACAGAGAAAACTGAACTTGGAAAGAAATCAAAACACTAACAACATGAGTCACAAGAACTAGATGCATAGCAGCTGAGCTGGCTACAGAGGATCTGTTGAGCTACACTGATTACAGCATCCAAATGATTCTTTATTATTTGAAACTCTGAAAAAAGAAAACCTTCAAGATTTTAAAGAAGGTACTCAGAGGCCACGTTATTTACATTTGATTAAGGAATGTCAGTTCTAGCATATTTACATTTGATTAAGGAATGTCAGTTCTAGCAATTAAACCATGTACCATGCACATCCATGAAACTGTTATTTTTTAATGCCCTGCCAGGAAAAAAGACTTTTGTCTATTTAGACAGCTTTTCATTAACCACGTTTCATTATTTTTTAATATTAATTGCTATGTCTGCATCAAAAGGTGGAAAGGAAAAAAAATGGAGAGCTGCCCTCTCCATGTGTCACATCTCTGCATTTCTATAGCACAAATCAAAAATCAATTACATTAGGATGTGGAAATTGAAAGAGTGTTGGGTTTTTTTTTTAAGGTAGCTGTGCCTCAAGACCTCTCATTTAAGCTACCTGCTAACAAAAAAGACATTTGAGCATCCAAGAAGGTTCTCAAGTAGGAAAGTGACCAAAATCCACTTACAAAATGCACATGGTCAGAGGCATGTGCTTCTGCCATGGCAATGTCAAAAACCCAGAATCTGGAATTTATTATGTTCATTTTTAATGGCAGCACCCAATGATGCCCTAAAATGTAAATGGCACAGGCAGTTCCTAGAGGTCAGCAGGGTCAGAAGGTAAAGAACACCAATTCTGCTTGGTGCACACCATGCAAGCCTTAGCATGTTAACAAAACAAGCTTCAAGAGCATGTACATAGTATAACTAAGCACAGATAGATGAAAGTGATTCTCCAGCCACCTGCATATTTTACACAAGTATTTTAAACTTTCCCTCATCAGCAGTAAGGTTTAGTGAAGCTTTAAATCTTGCACACTGCCGGGCTAAGCTTTTTAAAGAAGGGGCTAAGAAAATAAAAAGCAAATTCCAGCCATCAATAAAGATTTAAATTGTTGGATTTTTTTTTTTTTAATTATTATTATTTACAGGCTACTGGCAATTAATTTAAAGGCATCAGATAATGAAGAAAAGAGGCATTTTCTAACTTAAAAAGTACATAAACAGCTTCATCAGAAACCAATCTTTTAGGTACATAAACAGCTTCATCGGAAGCCGTTTTGCTAGTTACATAAAGAATCCTATTATGCCAAATTAATTCAATCTAACTAATTAGAGAGCAGGAAGTTCTTTCAATTATTTTATGTGCTGTCTGAGAAACACACTTGAATACGAGAGCAGATTTCATTAATTGCGGTTCATTATTCTCCAAATTAGTTACTAAACTTGCATCAGAAGGTCAAAGACAGCAATTTTGTTACCTTGGCTGGAATGTCTCTGCATTTTTGAAGCTCAGGCAACCACTGACAATAAACAAAAACAGCACTGGGAAAGACCATTCTGTTAGGGTAACTTCTGTGTGCGTTCGCTTACCCGAAGGTCGACGCCAGCCTAACCAACAGCATCTGACTGAAATAAAAAGCTGCTAAAATAAAAGAGGGTCTTTTCAGCACAAGTGATCAGAACTCCATCTTCTGTTTACTTGCACAGGATCAAATCTGGTAGTCCATCCACTTGGAATGATGCTTGGTCACGATGAACTTCAGTAATAAACTTGAGAAAAGGTTAAGCGCCACTCCCTTGGAAATGATGCACAAAAGCACTAATATCAACGTAGCCATAAGGCCCTGGGCTTATAAGGCACAACAAACAAAATCTGATGCTTGCTGCAGAGTTGTATGGCCAGCTAACCCTGGCAACTTCACTACTGAATAACTGTATGTCATGGTAGGGCTAAGCAGGCCAAATTAGGCTTGTACATGTCCTGGCTTGCCCAGGTACGTTTTTCTGCTCTCCCTCCTTCTGTTTTGGGGAGAACAACCACGGTAAAAAGGACAAAGAAGATGGAGCCACTAAGTCTGGTGTCTGTGGCCTGCCCAGCAACTGCGGTAAACAAAGTGCACAGGGTTGCCTTGTGCAAGGCTGTGTTCTGCCCAAAAAAGGGTAAAGTAAGCCTATGGCTTCACCCAATATGGTCACATCTTGGCTAACTGCCATTTGTTTGGCTATCCTGTGGCCAAAGGCCCATTAGTCTCAGGCTGTATTGGATAAAAGGAGATGAGCAGGGAGCAGTGTGTGCACTTTGCCATTCCAAGGTGTGGCTGCTATTGCATCCCTGCCTGCTGCCTCACTGATCCTGAGCTGAGGCTCTGACCCCTGTCACGCGTTCGGCCTGCACAGCCGGCGTGACACCGTGCCCAGACTGCACACCGCAAGGCATCTGCCTGCACCTGAAAGCCTTCTGCCCAGGGGGAAGCCTTGGAG
>VWZE01012568.1:375785-398288 GCA_013396675.1 Eubucco bourcierii
ATATATTTAATAGTTATTTCTAGATCCTATTATAACCTGTATATAGTTTCCATCATGATGCAAGAACCTGTTACTATTATTATGTTGGTGATTGGGGTGCCATGAGTTCTGAATATTTAATATTAATAAATTCTATTAATATTTTAAAAATATCATCTCACAGTAATTAATTACCCCTTCCACGACACTATAGAATGGTTTGGGTTGGAAGGGACCTCCAAAGGTCATCTGACCCAACCACCTCTGTAATAAGCAGAGGCACCCTCAACTAGATCAGGTTGCCTACAGTCCTGTTGAGCCTCACCTTGAATATCTCCAGGGATGGGGACCCAAGCACCTCCCTGGGTGGATTTCCAACAGCTGGGCCAGCTATCTAGTTCAAGATGGTCCACCAGTACTTTTCCAGAAGGGTTTTTAAATGACATTAGATAATTAAGTACTTGCAAATAATACCACAGATACACACTGAAAAGGAAGCTTGATAAGAACTTTGAAAATAGTCTTTCACTGTAGCTGGAGAGAGTAATAAAGTGATCCAACCATAGAATCATAGAATGGTAAGGTTGGAAGGGACCTCAAGGATCATCTAGTTCCAACCCCCTGCCATAGGCAGGGACACCTCCCACTAGGACAGCTCACTCAAGGCCTCATCCAACCTGGCCTTGAACACCTCCAGGGAGGGAGCAGCCACAACCTCCCTGGGCAACCTGTGCCAGTGTCTCACCACCCTCACTGTAAAGAACTTCCTCCTAACATGCAGTCTAAATGTCCCCTCTGCCAGTTTAAACCCATTGCCCCTTGTCCTGTTGTTGCAAGACCTTGTAAATAATCCCTCCCCAGCCTTCCTGTAGGCCCCCTTCAGATACTGGAAGGCTACTACCAGGTTTCCTGGAAGCCTTCTCTTCTCCAGGTCTGTCCTCATAGGAGAGCTGCTGCAGCCCTCTGATCATCTTCATGGCCCTCCTCTGGACCCGCTCCAACACTTCCATGTCCTTCCTGTGCTGAGGGTTCCAGAACTGCAACTTAGTTTTATGGTATTTATGTTCAGAACTCCACTTAGCTTTATGGTATTTATGTTCAATACTTACCATGTATCTGCTTGTTTGCTTTTAGCTGTGAAAGGATGATTTAGATCTTCCCATTTGCTTTGAAAAGCATTCCTTTGCTCACTTCTATTCCTGAACCTAGCTCCCCCAATTTGTTGTTTCAGTAACACAAGTCCACCAGTTCCTGGTTAGGAGTCAGATTCCTCTGCAGTAACAGCTGAAATATCCTTTCAGCTTTGCCCCCCCTCATACTTTTTGTAGTTCTCTACTTACTCTCACCTTGCACATTTATATCCCCTTCCACTGTGTACTGAACGAAGATGCATTGTTCTGTATTTTCTGAGGCTCAGAAATACCATTTTTTGTGTCCTCTCCGCGGTGTGGTTACTACAGTTATGCTAGAATTACTAGCTTGCTGTCCTCCTCTGGCAGGTTAGCAGGGAGGTGTTAAAGCTGATTGCCAAACAGTGACCATCAGCAGCCCCGTCATCCCCCGAATATATCAGCTGCTCATCAACACCACCATTTAAATTCTTCTGGCCACATTTGCATCATTATGAAGAAACAGCAAGAAAGATTATGAGAGGTGATATTTATGAGCTTCACAGTCCTTCTACAACAAATAGCACCCATTTGTAGTGCAGCACAGAAGTAGCTATTTCTGTAGCAGTTCCTTCACTTTTAGCTCTCTCTCTCTCCCCCCATGCTGTGATTGCTAACAGGAGTGAAGCAGAGCTGCAGAGAATATCTATAAACCTTTGAAAGCAGTGAGGTGTGTTTGAGACACGAGTGACTTGGGATATTACAAAACCTGCAAATAATTTTAAGATTTCCTTTTATTAATCAGATGCAGTGGTCATGGAATAAACTTGGGTTGCTCTTTGATGCAACCAAGCACTAAACCATCATATACTCCTATTAGCTTTTGGTGTTTTAAACACAGCAAAACCAGCATTCCCTCCTCTTAAAAACAGTTGTCATCTCAATCAGAATGCTTAAGTTGCCACAGTAACCTATAACATAATTTAAAAAATCTCTTAAAATAGACATCTCTGTAGTTTAAAAACTGACTTTGAGGCAAATAATGCAAGGCTGATCTTGAACAGTGGGAAAGAGTGGGAACAGGTGGTTAGACTAGAGGCAGGAAATTAGGCCTTGCTTCTGATCTTCACTCTTATTGATTCTGCAGGAATTCAAGCAGTTGTGAAAGGCTCTCACTGCAATTGTAAAGAGCACCTATTTGCATCTTGTGATACCCAAATACCTTCAGAGAAAGCCACTGTCTTAATTTTAATTCTCCAAATTTCATAGATACATGACTCCAGTCTCTACACTAAGGTAAGGTGTTAAATTAGATCAGATATGGGAGTAAAATTTGCTCTCTTTATTACTTTGTAGAGAGAATTAAAAAAGCCTCAGACTAATCCTGGGCTGCATCCAAAGCAATGTGGCCAGCAGATAAAGGGAGGAGATTCTGCCTCTCTGCTCTGCTCTGGTGAGACCCCACCTGCAGTGCTGTACCCAGCTCTGGGGTCCTCAGCACAGAAGAGACACAGACCTGTTTGACTCAGTCCAGAGGAGGCCACATAAACAATGTGAGGGCTGGAGCACTTCTGCTGCTGTGAGGACAAACTGGGAGAGCTGGGATTGTTCAGCCTGGAGAGGAGAAGGCTCCAGGGAGACCTTATTGCAGCCTTTCAGTACTTAAAGGGGCCTGTAACAAAGATGGGGACTGACTTTGTAGCAGGGGCTGTTGTCAAAGGACAAGGGGTGATGATTTTAAACTAAACCAGGAGAGAATTAAACTGGATAGAAAGAAGAAATTCTTTACACTGAGGATGGTGAGATACTGGCCCAGGTTGCTCAGAGATGTAGTAGAAGCCCCATACCTGGAAACATTCCAGGTCAAGTGGGCCAGGACTCTGAGCCACCTGCTCTACAGGAGGTTGGACTAGATGATCTTTAAAGGTTCCTTCCAAACCATTAATAACTCTACGATTCTAGAGCTATTTTAAATTCAGCCTGTTTCTATTTGTGCTGTCATAAGTTACTTAAAAAAAATATTTGTTTGTGCATCTGTTTTTGCTTTATTTATTAAATATATCACAGTACTTCTACAATCACTAAACAACTTCTTGTAGTCCTGAGATACTGTCCTAACAGCAGCTTTAGTTGTCTGGTTTTTGTTTGGTTTTTTGAGAAAGATATCCTCTTAAATATTTGTTTGTATGTTATGAGGTGAGGAGAGGTCTAAGGTAACAGGTAATATATTTCCAGAGCCCCAGGTAAGTAATGACAGCAAAGGTAGATGAATGGTGAACAAAGCACAGGCAGAATGGACTTCCACAAACTTTAACAAGTGAGATCTGGCTTCAGATTTATCACAGAGTGGGTTTGGTTGGAATGGACCTTTAAAGGTCATCTAGTTCAACTCCCCTGCAATCAACAGGGACATCTTCAATTACAGTAGCTTGGTCAGAGATCTGTCCAACATGACCTGGAATAGTTCCACCTCTTTGGGCAACCTGGGCCAGTGTCTCGCCATTCTTATTGTAAAAAATTTCTTCCTTAGATCTAGTCTGAATCTCTCCTCTTTTAGTTTAAAGCCATCATCCCTTGTCCTGTTGCAACAGGCCCTGCTAATCTATACCCATCTTTCTTACAGGCCCCTTTAAGTATTTGAAGGCCACAATAACCTCTCCCTAGAGACTTCTCTTCATGCTGAAAAACCCCAACTTTTTCAGCCTGTCCTCACATTAGAGGTGCTCCAGTCCTTGGATCATTCATGTGGCCTCCTCTGGACCCACTCTCAATGTCATCTTCTCAACCTGATCTAGTGTGAGGTGTCCCTGCCCATGGCAGGGATGTTGGAGCTAGATGATCCTTCCAGTCCCTTCCAGCCTTCACAATTCTATGATTCTATGTTATCTTCAAAACAGTTTGTTAAATCTTCCAGACTTCTCTAGAGAGGACTATTGCTATATGAATAAACTACAGCCTCCCAAATACTGGAGATAATATTATTTATAAAGGGATTCTGTATTTAATCTCTTTTCTTCACAAGGCAGTAGCTTTTTTTACTCTGCTTGACCATGCATTAGCTCAGAACACAAATGCCACATCTGAAGCAGGCGATTTTGCACCACAGCATTAAAACCAAAACAAAAACAACCAAACCCAAAAGAAAGTCAAAGACTTCTCTGACGTTTGGAATAAGTAAGAGAGTGAACAAAATGAAGTATCCAAGATACACAGCAGAAGATGGTAAAAGGTGACATGAGGCAGGGCGAGGGGTAGGAGGGAACGGTGTATGAAATAACAAATTAAAAATAGAATTACATTTTCCTCTTGGCAATACACAAGCACTAAGTGCACTTCATAAATTTTACTATTGGTGCTGCAACTGGTTTTACCATCAATCATGCTGCCAGTGTATTTGGCACTTCTAAAAAGCCAAGTGGGGTGAGTGTATCAATAAGTTCAAACAGCTCTGCTATCTCTGAACAGAACAGAGGGGAAATGCATCACAAGGCTTTAGCATGACTAAAAGCTTGGTTTGTGCTGCAACAACATATAAAATAGCACTTTGCCAGCCAGTCTAACACCACTCACCAATATTACTGCATAGCATCTTTGATTTAATTTTTTACCTGCTGTACAAGAGGAGAGGTCTGCCTGCCCTTTTTGTCATCCCTAACAGGAAAGAGAGACTTCAGCAGCTTTGGCATCTGAGGTACAAAAGACTTGACAGGATTCAGATAGGAAGCAGCAAGGCTACCAAGACCTGTTGGAAAAATTGAAAGAATGAGAGATGATGATGGAAGGCAGAGAAACAAGCTCTAAAAAAAAAAAAAAAAAAAAAAAATTAAATATGCCAAAATACAACAACTTTCCAATGGTCAAAGCATTAGCCAAGGAAAAGCATTGAGTGCTTGCTTCAACTTTGCGTGGGAGATATGAATTTGGGTAGGTCTTAATCTGTGGCCCCAGCAGACAGAATATTTATGCTGTGAAAAAGCTTGCTGTTTGCAACTAGAAACACAAAGTGCTTTATAACGTGCAGAAGCAGGAAAAAAAACCCAAACCAACAAACAAGCAGCATAATGGAAAAAGGATGTCCAGACAACACACAATTTTAATGACAATTCCAAAACTTACTAGAAGTAAAAGATGAGAAGATCCAAGTTAAGAGAGAGAAAAAATGTTAGGGGCATTCAACTCTCCTTACTCATTCTCCTTTTTTCTACACTACTCCCCCTTGAGACAACCTAGGCAGACATACAGAACATCACCACTGTGTATCTTTGTGCTCTCAGTTATGCATTAAGGCACAGAGTGCTGCTTATTTTCTAAAACAGGGGCAGCCTGCCTTGGGTGTTTTAATTCGTGTAAAAGCATGGTCTGAGCTCAGCTAGCTTTTGGCTTTAGAAATTGAACTACTGAGATAAAGACTGAATATTCAGACAACTTCAAACACATGGCATTTATTTCTTAGTGGAACTAGTGTCAGATGGAGAGGTAAGGCTTGTTAGAGCTGCATGGAATCTCTGTAACTTAGCCATGAGTGCTCAGTGATCACAGAGAACTGCAGGGACATTGCTGGAGAAGAAATTTTTTTGCATACAATCATTGAGTCTGGAAAAGGCCTTTAAGTCATCAACCCTAACATCTTCAACTAGATCAGGTTGCTCAGTGCCCTGCCCAATCTGACTTGGCCTGACCTGGAATGTTTCCAGGGACAGGGCTTCTACCACATCTCTGAGCAACCCATCCTAATGTTTCACAATCTTCATTGTTAAAAAAACCTTCCTTATATCTTCCTTGCATCTCTGAAAGCAGCTCAGCTTTATCTGACATTCAGAAGCTGTGGTAACTTCACTCCATTTTTAGGAAAGCTTTAGAAAAGCCCTTACCTGGATCAGGAGAGTGGTTTTGCTGCCCAGAGCCTGGCAGAGAGGTACGAGATGGACTAATGCCTCTACTGGAATTTGTGGCACCCTGGGATACATCTTGCTGACTCTCCCATCGACCCTACAGGTCAAAAAAAACCCAAGGTGTATTTTTCATTGTTAGCACACCAGCAAGAGTACAGCAATACTCACACACCATGCCAGCCTGCACAGCCCCTTTGCAAAGTTCAGACAGCACAGAGCTGAGGAAAGACCCTTCCCCAGAATTTTTAGTTGAAACACCCAGCCCTGCAAAGATAAGCACTCTCAGCTCCCACCAGCATCAAGGCACATAAAAAGTCTATGTGTAGACCTTAAAACTGTAATATTTCACTCAACTGCACAGCTGCGTTTTGAAAGTTACAACCAAGCGAAAAGTTACAGCCAAATGAAAATAAAATAGTACTGTCTGCTCCAAATTCCTAAATGTCTTCTGTGTATCTGCTCAGGAAGCTATCACAAGTGAGGTCTGGTTATAGACAGTGTCAGAGAGAAGGACTGAGGACAGACAGAGTTTTGAATAGGAAAAGAAATAGGAACTTAAAGACCTAAAGGCTGGACATTAGTGTCTATGGTAAGATAATAGATAAGTTGATCACATCAAGGGGAAGCAACTGTGGTACTCTATTTATTTACTTTTAAAAACAGTTTGGAAAATTGAGATGGAAAACATCATAATGAGCTGCAGACACCAGGAGCCAGAAATATGTTAAGTAAATACAGGTCAGAGTTTTGGTATGATTAGTGAATAAGAAACCTGGCAATTTTCAGACCTGCAAGAGCCTGAGCGTAGATGAGGGAGGAAGAAACACTGATTAAGAAGATGACAGGCCATCTGCATTCCCAAGGTTCCTGGATCCTCTGCTTGGGTTTTCATGTGGATCCCAAGGGAGGTACAAATCATTCTGCATGCAGGGTGTGATTTCTCTCACTTTTCCGAAGGTCCACTGTAGTTTTCATCTCGACCTCACAGTTCAGAAGCTGACTCAGCGACAAAGCCTCTTGGCTAATGGAGAGAATCTCCAAGCTAGCATTTCACACCAGTGCACGAGCGGCAAGGATCTGTGGCAAGTTTAGTTTTTCCTAGCTTTATCATCTTGATACATTAAACAGTTTCCAGATCTGTCTGCAATGATTATGCTAAGTGACTTGCTGGAGGAGGGTGCTTCTGCTCAAAGTTTCACCTGAATGTAAGACAGAACATTGCTTCACCCCACTGAGCACCACATTAGATGTAGCTGACACCTCACTGCAGGCAGGTACTGAAATCTGTGTGGTTGTCCTGCAAATATCTGATACAGGCACACCAGCAATGTTTGTGAAAGGAGTTCCCTTGTACTGCTAAAGACTAGGGCTCAGATAAAGCTACCTGGTGCCAATTTACTTAATTTGTAAGAGACTTTAAGGCAATTCAAAATATATTTATGAGTCTGTGGATGAAAAGACATACTACAAGAAGTCTCAATGTCTTGTGGAAAAGTGTTGATCTGCTCAGGGAGCAGAGTACCCTCTGGACCTCAAACTTGCAAAGTCTCACCTTCCCTGCCAAACTGACAAACTGAAGTCTGATTCTACTTCTGTTAAAGAGCTATGCTTCAGCTGCTACAAGATCTGTACTTGTTTGGATTACATTGTACCTGTATCTGAATCTTGCTTGTTCCTTTAAAAGACAAAACAAAACAAAAAACAACCAACCAACCCCCCCAAAAAAAACCAAAAAAAAAAACCAAACAAAGAAAAATTTTCACAATGAGATGGTACAGTGAACATACTAGCAAAGAGCCACAAGGGATGGGCAGATCTTCTACATGCCAGACCACAACTTTCATATGTTCTTCCCGGAGGAAGAGGGGGAAATGTGCCTTTTCCAAAAGCTTTGTGCTGTTGGATGTAAGGAAATTATCCCACCTCAAACAGAAAACTGACAGGCAGCTAAACTAATCTTAGCTGTAACCTGAAGTCATGAATACTTCACAAATAATAAATAAGCCAGGATAGGAGAAATAGATTTCTCCAGTTGGTGGAAGGTCACACTGAGCAGCCCAAAGTAAAAATCGTTTCCATTTGGATCTATATTAGTCCCATAGAAAGTCTCCTGCTTTGAATAGCAAGTAACTTGTGCTTTTGCAAAGCAGCACCTGTCTTCAGACCTCAACTAGCTAGCTCACATTTCCATTATGAGATGTAGAAACAACAGGCATTGTTTCTGTGAAGTAACATCTGGGATACCTAAAGACTAATGGATGTCTGACTTCACTGGAGGCAGCCATCCTGGATGTCAAAACTGATATAACCCAGGCTGGGACTCACAGTAATACCAGGGGTTTGTTTAGTCTTGTATTTTGGAGACTTTGGTGTTTAAGCCCTTCTTGAAAGCTTCCTGCTCTATCTGCACAGATGATAGAGCTGTTCTACCCAAACTTTAAGCCCTGAACTTAAGCATTATCTTTGACCTGTAACTCATTTATGTCTTACATCAAAAAGTCATGCCTGTGTTTGGAGCATTCTTTCCACAAAATGCTTCCATGAAACAGCCTTTCCCATTCCACTCCACAGAAACTCTTATTCATGTTTTACAGTCATGTGTTTCATGTAGTGCAGGTTTCTTTCAGGTAGGCTTATCATATGCAGTCTTGATTGAGTCACATCCACTCAAAATACTGCTTCAGAGACTGCTTTCTTCTCCTGCCGTTTTGACAATGCTGCACACTGCAGCCGACACTGAAAGCCAGCATGGAAACAGCCAATGACTTCAGACAATGCACACACTGCCTTTCCCCTTCAGGATGGGAAATGTTTCCTGAAGTCTTCTTCTGCAGTTGTCACTGATGGGTTAGTTGGCAGAAGAGTCAAAAAAATGAGGAAAGATGGGCAAAACCCTGAAAGTAATTCAGGATTTTTTGGATGCACCAGTTCAGTGGTGCTGAAAGACATAAACAAAGTTGACTGTTTGGTGGGAAGTCACCACAAGACTCAACCAATCCTGAAATCATTTGGTTTTCATAGATTCATAGAATGGTAAGGTTGGAAGGGACCTCAAGGATCACCTAGTTTCAACCCACTGCCATAGGCAGGGACACCTCCCACTAGTACAGCTCACTCAAGGCCTCCTCCAACCTGGCCTTGAACACCTCCAGGGAGGGAGCAGCCACAACCTCCTTGGGCAACCTGTGCCAGTGCCTCACCACCCTCGCTGGAAAGAACTTCCTCCTAACATCTAGTCTAAACCTTCCCTCTGCCAGTTTAAACCCATTGCCCCTTGTCCTTTCATTGCAAGACCTTATAAATAATCCCTCCCCAGCCTTCTGGTAGGCCCCCTTCAGATACTGGAAGGCTACTATAAGGTCTCATGGAAGCCTTCTCTTCTGCAGGCTGCAGAGCCCCAACTCTCTCAGCCTGTCCTCATAGGAGAGCTGCTGCAGCCCTCTGATCATCTTTGTGGCCTCCTCTGGACTCACTCCAACACTTCCATGTCCTTCCTGTGCTGAGGGTTCCAGAACTGCACACAGTACTCCAGGTGGGGTCTGACAAGAGCAGAGTAAAGGGGCAGAATCCCCTCCCTTGCCCTGCTGCCCACACTGCTCTTGCTGCAGCCCAGCACTCAGTTGCTGTCTGGGCTGCACTCACATTGCAGGCTCATGTTGAGCTTTTCATCAACCCAGACCCCAAGGTCCTTTTATTTTGTTGCTTTCCTGTCTGGTCTGCTACCAGCCTGGCAGATGTTGGCATTAGGTTAAGAAAAAGAACTACAGAAGGGTTCTGAAGGCTTCATTTCTGGAGGACAAGCAATTCTTGGTTAGTGTTACTTTTGGATCTCAGCATAGCAGCTCATGTAGTAAAGAAAAATGGATAAATGTGACATGTCTTAAATATAGGGCAAGCCTAAGTGCTTCTGGAGACCAGAGACATATAGAAAGAGCTTTCTAGCTTACTAGAACACTGGTTCAATGCAGGTAAGAATCAACTGAATCACACTTTCTGAATCATGATTTGTTGAGTCAGAAGTGCCCTTCATTGACTGTTCCAACCGAAATAATTTCAGGCATGTATCTTGACATTCTAGCCCTGTTTGGAGAATTGATGGAAAAAAACTGAAGTAGGTAAGAGTCAGAGCAAAACACCTTCAGAATATTCATTCTATACAGAAATTATGGCAATGTTTAGTGGCTCATTCCTTAGGAAAAGCTTTTTTTCTTTGGATTTTTATGAAATTTTGCTTCAAGCCTTGGTATTATGGACAACTACATTTTCTATTTCATTTTAAATCATTTGCTAATGAAGCTCTAACAAACAGGAATGTGCACTTGAGAAAAGGATTTGTCTGGACATATGCTTAAGGCATGTTTTAAATAACACTTGCTTTGGAAAGAGTGGAAAGATCATAATTTTTATGATTTAAACTTTAAACTGAAGACCAGGTTTGGGGGATGGGCATTTGAAGAAACCTCTGGTGATCATCTAGTCCAATTCTGCTAAGGCAGGTTCACAAAGACCAGCTTGCCCAGGATCACATCCATGTGGACTTGGAACCTCTCCAGAGAAGACTTCACAACCTGTCTGGGAAGCCTGGTTCAGTGCTCTGGCACCCTCACAGGAAAGATTTTTTTCCTTAAGTTTTGGGGGAAGTTCCTGTGCTCTAGTTTGTGCCCACTGCAACTTTCACTGACACTGGGCACTACTGGAAGGAGTCTGGCCCCATCCCCTTGACCCCTGCCCTTTTGATATTGCTAAGCATTGAGAAAATCTTCCTTCAGTCTGCCCTTCTCCAGACTACACAGGCCCAGGTCTCTCAGCCTTTCATCTGTGAGATGCTCCAGTCCCCTCAGCATCTTCATAGCCCTCTGCTGCACTCTGCAGTAATTCCTCATGCCTCTTGAACTAGGGAGCCCAGAAGTGGACCCAGGACTCCAGATATGGCCTCATTAGAGCAAGGCAGAGAGGGAGGAGAACCCCCTTTGACCTCTTCTGAGTGTACCCCAGGAGACCATTAGCCTTCTTGGCCATAAGGGCAGACTACTGTGAGCCTTAACTTGAAGAAAACAGCAAACTACTAAAATGTAGGTAAATCAGGTCAAAAAGTGGAGAAGTACTTGTAAAAGAAAATACTGGAGACAACTGAAAGGCTCAGCTGTTGTGCAAAGAGCCTGCAGAGGCAAAAGGTAGTTCACGAATGATTGACTGTACTAAACTGGATTGAAAGATAACTTATCTCAGTCTCACAAGAACTGGGAAAAAATAGAAGAAATATTAACTATATTAACTTGATGAAATCCCCAAGTTTCACATATACATGTCATATAGCACTCTCCCATGATTGCTTTGTGCATTCACTAACTGAAACACTTGGAAGCTTAAGTCTAAGCAATTGGTATGCTTCAAATGCTGTGAATCGCAAAGGCTGAGAGAAAGGAAGGAAGCCTGTAAATCATTAGCCCAGAGGAGCCATCATTTCATGAATAAATTTGGTCTCTGCCAAGTCACCAAACAGAGGTCAAATGACTTAATTTAACAAATCAGAAGTAGTCACCTGAAGAATGTGTGTTCTTTGATGTGTTTTGATACAGAGCTGTTTATAAGGTGGTTTATTTCTATACCTTCTCCTCTGTCTTCCCTTCTTTCTCGCATCCTCCATGGAACACACTTGGGAATTTATTTCAAGTCAGCACTGACATGCACAAAATCTTCAGAGCAAATATGGGTGATCGCTACCTAAGTCATCTGTAGGCTTTACCTGACAACAATTCTTTTCTTGAAGTTGACAGATCATTAAAATGCTGCCACTGGGTGAAAGAAAGGAATAGTTCTTTTGTTTTATTATTTTAGCAGTTCAGAAAAGGCTTAAGCAAAGGTAACCATGTAGCACTTAAATACTAGCACAGAGCTGGGACAAAAGGCACTTGTTCTCACGAACAAGAGATCAGTCAAATTGATCTACATGGTACCAAATGGTGAGAAGACTCTGGTTCTCAGTAAATCACAGAATCACAGGATAGTAGGGCTTAGGGTGCATCTAGTCAAGACCTCTTGTTAAATCAGGGTCACTTAGATCAGGCTGCACAGGATTGTGTCCAGACAGGTTTGGAATCTCTCCAGAGAAGGAGACTCCACAATCTCTCTGAGCACTCTGGTCCAGTGCTACATCACTCTCACAGGAAGTATTTTTTTTCTTATCACAGAATCACAAAATGTCAGGGGCTGGAAGGGACCTCAAAAGATCATCAGGTCTAATGTCCCTGCAGCGCAGGATCTCCTATACCAGATCATGCAGGAATGCATCCAGGTGAGTTTTGAATATCTCCAGAGAGGGAGATTCCACAACCCCCCTGGGCAGCCTGTTCCAGTGTTCTGTGACCCTCACAGTGAAAAAAATTCCTCCTCATGTTTACATGAAACTTCCTATGCCTCAGCTTCCACCCATTGCCCCTTGTCCTGTCATCAGACATCACCAAGAAGAGCCTGGATCCCTCCTCCTGACACTCCACCCTTATGTTTAGGTGGAGTTTCCTGTGTTACAGTTTGTGCCCATTGCTGTTTGTCCTGCCCCTGGGCCCCATCCTCTTGACTCCTGCACTCTAGACATTGATCAGCACTGAAAAGATCCCCTCTCAGTCTTCTCCAGGCTAAATAGCCCCAGGTCTCTCAGCTTTTCCTCATCAGAAGGATGCTCCAACCCCCTCAGCATCGTTATAGCCTCTGCTGGACTCTGCCCAGTAGTTCCCAGTCTCTATTGAACTGGAGAGCACAGAATGGGATTAAGTACTCGAGGTATGGTCTTGCTCAGGCAGAGCAGAAGGGGAAGAAAACCTCTCTCAACCTGCTGACCACACTGTTCTTAATGCACCTGAGGTTTAAGTGGCTCAATTGTGTCTCCATTGGCTTTCGGATACACCTTTTTTGAGCTACAAAATATTGGACATTTGGGAAAGGAAGGATGATTGTCAAAAGACAGAACAGCTATCACAGAAAGGCATTTTAAGAAAAACTCATGACATTTTTCATCAATATGTGATTTTAGTTTGAAAAAGACCTGTAAAACAAGACTGAGGTGCCTTTCCTTCTTTGTACATCTGATTCACCCTTTTAAAGCCAACTGAATTTTTAACCTTCCAATGCAAGCACCTTGAAATGTAAAAATCCAGCTCTGTATCTTGTATCACCACTTCAGTCCTGCATCACTTGATGTGCTGATGTGCAAGATGCAATAAAACTCATCTTGCTCTCCTGTAAGCATATCTGAAGAGATAACAGGAGTAAAAATTGGCTTTTTCTCATTTAGGCAAGCTGTTATAACTTAGAGGTGAGACCAAATGCAGCCCTGTGAACCTAATATGAAATACCCATAAGACTCTCCTGATGTAAATGTAGAAGGCTTCTCCTTGCTCTCTCAGCTAATTAGATAGCTTAATCTTGCAAGTTATGATAAAAATCCCAATTCTGGTCTAAATACTTCACATGGATGCATACCTCCTGCTCTCTACAAGCTCTCTATGGTGTCAGCATAGAGATATTCTGCTGTTTTCTCACAATGTGCCAAACCCACTCTTCTGCTCCAGTCCTGGAGAAGGAGTTTTCCAGGACCACCCATCCACATTTGTAGTAACAAAGATTCAACTATGGCTGCAAGAGGAATCTATATACTGACTCTAGAAACTTCTGCCGTGCCTGCTTTCATAGAACTATAGAATCATTTAGATTGGAAAAGGCCTTGAAGATTGTTGAGTCCAACCACATTAGTTGCACCAACGCCATCTTTGCTTCTTACTCTATAACTTAATATTCTTGTTTACAAGGGAATTAGTCTTGTCTATTCATAGTGCTGAAGAACGAAGCAGTGTCCACACTTCTAACTTTACCAGTCCAAATGATGCTTTACACAGAGAGCTAAGACTCAAGAGCCCTTTCCATAAAGCTAAAGATCCAGGTAAAGACATCAGGAAAGTAAGGAATAATAATGGTAATGTTAAAGAGAAAAAAAAAGTGATGGAATAAAAGTTCAGGAAAGGAATATTTTGATATGTGTTGAGGGTTTCCACTGCACCTGATTCAGGCTGCTGTTACTATCCACAGAATCACAGAAGGGCAGGGGTTGGAAGGAACTTCTAGAGTCCATCTAGTCCAACCTCTGTGCTAAAGCAGGGTCACTCAGACCAGGTTGCCCAGGATTGCATCCAGGCATGTTTGCAACCTCTCCAGATAAGGAGACTCAGCAACCTTTCTGGGCGGCCTGGCCCAGTGGTCTGGCAACTTCACAGGAAAGATGTTTTTTCCTCATGTTTAGGTGGAACTTCCTGTGTTCCATTTTGTGCCTGTCGTCCTATCACTTGCCACCACTTAAAAAAGTCTGGGCCCATCCTCTTGACACTGGCCCTTTAGGTATTTATATTCTGTGACTGGTTATGATACAATAAACCACTTGTTTGAGATCAGATTATACTGACTTGTAAACAAACCCAAGTTCCTGGTGAAATGACTATGTATGACTGCTGGAGAAGACTTTTTTTTCATTACATTTCTTTGCAAGTGACAAAGACATCTAACTTGGATGAACCTCTGCCCCTGGAGGTGTCCCTGCCTATGGCAGGGGGTTGGAACTAGATGATCCTTGAGGTCCCTTCCAACCTTACCATTCTATGATTCTATGATTCTATATCAAGCTATTCCCATGTCCTTTATGCTAAAGGAGATATGACTGATCTCACCAGTGTGCTTTCTGATCGGTGTGCTAAGAATTTCATAGAATCACAGAGTGGGTTGGGTTGGAAGGCACTTTAAAGATCACCTAGCTCCAACCTCCCTGCCATGGGCAGGGACATCTCCTATTTGAGCAACACCAGGTTGCTCAAGATCCCATCCAACTGGTCTTTGCTCACTTCTGGGATTGGAGATTCCACAACTTCTCTGGGTAACCTGTTCCAGTGCAGTGCAGTGTTAGGTTTGTCAAACATTTCATTGTGATTACAAAAGTTTTTGTTCATCTCCCGGTGGAAACGGAACCAGAGATCCATTTGGAACCTGACATTTCTAATGGGGCAGTTTGTGCCCACCATGCCCTGAGTAACAAGTGCCTTGACATGAAGCAAGCTGCAAGCAAGGAGGGAAAGCTACAGAACCTCAGCACCATGTTACAGCACTACACTGAATGTCAACAGCTACGTCAACCATGGTGAAGAGCTACAAAGCCTCAAGCAAACCACTACCAATTGATTCTGTTTAAACAAACCCTGGTACAACCAAGGGGACAGAGTCATTAGTCTGAGAGTATTAACATGATATCAAGCATAAACATCTTTTCCATTGGTCCAGTATTAATTTAAAAATCATTCTTTCATAAAAGTCAAGAGTTGTTAATGCTAAACTAGTTGAAGTCATAAAGAGTTGGAAGAAACTCTCAACATTTATCTCATCTCCAGGACAATGTACACACAACTGGCAAATATTTGCTTGCTTTCAACTCTGGTTTACTTTTTTTTTTTTTTCTTTTGAGCTAAAATGAGGCCGTTTCTGAAATAAAACTTCACCCTGTCCAAAGAACTGTGAGAAATGGCATTAAACAGCTACAGCTCTGTTAGAAAGCATAAGATAGACCCAAGGAGGAGACACTTCTCTCATTTGCACCACTCTCACACTGCATTGATGATAGGCTTATCAATGGAAAAAGGTATTTGCTGTGTATTATGCAAATGAGACACCACCAGCAGCATCTTCAAAGCAGAGAGACAGCAAAATAAACTTTATAGTGAGATAAAATTATTATCCCACTCATTAGGTGGACCTAATGCATTACCTCTGCTGGGACCTTTAGACTCTGAAACATGCAATGAGAGAAATCATTGAGGGGAAGGGAAGAGAAACAAAAAAGAAATCATTAAGAACTCTGGGTTTTAATTTTTACTTTAAAACCTATATTATTGAAGCATTCCAGAAAACAGAAGTTGCTAAAAGCACTCTATCACCTGCAGATGTTTTAGCATTCCCTACATGTATAAGATGTAGCAGATTTAGCAACCAGTGCTAGAGCACTACATCAAAATTCTATTATTCTGTGCAGCTGCATTATGCATTAAAATGCCTTGTCACCACTAGATTCTCGCTTTTAAAATGACTATGGGCTCTCTGGCCAGAATATCTCAGGAGAAGACCCTTCAGTTTATCTAGGATTTGGAAAATGTGTTTAAATTTAATCTTTGACTTTTTAAAGACATACTTTTTGATCTAGACTTTTTTTTTAAGGAGTGTAATGGGCTGAATTATACCCACCACAATCTTAGGACTGCTGATTTCCCTCTGAAGGTCAAAGACTATCTTCAAAAGCCTCTATTCTGTCCTAGAGGTGGATCTATACTTAAATATCAGTCCAGATTTTTCCCTTACCCAGAAGGTTTGCATCTACCCAGGTGAAACCTTTGGAAGAGCTCCAAAACTTAAAGATGAGACAATTTCCACTGATAAATGCACTGTTGTGTGAGGGCTGATCACACTTAATCTTGTCTAGCCTGCCATTCTACATCCCACAGCAGTTAGCAGCAGACTGACAAAGGCCTGAGAGCTTTCCAAGAGATTTGCTGTAGCACATCCAAAGCTAGAATGTCCTAGGAGTAGTCCCAAGAATACAGGGAGCATATGGATGTGTCCTTTTAGAGGAATTCCCCATTTAGGCTCCTGTAACTGGTACAGTGTAGTCAAAGCAGAGAGACTGAAGATTTAGCAGGAGACCTGTAGGTACTTACCCGGTTACTGCTCAGACTATAAAGGGGTGCTAAATCCTGGCGGCTTGCAGAAAGCTGAAATAGTTAAGCAGAATTATTTCTTAACAACAAGTTAAACAACTGATAAATATGCCTCTTGACAAACACAGGGAAGGGTGCAAAGAAATGGTTTGGTAGTTAAAACAACTAAAACCCAAGAGATGAAGGGTGAAATCCCAATTACTGACCCAGAATGAACCAGAACTTGACAATCTAGGTTATCACTTCTATCAAAGGATTGATTTTTGAATTTTGGAGAACAGAAGACTCATCTCTCCTAGGCACAACCCCATTCACAAAGCTTAAGTTCAGTAAATATTTGTAACTTGCTTCTAAAGCTTCTGAAGAAAAAGAAGGAAGAAAAGTCTTCAACTTGATAAATACATGAAAAAAAAACAATGTAGTTTTCAGGAAAAAAAACCAAACACTAAACCAAAACCAAACCAAACAAACCCAAAGCCCAAATTAAAACCACAACAGAAGTTCTTTTGAATCATAGAATCACAGAATCATAGAATGGTAAGGTTGGAAGGGACCTCAAGGATCATCTAGTTCCAACCCTCTGCCATAGGCAGGGACACCTCCCACTAGTACAGGTTACTCAAGGCCTCATCCAATCTGGCCTTGAACACCTCCAGGGAGGGAGCATCCACAACCTCCCTGGGCAACCTGTTGCAGTGCCTCACCACCCTCACTGTAAAGAACTTCCTCCTAACATCCAGTCTAAATCTCCCCTCTGCCAGTTTAAGCCCATTACCCCTTGTCCTGTCATTGCAGGACCTTGTAAATAATCCTTCCCCAGCCTTCCTGTAGGCCCCCTTCAGATACTGGAAGGCTACTCTAAGGTCCCCTCGAAGCCTTCTCTTCTCCAGGCTGAAGAGCCCCAACTCTCTCAGCCTGTCCTCATAGCAGAGCTGCTGCAGCCCTCTGATCATCTTTGTGGCCCTCCTCTGGACCAGCTCCAACACTTCCATGTCCTTCCTGTGCTGAGGGTTCCAGAACTGCACACAGTACTCCAGGTGGGGTCTGAGGAGAGCAGAATAAAGGGGCAGAATCACCTCCCTTGCCCTGCTGGCCACGCTTCTCTTGATGCATCCCAGAGACCTGTTGTTGAAAGACTGGACTTGGTGTCCTTGATATGCTGCAGGTGCCAGCATGGAGTACTCACGCGATTCACATTGGGAGAGCTCAGGCTCCTGCGGTAGAGTTTTCCTTTTCCCATTAGCTGCTCTTTTACAGCAACTTCCTGTCAACCACAGAGAAGCAAAACAAAGGAAATATTCCTGATTTGCAATGAATCAAATGATCCCAGGAGAGTTTTGTCTATACAAGAAAACTGCTTCTGAACAGCCTTATTACACAGGATCCTGTCTGTGAAGTCTATTGTGATCTAAAACTTGCATGTAATGTGGCTAGGAGTGCAAGAATGGATAAACTTTAACATCCACTATACTGCTGATTGGTACATGCAGGATTTTACAGCTAGTTCTGATTCTAGGACATGATTGTTGCAGATGGAAAAACTTAAGACTCCCTTTCCTAGTTGAGCTCCTATTTAAATTCAATTATACACGACAGGAAACTTGCTTCCAATACTTGGAGTGCATCGTGCTTCACATTAATTTATAGTGGGCAGGTACAATACTCCAGCTTGTTCTGCATAACTTTCTTTTGTGCTTTCATAATTTATATCCACAAGAACAATTTTTAATAAACGCTCTCTCTCTTCTATTTTTCCTGGTAAAAAGATCAAGTTACAGTACTTAAGATTAACCCAGCCAATGTCTTACTTATTGACAGAACAGGTTTGGTTACTTCAAAGCAGAAAATGGGCAAAATCACAGGATCATAGGATGTTAGGGGTTGGAAGGGGCCCAAAGAGATCATGGAGTCCAACCCCCCTGCCAGAGCAGGACCATACAATCTAGCTCACGTCACAGAGGAACATAGCAAGAATTCTACTTGAAACTTCAGAAAATAGTACTAAAGCCCAAGCTTTTGCCACACAACTACTTTTTCTGGACAATAAATCAGCAATACAAGGTCATTAAAACCAAGCATGGATCCCATAATAGTGCATTTAATATAAAGCTCCCACTCTCATCCATATTGCAGTGAGAATATCTCTGTCAACTAAAGAGAGTTGCTTCTTTGGATGTTTGCCACGTGCACATTTTGTAAGGCTGAGGTATACCCTAAAGTGTTGGGTTTGGTTTGTTAGCCATTGTATGCACTTAGGAGAGCAGCTGCATTGGTAGGCACTGTTCTCAGGAAGCATATTCTCTGCTGTTTGCTACAGCCTTAAACCCAGACCTGGCGCAGACGATCCAAGGTGAGAATGTTCTCCACGGCCAGCACACTCCGCAAGTACTTCTCAATATAGGCTTCAGAGTCAGCTGAAGCAGCATCTTCCACATTTGCTGCCATCCTGGCCAGTGCCTCCCGCTCTTCAGCTCCTTGAGCATCCTAGAAAGATGAAAAGAAATAATAAAATCACATAATGGTGGGGGTTGGACAGGACACCCTGAGATCATCTAGGACAACACACCTGCAAAAAACAGGGATGCCTAAAGCAGGCTGAAGAATTTCCTTCTATGAAGAAAGGTTGACAGTTGCGCTTGTGCAGCCTAGAGAAAATAAGCCTCCGGGGAGATCTTATTGTGATCTTTTAGTGCTTAAAAGAGGGGAGACTTAGACTGGAAAGAAGGAAGAGGGTCGTGAAACATTGTCACAGATTGCCTAAAGAGGTGGTAGATGTCCCATACTTGGAACCATTCAGATGAGGTTGACTGGGACTCTCAGCAACCTGATCTAATTGAAGATGTCCCTGCTGACTGCAAGGTATGTTGACTGGATGAGCTCGAAAGGTCCCTTCCCACCCAAATTATTCTGTGATTCTATGAGGTTGCTCAGGATCACGTTAAGGTGGGTTTGGAGTCTCTCCAGAGAAGGAGACTCCACAACCTCTCTGGGCAGCCTGTTCCAGGCTTTTAAGATAAAGTAAAAATCTCCTTCATGAGCCCTGAAAAAGTCACATTTTTAAAACATGGAGGACAGATTCAATATTGTTTTCCCTTATGCTTGGGGCAGCTTCAGGTGTCTTGTTAGAGACTTCTAAATAGAAGCCTTGTGACACTGAATGTATTCATGCCATGTCAATTGCATGAGTGTTCCTACCACTATCACAGACATCTCAAGCTCCACCTGGTTATTGTTTGTTTGGTTTTGAGAGTCTACAGTGACACATTGCCACTTGATAAACTCAAATGCAGTTGGGGTGTTACTTATCCTGTGAGGAAAACACAATTTCAAGTGATTTGAAAAAAAAAAAAAAATTGGAACATTGCTTGAAAAACATTTCAACAGAGTGCTAGATACAGCAGAACATCTTAGACAGAGTCAGACTTCTGGCTCTTCATGTGTTAATGTTTTTACAAGTGCTCTGATAGAGCATCTGTTTGGAAGGAGAGGATTAGCATCTAGCTAGGAACATGCTCAGAAATCAAGAGTTGCATAAAGACATCACTCAGAAAAAGCCACTTTGTTATTTTTCACATATTCGCATGCACCCTGCATTAGGCACTTCACATACACATCTTTACTACCCCTTTTTTCTCTCTCTCCCTAAATTGTTTCTTCAAGGACCTGAGCAAATAGATGCTCACTCAACAAAATACATAATGACACTGATCAGGCACAGGTTGCTGCTAAGTCACAGCATGTAAAGGAATATGCTTTATCTTTTATAGGAACCAGAGTTTATGCTTGCAGCAGTGAGAGCTAGCATGCTTAAAATAGGGGAAAAATCAGAAAGTTAGAGGCTCTTAGCCAGTTTGAGAGACTCTGATTTCTTATTCACCTCTGGAATATTTGAGACTATCTCAAAAGTGACACCGCAGCCAGGAATGGAACTTCGGTGAGACATTCTCCGGAGGAAGCTCTGTGCAAAGCCCTGTGAGGAGACAAAAAAAACCCCAAGGTGAATATTTCTTGCTTTAAGGAAAACAGAGTTTCACATAAAATTGCTACTGAAGCAGAATTTACAGTGATAGAAGTCCAAATGCAAAAAACTAACAAGACATATGCAAGAGTCACAAATTTTAACTGGGAAACAAAGAAGCTTGTCTGTATTTTAGACACAGAGAAAGAGTTAACTCCCTCCATGGCAAGGTGACCGCTTACCCAGCACACAAAGCATTTGCTGGTTCTAGAGGTGTTTAGGTTTTTTTTTTTGCTAGAGCCCTAGGTGACTTGTCTTGAATATTGACAAGTACAGACACTAAATTCTTGACCAAAGAGATCGTTATGAAGAATGATTTAAGGGGCATGGTCATTGTTTATGCTGACTTGGCGCCTTGCAGGGTTAAGAACTGGACTGGTGAATTAATGCAGAGATGAGTCATTCAAAGATGCTGCTGAGACAAACACCCAGCAAAGGTTATTGATGGGGATTTTTAGAAGCCTAGCAAGAAAGGCAAAGATTCCATGTTGAATTAAAGTAAAAACCATCACTGACTAAACCCACAGAAAACAGAACTGATGAAGACTTAACACAATTGTAATTACTGGCATGCTCCATTTACCTATTGAATACACTCTTCTGTTCTATATGACCAAAAAAAGATTCTGCTTGATCAAAGCACCAAGAACTGTACTTCTTCTATTGCTAGCATTAAGAGCAGTTTAGAATTGCCTACAAGGTTTCTGGGTGTGACCACACCTCTTTTGCTCTTGCTTCAGATTTTAACTACAGATGTGCAAACAGAATAACAATTCAGGCTTTCTGCTGTGTCACTGTTGCTGCTAGGGGAAGCTGGATCTGAGACAACACTGAACAAACTCTTCCTCACCACCTTTCTCAAGGATTAAGTATTTCTCAGGACACAATGCAGCAAATAGAATGACTACCTTCTGCTTTCTGTTTACAAAGCATCCTGCTCTCACCTACACATTATCATAAGAGCAGAAATGACGTGGAAAACATAAAAGACAAAGAGTGATTAACTTTGACAAATTACACCAGAGGACCACTACTTCAGCTGTTGCTGGTTTATCTCTAAATATCTGGATGCATAAAAAGAAATTGTTAGAATTGTTTGGGCTCCCCAGTTCAGGAGGGACAGAAATCTACTCAAAAGAGTCCAACAGAGGACTACGAAGATGACGAAGGGGCTGAAGTACTGCCCTATGAGGAGAGACTGAGGAACCTGAGGCTTTTTGGTCTGGTGAAGAGAAGACTTAGAGAGGATCTAATAAATATTTATAAATATATGAGGGCTGAGTGTCAAGAGGGAGGGGACAGGCTCTTCTCAGTTGCACCCTGTGTTAGGACAAGGGGCAATGGACTACAGCACAGGAAATTCCACCTTAACATGAGGAGGAGTTTCTTTACTGTGAGGGTCATGGAGCAATAGAGTCAGCACAGAACCCAGAGAGGTTGTGGAGTCTCCTTCTCTGGAGACTTTCAAGCCCTGTCTGGATGTGTTCCTGTGTGACCTGCACTAGATTATGGTCCTTCTCTGGCAGGAGGGTTGGAATCATAGAATCATAGAATCATAGAATGGTAAGGTTGGAAGGGACCTCAAGGATCATCTAGTTCCAACCCCCTGCCATAGGCAGGGACACCTCCCACTAGTACAGGTTACTCAAGGCCTCATCCAATCTGGCCTTGAACACATCCAGGGAGGGAGCAGCCACAACCTCCCTGGGCAACCTGTTCCAGTGCCTCACCACCCTTACTGTAAAGAACTTCCTCCTAACATC
>VWZE01012568.1:399138-441066 GCA_013396675.1 Eubucco bourcierii
GGAGGGGATTCTGCCCCTTTACTCTGTTCTTGTCAGACCCTACCTGGAGTCCTGTGTGCAGTTCTGGAGCCCTCAGCACAGGAAGGACATGGAAGTGTTGGAGCGGGTCCAGAGGAGAGCCACCAAGATGCTCAGAGGGCTGCAGCAGCTTTACTATGAGGACAGACTGAGAAAGTTGGGGCTCTGCAGCCTGGAGAAGAGAAGGCTTCCAGGAGACCTTATAGTAGCCTTCCAGTATCTGAAGAGGGTCTACAGGAAGGTTGGGGAAGGACTATTTACAAGGTCTTGTAATGACAGGACTAGGGACAATGGGTTTAAACTGGCAGAGGGGAGATTTAGACTGGATGTTAGGAGGAAGTTCTTTCCAGTGAGGGTGGTGAGGCACTGTAACAGGTTGCCCAGGGAGGTTGTGGCTGCTCCCTCCCTGGAGGGGTTCAAGGCCAGGTTGGAGGAGGCTGTGAGTAACCTGTACTAGTGGGAGGTGTCCCTGCCTATGGCAGGGGGTTGAAACTAGATGATCCTTGAGGTCCCTTCCTACCTTACCATTCTATGAGTCTATCTCCAGAGGTCCCTTCTAACCCCTAATATCCTGTGATCCCACGAACTAACAGGGTTGGACTCAATAGTCTCTACAGATCCCCTCTAACCCCTAACATTCTGTGGTACTGTAATGTGTTAACACATTATAAGAGTAGGGAAACACACAAGTTTCTTTTTAACCATAGTTTTGCAGAACAGGAACTCCAAGATTTTGAGAACTCTTTCTACTCTTTCCAATGACTGGAGATAAAACACTTTGCAGTTAATCCAAATACTGCCCAAGCTCTCATACCTAAATGCCATGGGGCCTTTGAAAGAAAAGTTATCACAGCATCACAGTATCACCAGGGTTGGAAGAGACCTCAAAGATCAAGTCCAAGCCATCACCACAGCCCTCAAGACCAGACCATGGCACCAAGTGCCACGTCCAAACGCGCCTTGAACACCTCCAGGGACGCTGACTCTGCCACCTCCCTGGGCAGCCCATTCCAGCAGCCATGACTCTCTCAGTGAAGAACTTTCTCCTCACCTCCAGCCTAAACTTCCCCTGGCCTAGCTTGAGACTGTGTCCTCTTGTTCTGGTGCTGGTTGCCTGAGAGAAGAAGGTAACCTCCCCCGGCTACAACCACCTTTCAGGTAGTTGTAAACAGCAATAAGGTCCCCCCTGAGCCTCCTCTTCTGCAGGCTAAACAATCCCAGCTCCCTCAGCCTCTCTTCATAGGGCTTGTGCTAGAGGCCTCTCCCCAGCCTCGTTGCCCTTCTCTGGACACGCTCAAGCACCTCAATGTCCTTCTTCAATTGAGGGGCCCAGAACTGGACACAGTACTCAAATTGTATTATCATCCACCATACAGAAGCTACCATCAAAATCAGTTGGTAGCCTCAAGTCTCGATGCATGCCATTATGAGTTGTGACAGCAGCGCACTGCACAAATCACAGCCTTCCCCTTTCCTAGCAGTGTTAAACCCAGGGCAGAGTGGAAACATGAAGGACTGTAGAAGGTTTACCTGTCTGCCATAGATGTTCACACAAATGCGTTTGCGTAACACCAACTGCATTTCTGCAGGGTGGCTGAGCTGGACAGTGGTTCTCACAATCAGGTAAACCCTTTCATCTGCTGCTGTTCCTTTACTGAGTTGGATACAGTCATGGACTGTGGAATCCCAGGAGGCTTCTGCTTTCACCTGCAAAGGAAAAAAATGTATCCTCTAATAAGCATAATTAGGTGTATAATTAAGTGTAATTAATTAAGCATAATTAACAAAAATACATAATACATACATTTTGAGAGTCAGCTTCTCCATTTCACTCCCTATGAAGAAAAAAATCCCTGCTCTTTAGAAGAGGCCATTTAGAAATCAAGATTAGTTTGTCAAATGAAGATGTTGGGATTAAAAATGCCAACTTGCTCAAAACCTGGAATGTTTCCTCTTGAAAACAAGATCTTTGAATACCCAGGATCACTGCTAATCAATTATAGAGTAAGCAGAACTAGAGGACCATTTGGCCTAATTTAAGAGAAACCAGAGAGCAGCCAGAGATTGCAGGGAAAATCTTCCATCACATCACATAAAACTCTCCCACCTGTATTTGAGAAAGAATTTTGCTGAAACGTTTCTAGCAGCAACAGCAAAAGCTGGGATCTTTCTTTTTGAATGTTAAAATAAAAATGTTATTGAAGATTTCAATGGTTTATCTTCAAGCCATAAGAAAATTGGCCTGGCAGCCATCTTTCTGTGCTTTAAAAACAAAACAGAACAAAAAGCCCACTAAAACCATCAGCCATAAAGTTCTTCTAGAAACAGAAAAACAAGTTGCAGAGCAAGCAGCAAAATTTGAAGGTAAAAGAAATAATAATCATTATTATATCATTATTATAGATTATAAACCAGCAACTGTAAAGTTGTAAAACCATGATCTGTGTGGCAAAATGGAATCTCACAAACATAACAATGCAGAGGTAAATGTGTTAACCCTGTGAGGCAAAATGGAGTCTGATGAATGTAACAACGCAGAGGTAAATGTGTTAACCCTAACAACTGCTAACACTGGGTTTTCAGCTAGGAGTTTCAGTGCTCTGATCTGCTATGGGGTTTTGGTTTGGTGTTTTTTTTTTTTTTTTAATGCAAACTCAGACTCTCAAGCTACTGTAATGCCTTGATTTAAATTAAGGCAGATCCCCAAGTTTTACTGTTTAAGTCATGGTTATTCTCCTAGCATGTATTCCACGAATGCAAAGCCAGTCATATAAGGATTAAGTGTTGTACCCTTTGTGTGCCACCTTTGATGCACTGTTTTCACATCTGAATACACAAAGAGAACAACTAGAAGACTCTTTACTGAAGTATACCTCTGCATCTCTGCTTACCTCACTGTCATGATGCTTCACAATCTGCAGTTCAAAGAATTCCTCCTCCTCTTCTGCAATAAGTGTAGCATCCCATCCACCTGCTTCTGGGTCATCAAGGTTATCTTGGGAACTGAAGTCATCAGCTGGAAACAAAAGTGGATGCAGAAGGTAAGGGGACACAACACAATTATTCTTTTTAGAAATATCTAACAAGTGATGAATTCACATTTTCATCACTAATTCCTCAGCATGGGTACTTACTTACCTACACCTAAAAAAGAACCCCATTTCTATGCAGAAAGTAGGTACAAGGATTTGGGGGCACACTCAAGCGTGCCTTAAAATGTCCTCTACTGTGTAGCCATCTCCTCCAGTTGTAAATATCCCTTCCTAGTCCTCAGGTATGCTTGCAGCAGTACAGTTCAATCATACCAAGTACATTGCTCACTTGGCATTAGGCAAGTGTTGTGGAGGTTTTGTTTTGTTTTTTTTAAATGAAGATAAGCTGCTGGTTGAACGAGTAAAAACACAATAATTATAGATCATGATTAAATAAACCCTTAATGTGGTTTTTGAGAAGAAGCTCAACCTGTTCTTGCTCCAGTCACTCACCATGAATGAATTATTAACTGGTTCCTCTCTGAAGCCATTTGACTTATCAATGTGCTTTCTGAGGTGAACAAACCATAAATGTAAACAGTACTGCTGCAAAGACAGGGAGAATGTCACCTCTGCACTCTCACCCAATGTTTCTAATCCAAGAATCAACTTTCTTTTATGTATCTTAAGAAGGATTTGGTCAACTGATAAGAAATGCTGGCTCCTTGAACTACTATGGGGTTACTACAACTTCCCACTGTTGGTAGAATTATCTGCCAAACATGTTGTTAGAAGTGGATCTTATGGTATCATAGAATCACAGAATGGTTTGGGTTGGAAGGGACCTTTCAATGTCATCTAGTCCAACCCTCCTGCAGTCAGCAGGGACATCTTCAACTACATCAGGTTGCTCAGAGCTCCAACCAACCTGACCTGGAACAATTCCAGGGATGGGGCACCTACTACCTCTCCGGGCAACCTGTGACAGTGTTTCACCATCCTCAGTGTAAAAATTTCTTCTATCCAGTCTGAATCTCCCCTCTTTTAGTTTAAAACCACCAATCCTTGTCCTGCTGCAACAGGTCCTGCTAAGAAGTCTGCCCACATCTTTCTTATAGCTCCCTTTAACTACTGAAAGGCCACAATAAGTTCTTCCCAGAGCCTTCTCTAGGCTGAACCACACCAACTCTCCCAGCCTGTCCTCACAGCAGAGGTGTTTCAGCCCTTCTGCATCCTTCCTCTGGACCCACTCCAACAGGTTCATGATTACACTGTGCTGAGGACACCAGATCTGGATGTAGCACTGCTGGTGGGGTCTCACCAGAGCAAAGCAGAGGGTCAGAATCCCCTCCCTTCATGTGCTGGCCATGCTGCTTTGGACACAGGCAGGGATATGGTTGGCTGCCTTGTATTTGGGTGGATTGAAGCACACATTGTTTAACGAAGCCTATAAGATCACACTCTGTGAGACTAACGTGAACTTACCAGGATGTATTTTTTTGATATGCAGATGTTATTACCAGTGACTTCACATTTTCTTCTAAGTGATCAGTAAAGAAATGATAGGACATAGTATCAGTGCTATATCCTTGTGAGACCTCAGAAAGAACATTGCCACCAGTCATTTTTCCTTCACACTGACTTTTGCTCTTCATTCCCTGAGGTGTACTAATTTTAATATTCTAATTATTAAATACCTGCAAAACACTGTGATTATTAAAACCTATGGTTCCTTCCACATATAATATGTATTTTGAGACATTAAACAATGTTGCAGTGAAAAATGTGCATTAATCAGATGAATCTACTTGCCATGCCAGGTATTTCTTCACTTCATTAGCTTCTTCACTACAGTGTTATTGGTTGTATAAATTTTGTTTCAAAGTGCTCTGTCATTTTAAGAACCACTTACCATTCAAGTCAAGGAAAATAACAGGGATGTGAGTTTCCATACCAGGCACAGGAGTCCTAAAACACAAGATAGGAACAATGGTGGCATTTAAACTAGCACAGCTTTACTCAGCACTCATCTTACGATACAAGTCCACAGAACATTACACTTAGTACAATTGCAATTCCAAAGCAGACCCCTGATAACCTTGGCAAACAGCTTTATTTTAATTTACTGTTGCAGATTCCAAAAGACTCAACTCAATTGCTGTTTTTTCAATACCAGTTCTCTTAAAAGTATGACAGGATGAGGGGCAATGGGTTTAAACTGGCAGAGGGGAGATATAGACTGGATGTCAGAAGGAAGTTCTTTACAGTGAGGGTGGTGAGGCACTGGAACAGGTTGCCCAGGGAGGTTGTGGCTGCTCCCTCCCTGGAGATGTTCAAGGCCAGGTTGGATGAGGCCTTGAGTGAGCTCTACTAGTGGGAGGTGTCCCTGCCTATGGCAGGGGGTTGGAACTAGATGATCCTTGAGGTCCCTTCCAACCTTACCATTCTATGATTCTATGATTCTATTATATCCCTTGACCTCAGTTTTAAAAAATGTTATCTCCTTCTAAAATACTATTAGCAAAATGAAGTTTACTTACTCTGACACACACACTTATTAGGCGCAGACCCCTCTGCGTTACTGACAGCAGAGTGAGAATCAGAAAATGCAATGTCAGAGTTTTTAAACTAACATTGGTGCTGCCACATTACAAAGCTATTATTCTTTCTTAAAAAACACACATATTTAAGAGTCAAAGTTGCCCTTAGAAGTATTTTTCATATCATGGAAGAGGGGGTAACATAGGTAGCATTCTGTTTTTAATATGAAGCGTTCTGTGGCCAAGCACTTTAAAGCTACACAGCACTAATACATGTACTAAGAATGTAACATGAAGCATGAAAGACTTTGAGGTTCCTTCCTGCAATCTGAGCTGTAAAAATGGGTTTTAGCCATCTCTCCCAAACTGAGAGGAGTGGCTGACATACTGTAAGGCTGTGCTGCCATTCAGGAAGACTGGATGGGATGGACAGTTGGGCAGAGGGGAATCTCATGAAGGGCAAGTTTAGAGTCCCACATGTGGGAAGGAATAACCCCAGGCATCAATACAGGATATGGGCTGACCTGCTGGAAAGCAGCTTTGCAGAGAGGGACCAGGGAGTGGTGGTGGATAGGTTTCTCAAGAGACAGCAACATGCCAAGAAGGCAAATAATCTCCTGGGGTATACTCAGAAGAATGTGGCCAGTAGGTGAAGTGAAGTTCACTACTCTGCTCAAGCGAGATCATATCTGGAGTACTGGGTCCAGTTCTGGGCTCCCCAGTTCAAGAAATACAGAGAACAACTGGACAAAGTCCAGCAGAAGCTACAAAGATGATGAGGAGACAAGCATCTCTCTGATGAGGAAAAGCTGAGAGACCTGGGGCTATTTAGCCTGAAGAAGAGAAGACTGAGAAGGAATTTTTTCAATGCTTATCAATCTTTAAAAGACAATGGAGCCAGTCAAGGAGATGGAGCCAGATCCTTTTCACAGATGCCACACAACAGGGCAAGGGGTAACAGGCACAAACTGGAATGTAGGAAGTTCCATCTAAACATAAGGAAAAAAGTCTTTCCTGTGATGGTGCCAGGGCATTGGACCAGGGTGCCCAGAGTATTCTTCCCTGGAGAGACTCCAAACCTGCCTACATGCAATCCTGGGCAAACTGCCCTATCTGACTCTGCTTTAGACAGGAAGTTGGACTAGTTGATCCCCAGAGATCACGTTCAAGTCCTGCCATTCTGTGATCTCATGACAGAGTTGACATTGATGAACTTTACAGTGAACAGGAGCCTTATATAATATATGCAATGCTTGAATCCTACTAACATTTCCTCTGGTGCAAACGTGTTGCAACTAGATTCTTCCCCAAGTACGTTTCCTGCACCTCAAATGTTTTCAAACTCAGTTGAACACTTTGATGTGAAGGTTGATGTGTTTCCAACAAGTATTTGGTCAGGTGGTTTTTTTGTTTCAGAAGTACTAGCTTTATCAAACTTCATCCTTAAAACTCCATGACACTCCATTCCATCAATAAAAAGTCAGAGACTTGCCCAGAAAGAAAAAATAATAGGGCTGAAAACGACTGAGGTTTGGAGTAACCACTTTGCTTCCTTATCTATAGTTATTACTCACAGTTGCTACACTATGGCAATCTCAGTCTAGTGTACTTCATTATTTGTAGGGTTTATAAAATTACATGTAACATTTGCTGGTTAAACAGATTTTGTGCTCAAACCAGGAGCACAAACAAAATGCTTCTGCAGAAGCGGTTTTATTATTGCAGAGCAATCTTTTAAGCGAAGGAACTAGGTAATTAACATATTAGCTAATTTTTTTTAATGGTAAGTGCAGTGGTGATAAATATTGATTCAGTTTCTTCAGAAGGTCATAATTAGACTCGGATCAATAATAGTATCGTTTACTAAATAGCATTTCTGGATTTCAGATACACAGCCTAATAAAATAATTTAAGCAAAAGGCCTAATTTTAACAACTTTGCTCATACAGTGTACAGAGGCTAAATTAAAGCAAGTAGAAAAGGGCAACAATCCAAGCCAGGAGCAGGCCATGCATCATTTTTATGTTCATTCTTGCATACAGCAATGTGTGTTCATACCACTCCGCCGGAGCTCCAGGGATCCCACTGCCAGCAGAAGGAACCATGACAGCATTCCTCTCTTCAGTGAGCGTCAGCCTCATCTCCAAAAGCTGTGCCTCTCTGTCTGCATCATCTTCTGTTTTATCTGGAGAAGGAGGATGCCAGTCAGGACAATTTCTTACTCAGTGCTGTCGATGATCTTACACTATCCACAACAGAATAAACCTCGCTCTGCTGAGGAATTCAGCACGCAAGAAACACACAACAACATGTGAATAATGAACAATCTTATGTAGGTTTCTCTAACTTTAGTTTCACTGAAAGCAAACTACTGGTGAGATACAAAGTGCATGGCCATGACTCTCTCAGCCTTTTGTTAACAATACTTTGCTTACCAGGCTTCCCAACGAGTTTTTGCAGTTGCTGATCAAGATACTCCTGACGCTTTGTTAAGGCACACAGCCACTTCCGACGGAGCCTCTCCAAATCCCTATCCTGTAAAGGGGAAAGCATCAAGGTAAATATTGACCCAGGAAAGCCAAAGTTTCCTGTTTGTGGCTTACACATTTCCTCAACTCTTCTGCTTATCCTGTACCCAATCACTGAATCACTTAGTTCTCTATTTTCTTTTGCACAGAATAGCTGAAGTTGGAAGAGGCTTCTGGAGACTGTCTAGGTGCAATTCTGCTCAATCACAGCAGCTTGCTCAGAGCTGTGTCTTGCTGAGATTTGAGTATGTCCAAGGATGGAAACTCCACAACTTATTTGAGCAATCTGTTCCAGTGTCTGGCCACCACCATGGGAGACTCACCACCTCTCATCAATTCACTGGATACCACTAAGAGCTTGTTGTCTTTACCCTTCCCCACTTACACACACTGTCAAGAGCCCTCCAGAGCCTTTTATTTCCCTTAAAGTTAAAACCACTCCAGTTCTCTTTTGCCTTTTTTCACAGGTCCAAATTCTTAACTTTCCACATGTTGCCAGAAGAAGTATTTTAACTTTCTATCCTGAAGCATCTCTTTCTCTGTTATTCTGTACTGTGCAGATGAACAAACTTCACTTTGTGTATCTTTGCCTCCAGACCAATTTAAACTCACTAACCACCACCTTGCAGCACAGCTGGAAATCCCAGTCGTTATCCATGGCTCGCTTACTCACCCTCAGTGTTTAGCAGCCTCAGATTAGGAATCCATCCCTACCCTGCATCATGCCTATGTCCCCAGTTCTGGCACTTGGAACTGAGCCTTTTAGAATACTTTTTTGTAAGTGTTCACGTCCTTCACAAAGAAACCCAATTCAGTATTCTGATCAACATTCAGTTCATTTGTCTGTGCTGTAGAAGTGCTCAGAAATGATGAACAATACTCTAGATGCAGCATGGTGGGTGCCACAAAGATGAGCTATAAGTGCAGGGATGCCTTTGGGCAACCCTCTTTATGGCAACAGCAGTTCAGATTCATTCCACACCGAACTATAACAAATACTTTGTCAAGAAAAACGGGTGAATGCAAGCAAGCCTATAATCCACAGCTGTATTACTCACCTGCAGACCCCTACCAGTGATGCTGGAGTCTGTCAGAGAGCATTAAACCTAAATCTGTGTTAGCTTCTGCTATACAAAGTTGAGATCTAGAATGAGGGTGATGTGATTTTGTTAAAGGTATGAAGATGAAAAATATATCATGGATATTGTGCCTCATCAGTTCTCATGCCACTCTGATATCACACAAGAAAAATGGATCTGCTGATTTCAGCCTCTTAGGGCTCCAGCAACAGAATCCCCCTTGCTTGCCTGAGGGCTCCTTACCATGCCTTGTACCACAGCTCTCATACACAGAGCATATTCATAGTAAGATACAGTATGAAATATTTTGACTGCATCTTTCAACACTGCCATGCTTGTTCTTAGTGAGGACAACCTCAATCTAACCAGAGGCTGTACAGAAGAAAGACTCCTTCCCTCAAAAACCAAAAAGCAACTTGAACTAGTTTTGGAAATCCACATAATGACACCTTGTTCTTTTCCCTTTTATTTAATCCACCCTATGGCTCTGCAGCATCTCTACAATTCTTCACCTTTTAGTTTCTTCAGAACACAAGTTCTGTGCATATCCAAATAGTACAGCACAGCTAAAATGCCGACCCTCCCCTACATGTTTTAAACTGAAAATGTGTAAAAACAGAGAGTTCAAAATTTTTACCTGATAACTGTCCATTTCATCCTCTTCTTCCTAGGTCAAAACATGCAAAATCATGCCATTAAATATATTTGATAGTGGGAAACAAACTGGATGCAAAAGATGCAGCCATTTAAAGCAGTATTAGCAGTCTTACATAGAAGTCTGAGCTTAGCAATGCTATGATCATAGAACTAAACCACAGTGACATCCCAAATATTTGCTATTAGCAGCTCATCTAAATAAAAAACTAGAACAGCCCAACAATTATAATGGGAAAAATTCACAGAAATATAGCTATTAGAAGTTTTCATCACTGCAAGCAAATAGAGTACTTATTAAAAATCAGATTTATAACCACAGAATCATCGTAGTAAAACAACCTGAAATCTGTTGATCCTGGACAGCAAAGATAAACATGCTGCATTTTCTGAAGGAATTAACAACATTACTGGAAGCACTGACAATTCTAAGCCTGGCATAAAGGACTCAAGGTAATCTTGCTATAGCATTTAGAGGAGAAAAAGTGTAAATGTCTAGGCTGATCAGAGGGCTGCAGCAGCTCTGCCATGAGGACAGGCTGAGAGAGTTGGGGCTTTGCAGCCTGGAGAAGAGAAGGCTTCCAGAAGACCTTAGAGTAGCCTTCCAGTATCTGAAATGGGTCTACAGGAAGGCTGGGGAGAGGTTATTGACAAAGTCTTGTAATGACAAGACAAGGGGCAATGGGTTTAAACTGGCAGAGGGGAGATTTAGACTGGATGTCAGGAGGAAGTTGTTTGCAGTGAGGGTGGTGAGACACTGGCACAGGTTGCCCAGGGAGGTTGTGGATGCTCCCTCCCTGGAGGTGTTCAAGGCCAGGTTGGAGGAGGCCTTGAGTAACCTGTACTAGTGGGAGGTGTCCCTGCCTATGGCAGGGGTTTGGAACTAGATGATCCTTGAGGTCCCTTCCAACCTTACCATTCTATGATTCTGTGATAGTTCAGGAGTTAGAATAACTACCTGCCTCATCAGGAGTTACAAGGCAGACCTCCCAACATTTTGTTTTCCATTACTTTCTGATGGGAGACATCACCTTTCATTCTTGACATTCATAGACTCACAGCACAGTTTGTGTTTGAAAGGACCTTTCAAGGTTATCTAGTCTAACCACCCTGCTGTCAGCAGGGACACCTTCAACCACAGCACGTTGCTGGAAGTCCTAGGCAACCTGAATTGAAATGTTTCCAGGCATGGGGCACTTACCACCTCTTTGGGCAACCTGGGTCAGTGTGTCACTACCCTCAGCGAAAACAATTTCTTCCTTCTATCTAGTCTGAATTTCCCCATGTCCTGATGCAACATGCTCTGCTAAAAAAGACTGTAAAAACAATCTAAAAAGACTCCAGTTGCTCTAGAGGATGTGGGTATTGGGCACTGCTGTGATGGAAGGGTAGCCACAGTAGGCAGAGTCACTAGCAGAAGTATAACAGGAATAAAGGCAATAGTCTGGCTAGAATGTTGCTGAAGAGATCTCTGCAAAGGTGGAAAAAAATCCCCCTTTTTGTGTGCCTGAAACACAAGAAGTAAGGGAATGCTGAGGTTAGGAGGTAACAAAAACTCCAACTGCTTCAGCATTCATAAAGGGAAAAACTACACTGACTAAGCAAAACAGGGGAGCAGACATGCACTGAATCACACCCTGTCAACAGCATAATCACTACGGAAAGCTGGGTGGTGTCCTGAAAACTACATGACATTTACTTGGCTTTGTCTCAAGCAGGGCAGCTAATCAAGCAAGTGAAGAGACTTGTTTGTTCTGTTGCACCAGATCTTGGCTTGCTAACTCAGACAAGTGACAACATTTTAATTTAGCTGTTGGGTGAAAAAGTCGAACTGCGCTGGAAACTGATAGGAACATCTCAGAAAGACAACTCCTAAAAATAGATCAATATTGCTTGCACAATGAGATGCAGTGCTTCTGAGGTTGTCCAACACCTCCCCAGCACAAAGAATCATAGAATTGTTTAGGTTGGAAGAGACTTTTAAAATCATCAAGTGGAACTGTTAACCCAGCACTGCCGAGTCACCGTTAAACCATGTCCCTCAGCACCACATCTACATGGCTTTTAAACCCCTTCAGCTATGGTGACTCCACCACTGCCCTTAGTAGCCTGTTCCAAGGCTCCTTCCATGAAGAAATTCTTCCTAAAGTCCAACCTAAACTTCCCCTGCTGCAACTTGAGGCCATTTTCTCCTGTCCTATTGCTTGTTTCGTGGGAGAACAGACTGACCCCAACTTCAGTCCAACCTGCTTTCAGGGAGTTTTAGAGAGAGAAGGTCTCCCCTCAGCTTCCTTCTCTACAGGCTGAACAACCCCAGTTCCCTCAGCTATTCCTCACAGGACTTGTGCTCTAGATCCTTTACCAATTTTGCTGCACTTTTTGGACACACCCTAGCACTTCAACACCCTTCTTGGAATGAAGGCCCCAAAACTGAACCTGATATTTGAGATGCAGCCTCACCAGTGCCCAGTACAGGAGGATGATTACTGCCCTAGTCCTGCTAGTCACACAATTGCCAGAAACCTGTTGGCCTCTTTGGCCACCTTTGCAAACCACCATCTCACATTTGCCTATCATGGAACAATAACTCTCTCTCACAATTCTGATGTGTAACTCAGCATGATTTGAACATATGCTCCATTTATTTATTTTAAATTTGAGTAATTCCTTAAACCTGCAGTCATCTCTTAGTATTTGAAATAAAATCCACTGGACAAATTCATAATGCATTTTAGAAACACTGGTTTTTTTCTCTTCTTCTTTGAATGGTATTTAAGGCTGTGCTGCTCTTAAGCATAGGAAAAACACCTCCAAAGCCAGAAGAGTCACAGAAGGTAGTCTTATGAATATTAATCTTACCACAGAAAATTATTTTTGATTAAGAGAATGATGCTCCACAACACCTTTTTGATAGAGATCTAGATTGAAACTAACCTGGATAATCCATACAATCACCATCAATGCAATTCTGATAAACTGAAACTTGAAAGAAGTGGAGTTGCCTACACCTGCAACAAACTTAGGTTATGATATTGTGCTTTTACATGTCTTGGAAATAGTCATAGCTGACAGGAAATGTTCAGACTCTTACCGGATAGTTTTCAGGTACTTTTTGTGACTTGACATGTTTTATTTGAACACAGCCAATGCCCACAGACAATATTGATTCCTCCATCAGTGGTAAGGTCCCAGATTCCTGCACAGATCTCACTTCAACCTGAATTCGTCGTGATTGCCCCTGCCCAAAAGAAAAAGTTGAAATGCTTGGGGGAAAAGAAAAAGGGGAAAAAAAAAAAAAAAGAAAATGCTGAAAGCTTAATGACAGAGAGACCTCTACTGGCAGAGTTCTCTGCAAGCCACACGGTACTTGTGTTTTGTGAAGAGCAGAGTGGTGAGGACTGCAATCTCAGTGGTCCAGTGTTCAAGAGGTACTCCTTGTGTTGCAAGGATTTATGTTGAAAGGATTTATGTATTTAAAGTAAAAAAATTAAATGTTCAGCATTCAGCAAATCCTCAGTTTACTCTCTTGGAGGGTTTTTGGAAACATCCAGTTATAGATTTTATTTTTAATGCTTTCAAAGGTGGAAAATAGGATTTCTCCCCCACTTATGAAAGAGGAGAGAAAATAATCTAATTCAGTAAGCTATTGGAATTTCAGTAAACTTTTCCTGACTCTTTGACTGAAATTTCTTACCCATTCATGCTATCAGTACAGCAAAGTAACTGTTCTTTGGTAAAATCCATGGTGAAAAGAAAACACTGGGTAAAAGAAAAATACATATATCAAAGTGGTTGGGGAGTTCAGAGGTGCAGCCTCCATCTTACTAATTTCTAGCTTCTCTGGGCTACAGCTTATCAGTTAAAAATGTTAACTACTCCGTTAAAGATTAACAATTTAGCGTGTGTAGAATTCTAAGGACGAAGGAGCGAAGGAGCGGTTGGCTGGAAGAATCAAATAAAAAGGGACTCTGAACCTCTTAAAAAAGTAATTAAGTTCAGTCCAGGCTGATGTCCTTTCTATCAGGTGCCATCACAGAACAGGGAACAGGATGTAGCACAACGATTACAGGGAAGCCTCTGAACACCTTTGCGTCTGAGCTTATGCACACTGGCAGCTTCACAGAGCACTCCACTTTCCTCAAAGGATTCCACTTTCCTCCCCTTAACGTTTGTTTTAGACATGTGCTGGTTTGGGCTGGGGCAGAGTTAATTTCCTCCATAGTACCTGGTATGGAGCTAGGTTTTGGGTTTGTGATGAAAACAGATTTGGTAATTCGATGCCGTTTTTGTTATTGTGGAACAGTGCTCACGCAGAGCAACAGCCTCTTCTGCTCCCACTCCACCAGCAAATAGGCTGAGGGTGCACAAGAAGTTGGGAGGGAACATAGCTGGGACAGCTGACCACAACTGACCAAAGGGCTATTCCAGACCTCATGCTCAGCATATAAAGCCGACAGCTGACCCAAGGGACGTTCCAGACATAATGCTCAGCATATAAAGCTGAGGGAAGAAGAAGAAGAAGGAGGGGAGTGTTCAGAACGATAGTGTTTGTCTTCCCAAGTAACTGTTAGGTGTGATGAAGTCCTGCTTGCCAACAGGAAGTGGTGAATGAGTTCCTTGTTTTGGTTTCCTTGTGCAAGGCTTTTGCTTTACCTCTTCAACTGTCTTTAGCTCAATACACAAGTTGTCTCACTTTTACCCATCTGACCAGGATGGAGCAAGTGAGCAGCTGCATGGGGCTTTAGCTGCCAGCTAGGGTTAAACCACAGCAACACAATATAGTGTTTTGTATCTAAGATTTACAGTTCCTTGGACACCATCCCTCTGCCATATGAAATAGAAGCCTCTTAGTTTTCCACAGACTCTCTTCACAGCTGAAATCCTGTACATGTCACCTTACCTGTCTGAGCTGGAAGATGCCTCCTGTGCACACATCCTTGGCAGGAGTCACCTCAACTGGGCAGTATTCCCCATTCTCATTCAGCTCTAGAATTTGAACCCAGAGTTCTAATTTTCGAGTTACTTCACTCCACCTGCAAAATATATCAAATAGTGTTTCTTTTGTTTCCTCTTCCACTTGAAGGGAAAAATCCAAAGCATTAGCTCAGAAATGCTGATGGAAGAAGCAAAGGAATGCTTCAACAGATGCACCATTTACAGGTATCTAGGGTTACTAGTTGTGTAGTGCGCACAAATTTTAATTATAATTATTTTGGTCAAACATCAGAAAGAAGTCTTTTCTTGATTCCAATACAAACCCCAATTCCACTAGAGTCTATCATTTGAGCTCTGGCCCCAAGTTCTGTCACAGAAGCCCACGGCTGTCAGTGCAATCAGAATCACACATAACACAGCAGAATGAAATATGACATTGTCTCACAAGCTTTCAAGATTCGGGGCACTTTCCTGAACTTAATCATACTGCTGTTCCCTCTCCTACTCTTCCAAGAGCTTACATGAGAAATGGCTACTTTTGTAGTACTTAAAAATTAAAAAGGAAGAAGGTACTTACTACTCAGCTACCAAATGTAGCTAATTATTTTATAGCATCCTTTTTACATCTCCTCTTTGCCATGTTTTCCTGACTTTACTTTTAAACGTGCCTATATATAGCTTAATACTCAACACAAGCTTAGGCTGGAAGTAAAGAGAGAAACAACTGCCAACAAAGCAAGAGCTTGAAGGGGGCAAAACAATTTACATTCAAGCAAATGTTACTAAGCTTATTTTGGGGACAATAAAGGTCTGCCACTGAAAAAGCAACCCCCCTTCTCAGCCTGAAAGTACCACACTTTTCATGTTTACTCTACCTGAAGTAACTAGCAATAAAGCTCTTCCAGCACAAGTATTATGGTGATAACATTTCACAGCCAATAATGAACTGCAGTCAGATATTAAATAAATATATGAGGGTACAGTCAGGACAATACCTTGCTGTTTTAAAGTTCCTTCTGGCACAGTGTAACAAAACACAGGAGAATTGTAGAACGATGGAATCATAGGTTGGAAGGGACCTCAAGGATCATCTAGTTCCAACCCCCTGCCATAGGCAGGAACACCTCCCACTAGTACAGCTCACTCAAGGCCTCCTCCAACCTGGCCTTGTACACCTCCAGGGAGGGAGCAGCCACAACCTCCCTGGGCAACCTGTGCCAGTGTCTCACCACCCTCACTGCAAACAACTTCCTCCTAACATGCAGTCTAAATCTCCCCTCTGCCAGTTCAAACCCATTGCCCCTTGTCCTGTCATTGCAAGACCTTGTCAATAGTCCTTCCCCAGCCTTCCTGTAGACCCCCTTCAGATACTGGAAGGCTACTCTAAGGTCTCCTCAAAGCTGCAGAGCCCCAATTCTTGTCGCCTGTCCTCATAGCAGAGCTGTTGCAGCCCTCTGATCGTCCTCGTGGCCTCCTCTGGACCTGCTCCAACACTTCCATGTCCTTCCTGTGCTGGGGGCTCCAGAACTGCACACAGGACTCCAGGTGGGGTCTGACAAGAGCAGAGTAAAGAATCACCTCCCTTGCCCGGCTGGCCACACTGCTCTGAATAATCAGCTTCTTTGAAGAAACATTAATTATGCACTTGAGTTTGCCTAAACAAAAGGGGCTGCAAAGTCTTTCAAGCATTACCATTTTTTATTTGGAATGGAGAGGGGTGTTTCTCCTCTATCACTTCTTTAAAGTCAAGTGACACATTGCATTGTGTATTACCAGCAGACAGAATCTCTTTAATAGTCTAATAAGACACAGTCTCAAACACACATTCATTTGTCTTCAGATCAAAATCTGACTACTCATCCCAAACCTGCTTTAAGACTGGGCACCTCATAGAGTGATTCTCCAAAATTCTAACCCAGGGATCTGGTTTTGATATTTACCTGTCACGAAGGCTGCGTGTTTTGGCTTGAATTATACCCAAATCCCACAGGGCTGGATTTTTGCGGTCCCCACTCTGCTTGTGTCCGTACACTTCAATTGCCAAGGCACCTTCATAGAGATGTTCCATGAAGTCTTCAGAGATATTTACAGAAACTTCCTGTGGGTAAGCAACGAACTGGTTGATGGCTGTGACTACACAATGACTTAAGCTTAGAGATTTACTATCTTGGCTTTAACGTAAGCATGTAGTAAAGTCACCCTGGTTCCCAAAGACACAATAGAAAGGAAAGGAAGAACTCTCACCTCAGGTTGGAAAATCAGGAGGTAAGAAAAAAAATAAATGATTTGCTGAACATTAAAGTCTGTAAGAGGTGAAAAATCATAGAGTCACAGGATAGTTTGGGTTGGAACAGAACTTTCAAGGTCATCTAGTCCAATCCCCCTGCAGTCAGTAGAGGCATCTCCAGTCAGGTAATGTTGCTCAGAGGCCTGCCCAACCTGGCCTGGAATGTATCCACTACCTCCCTAGGCAACCTAGGCAAGTGTCTCATCACCTTCCTTGTGAAAATTTCTTCTTTGAAATTTCTTGTCTGACTCTTCCCTCTTTTACTTTAAAACCACTACTCCTTGTCCTGTTGCAGTAGACCCTGCTAAAAAGTCTGTCTCTGTCTTTCTTAGAGGCTCCTTTAAGTACTGAAAGGCTGCAATAAAATGCCTCTGAAGCCTTATCTTCTCTGGGCTGAAGAACCCCTAACATGCTACATGAGGATCTACATGAGGATACTAGGCATCATGTTCCAGGACTGGGATATTTCTCACCACTATATCACAGTGTAGCGATGCCATCCTCACAGCAAAGAAGTTTTATTTCACATTCAGATGGAACTTCCTGTGTTCCAGTTTATACCTGCTGCCCCTTGTCCTGTCATTGGGCACCACTGAAAAGAATCTGGCCCTATCCTCTCGACTTTAGATATTGATAAGTATTGATAAGATCCCCGTTCAGGCTAGACAGTTCTGGTTGTCTTAGCCTTTTCTCATCAGAGACATGCTCCAGTCTCATCATCATTGTAGCCTTGGTTGAACTCTCTGCAGTAGTTCCTTGCCTCTTTTGAACTGGGTAACTCAGAACCAGGCCCATTACTCCAGATGTGGCTTCACTTGGGCAGAGAGGGGAAGAAAACCTCCCTTGACCTACTGGCTACACTCTTAATGCATCTCTGGAGACCATTTGCCTTCTTGGTCACAAAGGCACATTGTTGGCTCCTGGTTGGTTTGCTGTCCACTAAGATTTCCAGATTCTTCTCTGCTGCTTCCCAGCAGCTCAATCTAATTTCTGGGGTTATTTGTAGGGCACAGAGTTAATGCTTTCCAAGGGCAAGATCCTACACTTGACCTTGTTGAACTTCATGAGGTTCCTGTTAACCTAACTCTGCTGTGTCCAGGTCTCACTGAAATACTCTAATGTAAGGAAATAGGTAACTGAAACTGTTTTGCAAGCATAAATCATAGAATCATAGAACGGCAAGGTTGGAAGGGACCTCAAGGATCATCTAGTTCCAACCCCCTGCCATAGGCAGGGACACCTCCCACTAGTACAGGTTACTCAAGGCCTCATCCAATCTGGCCTTGAACACCTCCAGGGAGGGAGCAGTCACAACCTCCCTGGGCAACCTGTTCCAGTGCCTCACCACCCTCACTGTAAAGAACTTCCTCCTAACATCCAGTCTAAATCTGGCAGTTTAAACTCATTGCCCCTCGTCCTGTCATTGCAAGACCTTGTCAATAGTCCCTCCCCAGCCTTCCTGTAGGCCCCCTTCAGATACTGGAAGGCTAATCTGCTTCCTCTGCCTATAATACTATTAATAAAGCAGACATAAAATTTACATTGCAGTGATCGAAGACAACCATGCACCGTGGCTCCTTGCTGATGGAAGATAGGGAAGAGTCCACCTCTGGTGCAACATTAACAGGCTCCAGTTGATCCCAGAATGTGTATTTGCAGAACACGAAGTTAGAGAGGTGCTGTGGCAAGCCTGTAGCCTGAAGTATTTTGATCTAAAGAACAGACAGAAAGGAAGACCACATGGGCATAGAATTAAACACATCTTCAGTTCGAATGGTTTTGTTCTATTTTGCTGCAGGGGATAACAGTAACAAAAAAGAAACAGCAATCAAAAAACCTTTACAAAACACGAATTTCTGCATTGGTAAGATATAGGAGATAACATTTTGAGTGCATCAGCTGAAGACGGCCACTAGATGTCACCGAGCACATATTTCTTGGGAGTGAAAACTCAAGGACAGGGTTTTTACACAGGCACCAAAACATTTGGTTAAGCTTTAAGGATGAGATGCATTAAAACCATTGCAATTGAAGAGGAATACAAAAACAATCTCGTGCCTCTAAAAAAAAAAAAAAAAAAGGTTTCTTTGTGAGACAAGAAAAATAACCTCTCCAGTACAAAAGTAGCTTGTCTTCTTTTTCTCAACATTGATGTTTTCAATACAACTTCTGCTCTCAACAAAGTCATCATATGACTAGATGACCTTTAAAGCTCCTTGCCAACCCAAACCACTCTGTGATTCCATACTGACCATGCTATTTAATAAACTTCTGTTCTCCGTTTGTCAAATTAAGACCAAATTAGGCAGATTTCTACAGTAAGGCAGCACTCGAGATCCTGAGGAGAATGTTATCTGCAACAATACCCCATGGAAGTTGATGGAGCTCTATGGAACAGAGTAAAATGAAAAAAAAGTGTAACTGCCCCTAAATTGTTTGTATCATCCATAAGCCAGCAAAGTTGGAGACCACTCCTTCTAATGCTTTCTGCCTTCCTCTTACCAGCAGCTTGGCCTATATTGCGTTTTGTGCCTCCCTCTTATCTTATCTGTAGCTTGGCCTATGTTGTGTTTTACTGTGTCACAAAAGGGCTAGTAAATATTTCTTTCTATTGTTCACAATAATAAAAACCTCTGTATCTATTTCACAAAATAGAGAGACAAATGCAGAGAAAGCATGATTCACAGCAATACAGAACTGGTTGGGTTGGGAGAGACCTTTAAAGGTCATCTAGGCCAACTGTCCTGCAGTGGAACAGGGGCATCTTCAACTAGAATCAGGTTGTACAGAGCCCAATCCAACCTGACATAGAATGTTTCCAGGGATAAGGCTTCTACCACCTCTCTGGATAACGTGTCCCAGTGTTTCATAACCCTCATTTTAAAATAGGTCTACCTAGTACCTAGTCTGACTCTCCCCTCTTTTAGTTTAAAACCATCACTCCTTGTCCTGTTGTGACAGGCGCTGCTAAAAGTTTATGCCAATCTTCCTAACAGCCCCCCCCCTTTATTACTGTAAGGCCACAAGCAGGTCTCCCAAGAACCTTCTTGGTTGAACAATCCCTACTCTCACAGCCTGTTCTCATAGCAGAGATGCTCCAGACCTCTGATCATTCCCATAGCCTCCTCTGGACCCTTTTCCAAGAGGTTCATGTCTTCCCTGTTCTGAGGACCGCAGAGTTGGACACAGCACTGCAGGTGGGGTCTCACAAGAGCAGAGCAGAGGGGTAGAATCACCTCACATGACCTGATGACTATGCTGCTTTGAATGTAGCCCAGAAAGATGGTCAGTTTCTGGCCTATGAGCACACACTGCTGGCTCACGTTCAGTTTTTCATTCACTCGCACTCCCAAGTCCTCCACGGGGCTGCTCTCCGTCCCTCAGCCTGGACTGATACAAAGAATGGCCCCAGATCAGGTGCTGGACTTTGCACTTGGCCTTGTTGATCCTCACATGGTTCACACAGGTCCACTTCTGCAGCTTTTCCATGTCCCTCTGGAACAATGTGGCCTTATCAGAATCTGTGACTCTTTTCAAATCAGATACTGTAGCTCAAATCCTATTTCACAGATCTTCCATGTCTTCCAATACTACAGTAACCTCTCTGGGGTCAGACTGCACGTATACATAACTGAAGTTTAGTGAACACCTTGCAGGTTTAAAAAAAAAAAAAAAACACAAAGGAGATTGAAAGGGAAAAACCCCATCAGTTCTGTATCATTTCAGCCACTTCAGAAACAAAACATTGTGAGAAATGACCATACAGCAGCATCTCAGGACAAATGTTGGACAGTAGAACATTACATAAAGCCATGAAACAAACACAGCAGAAATATCCAGCTATATTTATATGTAACTGAATGATTAGGTACAGCTATTTGCTCTTCTTTTCCTTTTTCTTCCTTTTTTGAAATCTTGAAACATCAATAGTTTCATGTAGTCAGTCAATGAGTTTAATCACAGGACTCTGTGTAGCTGCCTGCTGGAAGCGAACATGGTGCATGAGGTTACAGACACCTAATGTCCAGAAGCCAATGCACCAGGGACTCCTTTAAAACTTGGGATAGAAAGAGAGAAGGTTGTTCAAAGGTTGGGATATATTTGGAACTCACCCTGCAGACAAGTTTTCTCTCCTGAGTGTCATTTTCAGTTGAACAGTCTGGACTGTCCTCACCTCCAACCAACCTGTCATCTATCTCTCCACTCACTCGAACAACTTCAACATGGAGACGACCTGATACCTGATAAGAGAAAAGTTAGGATTAGGTTCATCCCTTTTCAGGTAATGACAACTTACTGCTGGTTGCAGTATGTAAACAGACAATATTTCACTCCTTTCTATTATTTCACACTCTGCAGTTGCACCAGATTAAGAAGGCTCTGGAGTAAGACTCGAAGAGTAAAACTGTAAAGCAAACAGCCACAGAGTGACTTTGGAAACAGCACACTGCAATCTCACTCATCTTCACACCAGCCACTAGAGTTTGCAAAGTGGATGTGATGCAGAGCACAGAGAGTGTCACCTGGTATGCTCTAACTACCCTTGAGTTGTTCTAACAGCCTGTATCTAAAAGCCTCTTCTTGATGCTACTCAGCAAACACCAGTAGAACTATAGCTCATATTTATTCTACTAAGTATTTCTTTTCAGTCTGCTTTGGTCAGAAAGGTGCTCACAAAGCTTTCAGAATCACCATGCTGAAATTCCAAGCTGTCTGAATAACTCTACTAAGGTGTTACTGGATTTGCATAATTCCAAATTGTTAGCAAAGAGCTTGGGCACATGAAACTGGAAAGTCTCTAACATATATATTGCTAATAAGACCCAAGGGCTGTAACTGAATTAAGGACAGATTACAGAGAAATAACAAACCTCTCCCTTCTGATTGATGATTGGAACAGCATATTGTAGCTTCACATCATAGAACAGGCACTCAAGAAAAACATTGGCCACTCCGATAAGGCTGTGGTTTTCCTGCTCATCATAGAATGGATCAGCTCGCCTGAAGTAAGCTCTCATCACCTGCAATCAAATACACAATAATCTAAGAAAAGCAAACTTTTCAGGAAGCAGCTTTCAAAGTGTTGCACAACCAGCCTAGAGAAAGAAAAATGGACTTAAGCAAGAGGCCAGGCTACATGACAAGAGGAATGGAAATGTGAATTTCACTTTAGACTGAGTACAAGGCCTGTCCTCAGTAAGCACTCCTTAATGCTGTCAGATTCAGAGAAGTCAGCCTGAATGTCAGCTGGTGTTGCATTTACTTACTGCTTCTTGCATCCTTGCTCTGTCACCAAACTATGCATGCAGACAAGCATCAAAGTGACAAGATGAAGGTTAATGAAGGGCAACGAGGCTGGTGAGAGGCCTTAAGCACAAGCCCTATGAAGAGAGGCTGAGGGAGCTGGGATTGTTTAGCTTGGAGAACAGGAGGCTCAGGGAAGACCTTCTTGCTGTGTACAACTACCTGAAGGGTGGTTGTAGCCAGGGGGAGGTTACCACCTTCTCTCAGGCAACCAGCACCAGAACAAGAGGACACAGTCTCAAGCTAGGCCAGGGGAAGTTTAGGCTGGAGGTGAGGAGAAAGTTCTTCACTGAGAGAGTCATTGGCTGCTGGAATGGGCTGCCCAGGGAGGTGGTGGAGTCACCGTCCCTGGAGGTGTTCAAGGCGGGTTTGGACGTGGCACTTGGTGCCATGGTCTAGTCTTGAGGGCTGTGGTGATGGGTTGGACTTGATGATCTTTGAGGACTGTTCCAACCTTGGTGATACTGTGAAATGCTGAAGACCTGCTTCAGTACTAGGAAGAGCAAAAGCTTGAGAAAACTTATCTCTTTACATATTCCCACTCTGTCTCTATGACCCACCTCTTGACCCTCAACATTTTCTCACATCTACTTAACAAAAGGTACAGAGAAATAATTCTATCAGCATAGTACTGGAATTATTTTTACTTACTGGGTTGTCTTCCTCACAGTCTTTCCACTCCTGGTAAAGATCCCTCATATCTACTAATCGATTCTCCAGCTTTTCCAGTGACCAAATCTGTTTGCCTTTGCCTTTCCTCCTCACCTGAATAGCTGGCTCGCTGAGAATTGCACCTCTCTGCAAAACAATTAAAGAGAAATCAATAAGGATTTCAGTCAGTTGATGAATAATATAAAACTGAGAACAGCTTTGGGAAAAGTCTGAATTTTGGTTATTTTTTTATTCTAGCTTGAGCAACCAAATCAGAGCATGACAGCCTCTGAGTTCAGCTGTCACAGCATATTCGTGTTTGGTTTAACTATGAAGTCTAATCATAGCTACAGGCAGTAGTTTCCGTGGAATTTCACCTTACATAAATGTTAGAAGTAGGAACACTTAAGCATTTTGCAAATATACTCAAGTTACAGCAGGCCTGGAGTTCCAGATAAGGTTAGTACTGTTTGCAAATTCCAACCAGTGCAGACACTGAACCTTCTTTACCATCCTATTTCTAGATGTGCCAGAAGACTGCAAGAAAAAAGAGCAGATGAAGGAAACTTCTATAGCAATTGATTGTCCTGGTTTGAGCTAGAACAGAACTAATTCAGTCATGTTCAGTGCTGTTAGTTCTCAGCTCAGCCTCAGTGATGCCACTTTCTGAAGCTAACACCACGTTTATACAGACACTGTATGCTTCCAGAAGTGGTAATACCCCACATTTATAGGGACTCGGGTGCAGAAAAAGGTCGCTGCTAAATCCTGTGTACCACATTGGGAGTAAAAGGATGCACCTGTGAGGAGGAGAGGACAGGACAGGTGACCCTAAACTGACCAACAAGGGATTCCATTCCATCTATGTCATATTCAGTATAAAGCTGAGGGGTCACAAGGATTGAGCCCCTTCTTTAATGGCTGGTGGCCGAGGACTTTGATCTCCATCCCTGTGTTCCTGAATCCTGTTCCAGAATCCAGTTCCTACATCCAGTTGCCATCTGCCACCGAGCAGAGTCTGAGACACCCCAAGTTCCTGTCCACAGGAGAGTGGTGGAGTTGTTGTCACTGGCAGGTGTGTGTGTGTTGTGTGTAATATTGGGGTTTTTATATAACTGCATATATTTAATTTAGTTATTATTTTCATTAAAGCTGATCTAGTTTTCTTTTACAACCCCTAAGTCTCTCTCCCTATTTCCCTTTTTATTCCCTTTGGGAAGGAAGAGGTGTCAATAGAGAGCATCTGCCAATCATTCAGTGGCCAGCCCAGTCCTAACCCTCAACAACAGTGACAGAAATTCTAGCCCTGGGGCAAAATACAACTATTGCACTAAAGACAACCTAAGTATCACCAAACTATTAAGGTGACATCAAGAACCATCTTAGGGGCAGTCAGCCTGAGGCAGGGGTCTGCTCCCTTCTCCCAAATTTTCTAAGATGCCTGAAACAAATCCAAATCTTCTCTGCTCCAGTTCTTCCCTGCACAATGGGGATGGTAGCATTTTCTCAGCTCACTAGGATGATGCAAAGCCAAATATCCCCAAGGTGATGCTACATCCTTGAAACAGATGTTTGTTCCCTAACCTGCAGAGATTTTAGTGCTCTGCAACAGAAGCAAGTATGAACTTCACTACCAGTGGAAAGGTCTTGCACCCAAAAAATTATCAATAAGCTAGCACCTTGTTAAGATTTTCATGGCAATAAAAAGCAGTGCCCATGCACTGACAGAGCTGTATTTAATGCATTGTCTGGACCATTAAAGTCAGAATACAACAAATATGAATGCTGAAGGGCAAACTTACTGAACAACAAATTTAATTCCATTAGGGCTACCTTACCTTACTGTTAGCATTAAGGCTTGAGGCTGGGATCTGGAGGGTAACTTTATACTCTGTCCTCTTGTCCAACTCCTCTCCGATAAAATTGGCTTCTCTTACATACAAATTTGCTTTAACAATCTGCTCTCGCAGCTTTCTCAGGCTGTGGGTCAACATTTCTTCTCTAAAAGAAGGGGATTTGAAGAGGGAAACAGGAAAAAGATGGCATTTAAGTATGAAACGGAGTGGAAATAAATGATCACTTGACAGGAAGGAGTCTTTACATTCATCATTTTAACAAGAAAAAAAAACAAGGTAATCTAATTGCATTTATTCTGGAGAAGAAAAAAAATATTATCTGTATGAATTCAGCAATATGAACATCAGCATACTGATGGCTTTGGAAACCTCTCCATGCATCTGCTGAACAGTCAGCTAATATGTGGCTTATTCCAGAGTTTCCTCACCCACAGATATGGATGTTCCATTTTAGAGAGAAAGGTTTATTCAGACACCATGATCCACTTGCTGACTAGTCTGCCTGGCAAGGTTGGGAGAGTGCCAGTTGTGCTGCATAGGGATCTGGTAAGACTAATTATTGCAGACACACAGCTAACATTTTGTTAGATTGTCTCAAGTATTTTCTGTTGCAAAAGTTTACTCATTCAGTCATACAAATTAGATTTGTATTTTCTTATTACAGTGTTTTTATCACACTCGTTTTAGGGTAAGTTTCACCTTACTGCAGCTGCTCTTTTTGACAGTGACAGTGGAGAAAACAATTTAGAGGCTAAAGTAAATAACCTCAGTGTAATTGCTTAGAAAGAGGCAAAGAGGACAGCGCCCTCTCTGTGTGTATGAAACAGTTTTTGCAATACTCTGAATCTTTGCATTATGCTTTCACTCCCTTTTCTTTCCTCAACTCTTCTGCTTACCAGGACCTGCCCAGGTCAGCCAGATGGATGTGAGTCAAGAGGGAAAACAACCTTCCAAAAGCTGAGTCACAATCCACAGAACAAACTCCTAGAGGCGTCTCAAAATTTCTTCCAGTCACCTCATATTTATCCAAATTCATTGCCAATCAAGACAGTTTCTCCTCCACGACAAAGCAGGCTCTCACTGTTTTTCATCTTTTCTAGCATTATATGTTCTTAGACTAACACTTCTGCTGTGTCCTCCCCAACAGCCCAGAGAAGCCCGCTCAGAAACTTGGCAGAGGTGTGCTATGGAATTAATATCTCCCAATTACTATTTACCAGCACTGGAGAATTTTAAAGGAACACTCCTGATGGTCAGATTTGATTACTCACCTCTCCTCCGCCCACTGGCGCAAGCGTTGCTGAGCGTTGGGCGAATGGAAGGAGAACCTCTCCATGCTGCGGAAATGCTGCTTCTCCGGCGACAGTCGCCTTCGGAGCTGCTCCAGCTCGTGTTCATACATCAGCCTCTGTCGCTCCAGAGCGGATCTCTTCTCCTCTTCATGCTGCTGCTCCAAGCTTTGCAAGATCGACTGCATCGGATCTAAGCAGATGTTGAAAGTAAAGACTTGAGTATTTCTGGGGGTTCCCTGGTAACCATAAAATTAAATGGAAAGAGCCTTGGTATGAGTGTGGGGCAGAGATGGGGGATGGAGAAACATGAGACCCTTCCCACATTCTCCTACAGATATGCTGCATGATGTTGGGCAAGGCACAAATCACCGTAATTCGGTACTACCCTATTCCATATCTGCACATTAAGGCCTGCAGCAGCTGCTAAAATCCGTGGTGAGGGATATCCCAGAGATAGAAACATAGAATGGTAAGGTTGGAAGGGACCTCAAGGATCATCCAGTTCCAACCCCCTGCGTTAGGCAGGGACACCTCCCACTAGTACAGGTTACAACCTGGCCTTGAACACCTCCAGGGAGGGAGCAGCCACAACCTCCCTGGGCAACCTGTGCCAGTGCCTCACCACAAACACAGATATCATATGAAAGGAGGAAGAGGTTGTATTTTGGTTGCAATGTATACTTAAAAAATGCCATTGAACTATGGAGCAAAATAAACACCTACAGAACAGTTTGGATATCTCAGTCAAGAGAGTTGAGAAAAGGGGAAGATCAGTTGAAAAAAACCTTCCTCCTGTTTCCCAAAATAATGCCATTCTGGGACAGCTACATAAGACCACAACAGCTAAAGAATATGGTTTCAGAGACAGCAATCACAACAGCTAATGCCTGAGCAAGACAAAACACAAGAAAAATAAAGTGAAAACAGTATGGTTCAAGCCTGTAGTTCTACCAACATTCCACTTTTGGCTTTTCCCTCAACAAGAACTGCCAAACTAAACAGTCTGTGATGTTTTTTACCTCCCCTTGAGTGCAAAAATGGTTATGATGAGTCATTCATAAGAAAAATTATGCAGCAGGAAGTTATAAGGGGAAAAGTCTGTGGTTTAGAATCCTTGAAGATGTAGCCTCTTATTCTGTACGTATTTCCAAATGCTTTAGTTGCTTCTTACCATTGCTACCAAGTGCTTTCATTGTGACTTCCATCTGGGCATATTCATAGCTGAAGTTAATCTCACTAGACACTTCACTGGAATTGTCTCCATCTATGTCCAGCTGCTCAGCACTATTGCTGTACTTCATAGAGTTATCTCGCTCTTCATCCTCATGATCTGCCTTCTTTTTCTTCTTTGGTAAATTGAGCCTTTAAATAAGAAGGACATTTTAAAGGAGCTGTTAACTGCTCAACTCTCAAGCAACAGGCTGCTTTCAAAGATAATTAAAATTAAGTCAATTCTCCAAATCAGTAAGTTTTGCCCTTTCAAAACTTGTTGATCTCACAGAATCACAATGGTGAATGGTGAGGGCTGGGAGGGACCTCTGGAGATCATCTAGTCCATCCTCCATGTTAAAGCAGGGTCACCCAGAGTAGGTGGCCCAGGATCATATCCAAGCAGGTTTGGAATCTCTCCAGAGGAGGAGATTGTACAACCTCTCTAGGCAGTCTGTTACAGTGCTGCACCACCCTAACTTGCTGGAACTTCCTGTGTTCTAGTTTGTGCCTGTTGCCCCTTATTCTATCATGAAAGACAGTGACTCCATCTTCTGTGAGTGCAGTTTTCCTCAGGGTAAACAGGGGAGTTCAGAGAAAACTAACTAATCAATTCTACACTTTAATAATAGAGACCACCTAATATTACTGATCATACAGTTTGGATCTCCATTATTTTTTTCAGTCCTCCCACATCAAAGCAATTTTGAGACAATGAAATTATATCCCACTTGTTACACAGATTCTTCTTTCCAATGTAAAAGAAAACTATTACGTTTGAGATTCTCATTTAAATCCACTGATCTTTAAGCTCTTTCAGACCAGCCACAGGGGGTTTCAAGAATACAGTCTTTCACAGAAAACTTTGACCTGTTACAGGAAGGTTGGAGGTATAGCTGGAGATGGAACTCTCAGGAACAGAGAATCATAGAATCATAGAATGGTAAGGTTGGAAGGGACCTCAAGGATCATCTAGTTCCAACCCCCTGCCATAGGCAGGGACACCTCCCACTAGGACAGCTCACTCAAGGCCTCATCCAACCTGGCCTTGAACACCTCCAGGGAAAGAGCAGCCACAACCCCCCTGGGCAACCTGTGCCAGTGCCTCACCACCCTCACTGGAAAGAACTTCCTCCTAACATCCAGTCTAAATCTCACCTCTGCAGTTTAAACCCATTGCCCCTTGTCCTGTCGTTGCAAGACCTTGTAAATAGTCTCTCCCCAGCCTTCCTGTAGGCCCCCTTCAGATACTGGAAGGCTACTATCAGGTCCCCTTGAAGCCTTCTCTTCTCCAGGCTGAAGAGCCCCAACTCTCTCAGCCTGAACACAGTGACCTTCTAAGAACCAGATCACTGTATAAAATAGGTCCAAAATCTAATGCTTATCTGCAAAATCCACAAGGCAATGTAACCAAGCCAAAGCTCAAATGCAGCATTTTCATTGTGGAAGAGAAAGCATTTAGTATTAATATGGTATGAACCACATTAAAGTTACCGTATCAAAAAGTAAATCTCTTCAGTGAGATAGCAGCACTGATAATTACAGCAAGGTCTCCATTAGTAAGGTTACAGTACCTTGAATATATGAAAAGCAAAGTCATAGAATCATAGAATGGTAAGGTTGGAAGGGACCTCAAGGATCATCTAGTTCCAACCCCCTGCCATAGGCAGGGACACCTCCCACTAGTACAGGTTACTCAAGGCCTCCTCCAACCTGACCTTGAACACATCCAGGGAGGGAGCATCCACAACCTCCCTGGGCAACCTGTTCCAGTGCCTCACCACCCTTACTGTAACAAAGTCAATCTAGTTCTCTGAAATCATGCAGAGTTGCTATAACTGAAGGGCATGTGTCAAGAAGATGGTGCCAAACTCATTTCAGCGGTGCTCAATGACAGGACAAGGGACAGTGAGTACAAACTAGAACATAAGAAGTTCTATCTGAACATGAGGAAAATTCTGTCCTGTGAGGGTGTTGGAATACTGGAACTGGTTGCCCTGAGAGGTTGTGCAACCTTCTCTGGAGAGATTTCAGACCTGCCCCTGTACTCAGCACAGGTTAGGCCACATCTTGAGTACTGTGTCCAGTTCTGGGCCTCTCAAGTTAAAAAAGATGTTGAGGTGCTTGAATGTGTCCAGAGAAGGACGCCAAGACTGGTGAGGGGGGCTGGAGCACAGCTCTACAAGGAGTAGCTGAGGGAGTTGGAGTTGTTCAACCTGGAGAGAAGGAAGTTCAGGAAAGACCTTATTGCTCTCTCCAACTACCCGAAGGGAAGCTGTAGTCAGGTGGAGGTTGATCTCTTCTCCTATGCCAGGCAACACAGCCTCAAGCTGCACCAGGGCAGGTTTAGGCTGGATGTTAGGAAGAAGTTCTTCACAGAAAGAGTGATTGGCATTGGAGTGGGTTTCCTGGGGAGGTGGTGGAGTTAGTGTCATGGTTTAGTTAATTAGAAGGTGTTTGGTGTTAGGTTGGACTTGATGATCTTGAAAGTCTTTTCCAACCTGCTTAATTCTGTGATCCTAAGCAACCTGCTCTGCGTTACCCTGCTTTAGCAGGGGGACTGTACCAGATGATTCCCACAGGTTTCTTCCAAATCCCACCATTCTTGGAGATTCTGTGATTCTGTAGTCTTTTTTTTTGGTGGTAAGTCACCCTGATCCCAAGGCTTTGTGTGTAAAATCAAATTCCAATTCCTTTAAAAAACAGTGGCTTGATGATACTGATAATTCCCACCCGAAAGCCAAAAGCAATAACCTAACAGAATCTTAAATCCCAATGGGAAGCTAAGCAACCTGATCTAGTTCAAGATGTCCCTGCTCACTGTAAGGGCATTGGACTACATAACCTTCAAAAGTTCCTTCCATCAAAAGCATTCTATGATGCTATAACAGCATTCAAGAAGAGTCAGTCATAAGCATTGCCTTTATAATCCTAGCGAAAAAGAAATTACCTCACCCTGGAGCTTGAATGCTCCACTGACACATTTCATTATACCTTAAGAGAAAGCAAAGCTGGTGCAAGCTTACAATTTCTTTAACATCTTTTGTACCTGAAGAAGTGGTTGTTTCCCCACAATATTCTGTCTCCATGATGCAGCTGGATAGGACACACAACAGCTGAACCGTTTACAAACGTCCTATGAAAAGGCAAAAAATTCAAGCAGATGCATCAATATAAAGCTTAACATTTTTTCCAGTACCACTTTCTTTATTGTAACTAGTTAAGGTAGAAGAACAGGTTTAGGGATTGCCAGGAGGCAAATTATCCCCATAAGCTTCATTGATCTGCTCTGTACTGTTTCATGAACACCTCAATCACATCTTCTTTTGATTTTTGAGCTTATGGAGTTTAATACCATGAATCAGAGTAAATGTGAAATTGCTGAATTCTGTGTAGCTAAGAGTAAACTATTGGAGATGCTGCTGATGCATGTCATTTTGTGATCAATTTGAATATCCCATCTGCTTTTCAAGTACTGCTACTTAATCAAATAAAGAAAAAAAAGTGCTTCAGCAGCTCTTTGCATAGCAACAGAGCTCCTGGAAAATTAATTCAGATTTTGATAGACTTGCAGCTACACAGCTGCGAATCAGTATTTACTCACTGAGAACATACACAACTTACTCATCCTCTCTTTGGAAAGTTAGACTACAAAACACCACAACTGAGTTGGCAAAGAGGTAAGATGGCAATTAAAACAAAACGTAAGAGTAGGATATGAGAAGCAGAATTTTCTTCCTTCAGAATATAGAAACATTTCTTTTTTCTTTTTTTAAATTATTTTTATTTTTTGCAGCACTAATCATAAAATGTTAGCTAGAACCACAATCATTATACACCTGGAGCTGTATTTTATTCCTTTACCTAGTATTTTTTTGAGGTGTTAACATAACCTGTCCTTCTGGGGTGATGTCTATGATGCAGTGTTCAGGAAGAATTCCCATTCCACACAGCTGGATATCTTGAGAATTGTCTGAGCCTATTAACGTGTGCTCCTGGGGAAGATTAATCCAGATATTAGAAAAAAAGATTGCAAAAGTTCACTAGTTCTAACTCATCCATTCTCCTTCTGGATGTATCTTGTCATCCAGTGCTGATATTTTAAGGCTGTTCCATACTTCCCTTAGAGGGAAAGAGGTGAATGAAACATTAGCAAATCATAGAATTCTTTAGGCTGGAAAAGACATTTAAGATAATTGAGTCCAACCATTAACCTAACACTACCAAGTCTGCTGCTAAATCATGTCCCTCAGCACCATATCCACACATCTTTTAAATCCCTCCATGGATGATGATTCAATCAATTCCCTGGGCAGCCTGTTCCAGGGCTTGACAAGCCGTTTGGGGAAGAAATTGTCCCTCATGTCCAATTTGAACCTCCCCTGGTGCAATTTGAGGCCGTTTCCTCTCATTCTGTCACTTGTTAATTGGTAGAACAGGCCTCAGTGTGTCTTACAGTAACAAGCAGGGAGCACTCAGGAAGTTTACAGGCAACCATTAAATCCAAAGATGAAGAGGTTTCTATAATTAATTGTGGAATTCAATGCCTCAGGATGCTGCAAAAGCATAAATGAGTTCAAAGAAGAATTAAGACAGGTGCAGAGTGGTTAGTTCCATGGCTGTTATAGGGAAGTCCTGAAGTGCTCAAGGCATGAGGGATTTGGCAGATGAAGGATCACTCTCCACATGCCCCAATTCTTCCCTTTCCTTTTCAGGCATTTCTAAGCATTTTTGAGGAACAGATTCAGTAATTCAGATAGGTCAGCTCAAGTCCTCTAGAATATAAGCAGCTCAGCACTGAAGTAAAAGTTTAATCTCAGGATTTTAAGCAAACAGGTATAAAAAATTTTACCAACAGAGTTTCAGCGCACAGGGATTTCTACAGCAAAATTCATTCCAGGTTAGGTTGGACAGGGTTTAAGTAACCTGATCTAATTGAAGGTGTCCCTGTTTACTGCAGCGGGGGTTGGACTAGATGACTCCTAAAGATCCCTTCCAACCAAAAAAATTCTCTGACTCTATGAAAAGCCTCAATTAATGAAACAAACTCGTGTCATTAAAAGAAATAATTAATGACTAACCAAAATACACAAAACTACCCCATGCAAAGGAGTTGTCTCTAAGAAAGAGAAACAACACAGCACCACCCAAGACTTTTCTGCTGGTGCTGACTGGTCAAGGCCTGTTTTCTGAGCAGGCTTTGGCCTCAGTGTGCTCTTATCATGTGTTCACAATGGTTCTGCTTCAATATCTATCAGTGTCAAGGCTGGTTTAGCAGCTTGAGTCATGCTCTAGACCCCTACATGCAAGGCTTCTGGAAAGGATTCAATTCCTCTTCCAAAACTTCACCTCAGCTCTTTTGTCCTTTTTAATGCTTTTTAGCAGATGCAAGTTCTTTTCCTTGCTTTCACTGAGATTATCACAGAGCAACAATGACTGTATCAGAGGATCATTTACTTCCTAAGATGACTAAACCAAAACCTTCTCTCAGCTGAATCGCTAATTTTGTGGTTGCTTTCAGAGTTACTACAGACCACTTCAAAACAAAGAGAATGATTTTATGTGGAGCTCAAACTGCCAATGTTCTTACACAGCTAAATTTATATAGCTCGTACTCTTGAAATGTGACTTTTAAATGGTTGTGCCTCATTTCTTCTCCTGACTCCACATCTACAGTATGTTGAACTAGAATAAACTGCCCAAATGTTTCAGTGCAGAGTCCAAAAGTCCTATTATGCATTTTAGGTTTAACATTAGTAAGGGGGACCACACAGTAGCAGAAATGCTAAGGCACAAAACACCAATTGATTTTCATTCCTGCCAAGTTGCCTGAAGAGGAATAAACATGCAGCTGATAAACTGAAGGAGTCAGAATTTGGACTACATGTGTAGAAGCAGCTGATCACTGATACACTCAACCGTTATATAAAACAATTTTCTGTGTAAAACCTTGTGAAAACTGGCACAAACCATAAAAAAACAAAACCAAAAATCAAACACACACCCCCCCTCCCCACCCAAAAAAATCCCAAACCAGCAGTTTCTCTAAAAGAACAGCTCTAAATTTCTTTCAGAAGACAAAAACCATAAAATCCCCAAACTTTCTTTGCCGTGATCAATTAGATTTGAGATAAAAAAGTTTGACTCATTTTTACTGAAGCAGTGAACATAGAAGAATGCTTTACATATAAAATTCCCTAAGCACACCTCTGCCAATGGCATTAGATGCCCACATCTATTAAAAAAAGCCACCACTGTATTTGTCTCAGCATTTATTTTTACCTTTAAATAGTACACCAGAAGTTCATTGAGAGCTGGATCTGCATTCAAATTAACCAGGAAGCACTTATTATCCCCAACTTTTATCCCAGAAGACTGAAGAGATATGCCAAGGCTTTCCAGCTGTTTCTGACGCTCCTGCAAGAGAGTAGCCATCAAGAAAAAAAAGAAAATTTAATCTGAGTGATGTGCAGCCCTTCAAAAATGCACTCCTATCTGCCAAAGCCACAAGCTGCTTCCGAAAAATTTCACTCTTTCTTCTGCACCAGGTTACACACAAAACACTTCTTTTTTTGAAGCTTTGGTAAGGATATCTTTAATTTCTCTTGTCCTTCCACCTCTGCTCTCAGTCAGCTACGTGCTGTGGTCTCACACAGTTGCATCTTTCCCAGTGAAAAAGGAAGACAACCGAGAGCAGCACACTGTGGTACTGTGGGAGCTTCTCCATGACCTCACTGGAACAGCAAAATGCTACCACAAAGACATCTCTAGAGCCCTTTATTCTCCTCTTTTGAGTTAAAAAGCAACAAGTTAGGTTAAATCCCTGCCAAGTCAAGCTCCATGTCTATCTTTTATTCCAGAGCAATCAAAATGACAAAAAACTGGCAACCTGCTATTTAAGTAATGCAAATAACACTTCCTGCTGAACAAGAATAGTAGCATTTTGGATGGTGTTTTGTTCTTGTCAATAGACTTCATAGAATTCAACAACAAAGCATTACTGTGCAAAAATGTACATCTCTGAAAGGGAAGTGTTTGGGGGAAGACTAGAGCAGTGAAAGAGGAACATTAAACATTTGTGACTTAAGAACAGAAAGGGATTCTTCTACCAAAACCACTCAGATTGTTTCCAGGATGATAAAGAAACTGAAATGAGACTCACTATCCACAGCAGCAAACATGTGAAAAACCAAACGTGAGAGGCTTCTCATAGAATTGCTAAGGGGAAGCAGAAATAGAGGAGGGTAAAAGAAGAAGTTAAAAAATACAAGAGACTCACAGTGTTTTCCCTTTGACGCCGAAACTGAAGTTAAAATTAGCAGAGATTATGTAGGAATAATTCTGGAATGTTTATTAAGGTTCTGACCTTTACCTATCAGTCTGCTTTGCACTAAAATACATAGCGTGTCACAGTACACAGTGTATTTAGCACTGGAGTTGTATCAGGTCTAATCTTGATTAAAATTTTAAAGAACAGCAACCACAACTTGGTCTTTCTTCATCCTGTGTCACCACACACTTACAAAACCAACACAATGTCCTCATGAGGAAAAGTCGTGTGTGTGTGTGTGTATGTGAGAGAGGGGGAGGGGTGGGGAAACAGAGAAAACTGCAGCGTGATGTCAAAGAACTCTCTTCCAATCATCCATTCCAGGCTCTGAAGTTCACATCATTCCTTATTATTTAGTGAGATAAAGAATGTGTTGCCCAAAGGAGCACTTGGCCCACAGTCTAAATCTCATAAGATTAACTTATAGAAATCATAGAATGGTAAGGCTGGAAGGGACCTCAAGGATCATCTAGTTCCAACCCCCTGCCATAGGCAAGAACACCTCCCACTAGTACAGGTTACTCAAGACCTCGTCCAACCTGGCCTTGAACACATCCAGGGACGAAGCAGCCACAACCTCCCTGGGCAACCTGTGCCAGTGCCTCACCACCCTCACTGGAAAGAACTTCCTCCTAACATCCAGTCTAAATCTTCCCTCTGTCAGTTTAAACCCATTGCCCCTTGTCCTGTCATTGCAAGACCTTGTCAATAGTCCCTCCCCAGCCTTTCCATAGGTCCCTTTCAGATAGTGGAAGGCTACTCTAAGGTCTCCTGGAAGCCTTCTCTTCTGCAGGCTGCAGAGCCCCAACTCTCTCAGCCTGTCCTCATAGCAGAGCTGCTGCAGCCCTCTGAGCATTTTCATGGCCTCCTCTGGACCTGCTCCATCAGTTCCATGTCCTTCCTGTGCTGGGGGCTCCAAAACTGTATACAGTACTTAGATTAATTTAAAGAAAATGAGCCAGTTGCTGTTAATTTCTGCTCAAGACCTAATGTTAATTAATTTATACATTCCAAATACATTCAAAGTATGTCAAATATTCACTGAAAGTGTGAAAAATTGCCTATTCATTGTCTTTAAAGCCTTGAACCCTTATTGGTGCTCCATCCCTACACACTGCCTCTTTGATAGTCCTCATTCTTTATGATGTATCATCCATTCCTCAAACATTTACAGTTACCTCCCCATCCTACCTCCCTACCCTGCTACAATCTGACAGACAGTTGTAGGTGGATGCTGGCCAAAACCAAAATCACTTGAGAAGCCATGACATAAATGTCTTTAACCTTGGGCCTCTGTAAAGCCTACTGAAGATGATGGCAGAGAGATTTTTCCGCTGGCTTCCAAGCAGTCTTGAAACAGCCTTATACTGTACAAACAACAGTCCCTCCTCCAAAGTAACCCAAATTTTCCATAACTGCAAAGTTCATGAAATTCCCAGCATCAAAACACTGAGATATGCTGAGAATTTAGAGGCAGAGAGGAGGAGAGCAAAAGCAAGCAGCTACATGCAAACGTTAAGGCAGACTTAGTCTGTTGAGCTCATTACTCCAGTTCTTCATCCTCCTCAAACACTATGAAATGTTCTGAAATTATTGTGTAGGTTGACAGCAGAAATTACCATTATTATTATTCATCCTTATGCACTGGTAGAAAAGCTCTTGGTATGAATTTGTGTTGAAAGTCAGGAAGTCCTCGTGGTCACAAACAGTATTTCGCAGAATCACAGAATGGTAGGCATTGGAAGGTCATGCCCAGGATCACATCCAGGCAAGTTTTGAAAGTCTCCAAGACTCTACAACATCTCTGAGCTTGTTCCAGGGCTCCAGCATCCTCAAAGGATAGCTTTTCCTCACATTCAGATGGAACTTCCTGTGTTCCAAGGGACAACTGGCTCCTGTCCTGTCACTGAAAAGAGTCTGCCCCATCCTCTTGACCCCCACTCTTTCTTTAGATATCTGTAAGCACTAAGAAGATGCCCTCTCACTGTTCTCTTCTTCAGGATAAACAGCCCCAGGTCTCTCACAGCCTTTCTTTGTCAGAGAGATGCTCCAGTGCCCTCAGAATCTTTGTAGCCTTGGCTGGACTCTCTCCAGCAGTTCCTTATCTCTCCAGAACTGAGGAGCCCAGAATTGGCTGCCATAGTCAAGATGTGGCCTCACTTTTTGACAATGGATCTTTAAAATCAAAGTCAAGATAATCTGTTCTGACTGCATCATTTACAAGGCTTTTCATCAGAGGTTCTGTTTCCTCCATAGGTATTACAAGCTATTCATCACTTCTCAATAGCCCTCCCCATGACAAGCTCCCTACTGCAGATATATTTGTGTAGTAAAGATTGGAAGTGTCATGCAAAAGCTTGGCACCCTGCACAATTTCTCACCATCACCTTCATAAGCAGTTATAGGTCTTAGGCCCTGAATATCAGGGCAAAAGGTACTAAAAGATGCAGGGATCCTGAACAGCTCTGGTTTTTAATGCTCTGAATGCCTTTTGCCTTGGGTACTGAAGCATGCTGTACACACAGCCCTGCATTTAATGTTCTCAACACTCCATCTTTCATCACAAACAGCAATTTCACTGTCTGAAGAATATAAAATCCCTGTAATCTTCTCATCCATGGATTATTATTGTTTTAAATAACATCTCCATTTGCATACAGTGACAATTTATTGTTGTCACTGGAATAGTAATCTGGGAGGCACCCAGCTATCACAGGAATTAAGTGAAGCTTTTCAGAAGGGCAGTAAGCTTGACCTACTTACCCATAAACGTGGGGAGAGAGTCAGACAATCTCTATGAACTGACAGACAAAGAAAACAATTCTATTTTTCTTTAAAAAATAGGGAGGTGGGGAAGGGAAACAGGAAAAAAGTAGCAAACCTGTGCTATCTCCTCAGTTTTTCTTAGTTTCTCTTCCCAGGTCACAGTCATTTCCTGAATCAACTTTTCTGATTCCTCCAGTCGTTCTTTTAATTCTGGTGATTTCATAGCCTGCAGAAATAAAACAAGAGAGCTTCTTGTGCTTTGGTTGTTTGGTTTTTGTTTTTTTTTTCCACATTGCTGTCACACAGCTATGGAAAAAAGGAAACATAATGTTGCTTCTTTTCTGAGGCATACTTACCAGTAAGGAAAGAGGTTATTAAAATATGTATTACATAAAAAATGCAGAATCCATCTAAAGTTCATGCAACTAGTTTCAAGTACAGATGCTAAAGTGGAGCATATACTTTATATATAAAGTGTACTTCATGTACTTTAATGCAAACCAATTACATGACACTGGCAGGTTTGCACAAAGATATTCAGATGCAAAGTAGTCTCATTCCTACACCAATACAAGTATCCCAGATGACTCATATCTAAAACAATCTTGTTTCTCAAGATACTGCTGATCTGGCCACCATCATCTCAGCTGTTGCTCCCTCAAAAACATAGAATCACAGAGTGTTTCAAGTTAGAAAGGACTTTTAAAGGTCATCTAGTCCAACCACCCTGCAGTCAGCAAGGACATCTTCAACTAGACCAGCTTGCTCAGAGCTTCATTGCCCATGATTTGGAATAGTTCCAGGGATGAGACATCTATCTCCTTTCTAAGCAACCTGAGTCAGTGTCTCCACATTCTCAGTGTAAAAAATTTCTTCCTTGTATCTAGTATAAATGTCCCCTCTTTTGGTTTAAAATCATCACTCCTTGTCCTGTCACAACAGGTCCTGCTAAAAATAATCGGTCCCCACCTTTCATATCAGCCCCTTTAAGTACTGAAAGGCTGCAATAAGACCTTCCCAGAGCCTCCTCCAGGCTGAACAACCCCAGCTCTCTCAACTTGTCCTTGTAGGAGGCACTGAACATCGCAGTCACTTAACCTGCCACCCAACCAATTATTTTTATTGCTCATTTTTCTATGGCCTGATGGGTGTGTGATTTTTTTTTTTCTTTCTACAGCAAATATCAAGAAATCCAAAGTGTTGTGGTTACCTACATCTGCATATACATTTCACAGAGTGGGTATCAAAAGAAGCCTTACAATGTGCTTTTGGACACTGGCATTCAGTTTTTTGTGCTAGTACATCAGAGCTCTAATTTTGTTTTGTGAAATACTCAAAGGCCTTTCAGCATAAGAAGATGCCCTCAACACCCATTCAACACTCCAACAACTGAAAGGACCTTAACCATTTTTATACTACGTATATTTACTTCCTCCAGTGTCAGTACTGCCATGCTCCTCCTCTATTGTCTTGAAGAGAAAGCCTGTGGACTTCCTTACATCATTACTTCACTACTGCTAACAAGATGGAAATGGTTTTGGCTGGTAGGTATTTATGCAATGCAAATTAAACAATGCAAACATCATTCTCCATCAGATATTCCCTTACCACAAAACCAAGGAGTCCCTGCAGGAATCCAAGCCAGAGCGGCCTGATTACACTGCAGTTCATTCAAGAAAAGGAGTGGCAGGAGTGGAAAATCCTGCTTTAAGACAGGAGTTTCCTCTGCCTCAATACACAACAGCCTAGGCACTGTCAGCTGCTATGCCCCATGTAATCTTTTTCTGGTTAATTATTTCAAATATCTAAATACAGGGTAAAAAGGGAACGTGAATTCCACACAGGAAAGAAAAAAAAAAACCAAGTTCATCTCCAGAGCAAAGATTTATCATAGTTGATCAATGGAAAGGTTCTGGACAGGAAGATGAAGCCTTCATAAAGGATTATGAAGACTCTCAAGTTTTAGTCTTGTTTGTGCATTTAATTGGACCTGGGGCAAAACTGCTCCACATTTTAATGTCCTTTAACTGTAAAATGAGCTTAGTAATTCTTTTCACTCCCTACAATGCTTATAAAAGCAGCAGATATATGAGTCCAGATTCACAGCAGAGCAGCAGGTGTGCTTCTGTGCTGACAGCAGTTACTTTAAATTCCCAGCTTAGGAAGGAGATCTGGTGGCCTTGTTACAGACAAATTAAAGCATGTGGAATTAACTTTGACAAGAGAAGATCAAAATGTGTGGATTAAAAAAAAAGAAAACGGAAAAAGAGGATAATGCCTTACTCTTCCAGGAAGAAAAGGAAGGCAAACTGTCAAGTGCTGCTCTGCCTTGGCTGTTTAGGAGAAAAAAGGGCACTGATACTGAAAGTTAAAAAAAGACAAACCCACAACTTGGCAACCTCTATATTTGGCAATGAGCTTTGAAAATGAAACCTGACTGTCATAAAAGGTCAAGGCTTTGTTCACATAAACAAAACAACTGACTTATGCATATTTCTTCACGAAGAGTTCGATGGGCTACAAATGTAATCAACTGAAAGGAGAACAAGACAATGAATATGGGATTTGACCTTTAGTGTGTAGCCTCTTAACAATCAGCTACACTTTTTTTTCTATGCTTTTTGTCAATGCCACGGAGATGACAACTAGGGTGGGATTAGAATACTTGGAGAAGGAAATATTTATGACTTCATGTTTAGGAAACACTACCTCATTACTTTGGAAAGTTGCCATTATTTTGGAATTAATGCTCACAGATGAAACAAACAGGGAGTTCTTGCATCTTTCAGAGTCCTGTTAGGCCCACAGTTGGTTTTATAGGAATTTTCTATATATTCAACTAGAAATATATTAAAGAAATTGATATGTGGTTTTTTTTTTTTTAGATTCTTAGCATATTAGGCAGTTTAAATGAGAACAGTCCAAAACCCACCAGTTATTTCCAATATCACAGTCAGCATTCCCTGCGTACCTCATGAGGCAAACACTGTAGCAACCACATTTTTAAAGTGCAAACTGAACAGATTGTGTCATCACTGCTTTGCCACATTTGAGAACACAACTCAGAATTACAAGTTCTTGGCCTTCATCTGAAATCTAGGGCATGCTCCTTTCAACCTTTAACTGAGATAGTAATGCAGATATTCATAATATTGCTTAACCCCTGTAAAGGTTCACCTAAGAACAGTATCACCAAGGTTGGAAGAGACCTCAAAGATCATCAAGTCCAAGCCGTTAACAGACTTCAAGACCAGACCATGGCACCAAGTGCCACGTCCAAACCCACCTTGAACACCTCCAGGGACGCTGACTCCACCACCTCCCTGGGCAGCCCATTCCAGTAGCCAACGACTCTCTCAGTGAAGAACTTTCTCCTCACCTCCAGCCTAAACTTCCCCTGGCACAGCTTGAGACTGTGTCCTCTTGTTCTGGTGCTGGTTGCCTGAGAGAAGAAAGCAACCTCCTCCTGGCTACAACCACCCTTCAGGTAGTTGTAGACAGCAAGAAGGTCTCTCCTGAGCCTCCTCTTCTCCAGGCTAAACAATTCCAGCTCCCTCAGCCTCTCTCCATAGGGCTGTGCTCGAGGCCTCTCCCCAGCCTCGTTGCCCTTCTCTGGACACGCTCAAGTACCTCAATGTCCTTCTTAAATTGAGGGGCCCAGAACTGGACACAGTACTCAAGGTGTGGCCTAACCAGTGCAGAGCACAGGGGGAGAAAGTTTATAAGCAGTTAAAGCTTATAAGCAATCAAGCACTATATAGACCTGTACTAGTGCACAGGGTTATTCCTCTACAAGTGTAGGACCTTGTTCTTGTTGAACTTCTCTAGGTTCCTCTAAGCCCTGACAATGGAGTTTACAGGACTTACTGGTTACTTGTACTAGCTTCCAAGTGAGGAATCAGGACTTTCCCGAAAGCTCAGTGCAGAATGAAAATGGATGAGAGCATTGGTTGTATAAAGAATAATAATTATGACATCTATATCATTCATTGGTTTGCTAATTGGGATAAAGAGTGTACAAACAATTTACAGTTTCCTTGCTTCTGCCTCCTGCCTGGATTGCTCCTTAACTCCTCCACACTGGCTGATTCCTGCACTAACCTTGGTTGAGTAACCAAAAGCTTCAGCCTTCTTGGTTTTCTTACAGGGGGGAGTAGTAGAAGGCGGTTGTTAGCCCCTTTGGGCTTTCATCCTGGGGGTCTGAACAATTCAAGTGGGATCCCTATGAGATCCCTTGGGTTATTTCCAAATTGCAAATACATGTAAATATATTTTTGCACTTATATTTTGGATTATAGCTTGCAAATTTACCTTGCTGTAGCACCCTTTGCTTCTAAGCCATCTGAGCTGCTGTGGTTAACTTATTTGAGGGGTAATTTCGTAGAATCATAGAATGGTAAGGTTGGAAGGGACCTCAAGGATCATCTAGGTCCAACCCTCTGCCATAGGAAGGGACACCTCCCACTAGTACAGCTCACTCAAGGCCTCCTCCAACCTGGCCTTGAAC
>VWZE01012568.1:441392-497931 GCA_013396675.1 Eubucco bourcierii
TTTGTTGCTTTCCTGTCTGGTCTGCTACCAGCATGGCAGATGTTTGCATTAGGTTAAGAAAATGAACTACAGAAGAGTTCTGAATGCTTCTTTTCTCTTGATGCAGTCCATCACATTACTCAACCCACCATCCCATTTCTCACAACTCAGCCCATCATGACATTTCTCAACCCATCACAGTATTTGAGACCAAAATGTGTACCTCTGCTTTTGTGAGCTGTTCCCGCAGCTTCTCCACTTCCTCACGGAGGTCCCGAATGATGCGAGCGTTGGGGTCCTCATTCACCACAGCATGGTTGACAATGTTCTTGGCCCGGTCTGCATACCTTAGTGTTGAAAGGGTCTCATCATAGTTGTCTGCTGCTGGGCTTACAGTTGCTACCATGGCAGTTTTGCTGTTACCACCAAGGCTATCCTGGAAAGCAGTAAAAATTAAGAAATTAAAGCATTCTACCCAGTTAATGAACTTAGGCAGTGAATAACAACCTAGGGTTGGGAGCAGATGGGGGCAACTAGTAAGAAAAACGTTTTGGTAAGAGTTGCTTGGTCCAACATTAATATTTTGACATGTAGAAATCATAGACTCGTAGAACAGAATCACAGAATGGTTTAGGTTGGAAGAGACCTCAAAGATCATCCAGTTCCAATCCCCCACCACAGGCAGGGACACCTCCCACTAGGACAGGTCACTCAAGGTTGTATCCAACCTGGTCTTCAACGCTGCCAAGGAGGGAGCATCCACAACCTCCCTGGGCAACCTGTACCAGAGTCTCACCACCCTCACTGGAAAGAACTTTTTCCTAACATCTAATTTAAATCTCCCCTCTGCCAGTTTAAACCCTTTACTCCTCATCCTGTCATTACAAGACCTTGCAAATAGTCCCTCCTCAGCCCTCCTGCAGGTCTGCTTCAGATACTGGAAGGCCACTCCAAGGATCTCCTCTAAGCCTTCTCTTCTCCAGGCTGAAGAGCCCCAACTCTCACAGACTGTCCTGGAGAGGTGCTCCAACACTTTGATCATCTTCATGGCCTCCTCTGGACTTTCTCTAACAGTTTCCTGTCCTTCTTATGTTGGGGGCTCCAGAACTGTACACAGTACTCCAGGTGGGGTCTCACAAAAGCAGAGTAGTTATTTTCAATCTTTTTCTTTGGTTGGGTGTTCTAAAGTACATTTGTGAAACGTCGTTCTTGGCTTTCAGAATCAGTTTTGGTTTAAATGGCAATGAAAGCAGTCCCTTTGGGGGACTCTGTGGAGCCTGTTAAGGGCTTCAAAGATTTCTATCTGTGTTTGGAATTCAGATTCACGAACCAGAGACAGAAGCGCTTCCATATTAAACTTCTCAGACACTACTGAAGGAGCAGAGGAAAGATCACATTGAATCTAGACTATTTTAAGGACTGAAAGTGATTTCTCACCAATAAGTACTTAATTTATTTAAAGACATCTTCATAAGCAATGTAGTTATTTTTTTTCTTATAAACATTTCAGAATAGGGCCCTTTCCCTACCCCCCATTCAAAAAGTTCACAAATCTACCTTGAGTTATGTAAGAAAGAGGGTGTGAAACCACATTCCTGCAAGGCAGTGCCTGAGGGAAGGGGAGGAAAAGAAAGGAGGGGGCAAGAGGTGGGAGGGGCAAAAGGAAATGGGGGAGGTGCAAAACGNACCACAAAATTGCGGTTTACAATTCTGTTCTGTCTAAAAGAAAATATTATGGTTTAAATTTGGCAGCAAATATTTTTGGTTGGGGTTTTCTGTTTGTTTGGGACTGGGGGGGGAAGGGGTATTTTTATTTATGTTTTGTGATTTCTCGTTGGCTGGGGGGCTTTGGGTGGTGGTGGGGTGTTCTTGGTGGGTTTTTTGGCCTTGATGTTGGTTTTGCTGCTGTTGTCTGGTTTTGCCCACTATTCCTTTCTGATATGAACCATGCTATTAACTTTTCCATCTTCAGTAACCCATGAAATGTAGGTCAGGCATTGCCATTAGAACAATCTGACTACATTAGCTGCTTGTCTAGCCATTTCAATTACAAAGCACACATGTAGCTTTCCCTAGCAATCATTAAAACGCCCCTTTAAGTATTTCCTTAAGACTCTTTCATTTTCCTGTGTGGTGGCTAAAACAGTTTGACAGCAATCTGGCTGCTTCAGTGGTCTGACAAGCATTGACCACACAGACTGATGTTGCTTCGTGGCTGCACCGCTAGCACTCTGGTGTCTCTGGTCATGCAAAATGGCTGCTAGCACGGTTTGGGTGGGAAGGGCCACTTAAAAGTTCATCTAATCCAAATCCCTGGTGTAAACAGGGACACCTTCAACTCGATCAGGTTGCTCAGAGCTCCATCCAACCTGACCTGGAATTGTCCCAGTGATGGAAGCATCAGTAACCTCTTCAGACAACCCAGAGCACACAGTGGAAATAGTTATGTTTAGTTCTTTCTAAGGCTAAACTAGCCCAGTCTTCTTTAGTACTGAGATTGACATGAAAACGAAATGTAGAGATCAGAAGTTATATTTTCAGTCAGTAAAACATGGAGGGCTTCTGACTAAAATGCTAAAACAGGCCTTTAGTGCTCACAGAATTTGATAAACCCAAGAATTTGAGGCAATGAGAAGCTATTTTGCTCCCTACACATGACCTGATGCCATGCTTTGAGCCTGCTCTTGCAACATCATCTTTCACTTGGTACTTTTGCCTGAAGATCCTCAATAAAATTAAACAAAATTGCTAGATCTTGAGGCCTCCTGATCTTCACTCATTTCTCAGATTTGTAGAGAGACCCTGTATGACAGACATTCCTAGTGTTAGAACATATTTACTCCGCTTCAGCATTATAATTAGAAGTTGAAAGCTAGAGAGAATCATAGCTTGTACAAACAGGCCTCCTTAAATGAATAAATTCCTTCTTTGATCTTTAAATAAAAAAACATTTAAATTCCCCCCTTTCAAAACAAAGCTTCTCTTCAATGAGCTTGTTTGTTAAAAAACCCCAAAGCCCCAACCCTTTTGTTTGCACTTAAAGTAACTGGATGTTAAAGACACAAAGAAGGTTTGCTTGAAAGGAGGCAGAACAAAAGTGTGCTTCTATTTATGAGCTAAAGCATGTGCTGTGCATGGCCATCGTCATCGCAGCTACAATGCATCAGACAGGTGCTAAACAGGAATTTCAGTCTGCTTGCTGGGTTTGTTTAGAAATGGGGCAGCATAACGAATTCCAACAGCAACGCTAGAAATTCGTTAGGAAAGTTTCCACTCTGCTTGCTCAGCCTGTTACAGCTGCATCGGGAACCTAAGCACACATGCCTCTGGAGCAAAGCAAAGCTGACTGCGTGCTGATTTTGTTCCCAGCTCCTTTACAGAGAGCCAAAAAGCACTTGTGAAATTCAACACTCGGTGTAGATATATAGAGGGAAAAATATATTTAAACAGTAAAAAATCCTTAGGGCAAGGAACACTGAGAAGTGAAGATTTATTTTACTGTAGAAAAGTAGAGTATCATTTTGTGATGCCATTTTGATTTTTTATATACTCCCCATCACTGCACTATCTGATGCCCAGTGTGCTGGTTTGAGGCTAATTAGAATATTTTAATAGAGAAAATTACACTATAGGCTGTGAAAGGAAAACATGGTGATGTCTACTTCACTCATATGCTTGCTGAGATTGTTTTGGGAAAAGAAACCAAAACATAGATAAGGCATTTGCAGCCTGTCTCTCTCTGGGGGAACAGGGTCTGGGGCAGCCTAGCGGCTTCTGGCTCTGGCTTCCTCTTTGCCCATTACTCTTCACTAACCACTTTTCTTCTAACCCCCTTGGCCGATCCTCCTAATTTACCTTGCACGTAAGGCAAACCTTGGGGTAAGGTACAGGGGTGGGGAGAAGGTGGAGGGGTGGTTGGGAGCCCCTCCTGGGGTCTCTGATTTCTGGGAGGGGAGTTGTGTTGCTGTATTACCTTTTACTTGTATATTTCTGTAAATATTGTGTATATAGTGTAAATATCTGCTGTACATTGTGCTGAGCTGTAAATAGAGCTTCAGTCCTTAACTTCCAGACAGCTGAGTTCTAGTCTGGATCATTTTACAAAGTGTGGGGGGCAGGGAACTCCCGAACCATCACACCCAGTACCTGTGATGTTTAGCATTACAGAATCATTAAGGCTGGAAAAGTCCTCCAAGATCATAAAATGGTCTGTGTTGGAAGGGACCTCCGAAGGTCATCTAGTCCAACCCCCTGTGCAGTAAGCAGGGGCATCCTTAACTACATCAGGCTGCTCAGAGCTCTACCCAGCTGAGCCTTGGGGATGGGGCCTCAACCACCATCAAGTCAAACCATTAACCTAGTACAGCCAAGTCACCACTAAACCACACCTGTAGTACCCTCAGGCACCACAACCTACACATTGTTTTAACACTTCCACAGACGGTGACTCCATCACTGCCCTGAACAGTATATTCCAGAGCTTCACAACCCTTTGAAGGGAAGACATTGTTCCTAGCATCCAACTTAAATCCTCCCTGGGACAACTTAAGGCCATTTCCTCTTGTTCTGTCACTAGTTATTTAGAAGAAGAGATCAACACCCACCTCACTCCAACCTCCTTTCAGACAGTTGTAGACAGTGAGAATATCTCCCCTGAGCCTCCTTTTCTCCAAGCTAAATAATCCTAGTTCCCTCAGCTGCTCCTCACAACACTTGTTCACCAGACCTTTCAGCAGCTTAGTTGCCCTTCTTCAGACCTGCTCCAGCATCTTGTAGTTAAGGACTCTCAATTACACTAAGGAGAAGAGCTAAATTGTTTCACACTACTCATGCTAAAAGATTAATTAGCAACATTGACAAAAATGAAGCCCTGTGGTGTCAAGGGGTGTACTGGTTTGAGGCTAATTGGAATATTTTAATAGAGAAAATTGCACTATAGGCTGTGAAAGGAAAACATCATGATGTCTACTTCACTCATATGCTTGCTGAAAAAATTCTTTGGGAACAATAACCAAAATATATAGATAAGTCAGTCTTTGTCTGTCGCTTGCTGGGAGAGCAGCTGGGGTGGTCTAGCAGCTTCTGGCTCTGGCTTCCTCTTTGCCCATTACTCTTCACTAACCACTTTCCTTCTAAACCCCCCTGGCCGATCCTCCTAATTCACCTTGCGCATAAGGCAAAACTTGGGGTAAGGTACAGGGGTGGGGAGAAGGTGGAAGGGTGGTTGGGAGCCCCTCCTGGGGTCTCTGATTTCTGGGAGGGGAGTTGTGTTTCTGTATTACCTTTAACTTGTATATTTCTGTAACTATTCCTGTCTATAGTGTACATCTCTGCTTGTACATTGTGCTGAGCTGTAAATAGAGCTTCAGTCCTTAACTTCCAGCCGGTTGAGTTCTAGTCTGGGTCATTTTACAAAGTGTGAGGGGGTGGGGAACTCCTGAACTGTCACAAGGAGTTACATAAGTAAAAGTTTTATTTTATTTAAGCACTGAAGTAAACTTTGTTCTCAAATCTCCTTAAGAAAAACACCTTTTTTTATCTCCACACCTCTGTACAACCTACAAGAAAATTTTCTTCTCACGTGTGGAATTACAGGGACACCAAATTCAAACAGCGGCTAAAAACACTGCTAAGAGTGGGTGGAGAAGTAGAGTATTCAAGACAACATAATCTAGCCAGAGTGCTTGCAAAAGTAAGAGGACAGAAAAAGGTTGGTGCCAAAAATCAGTTTTGTCCTAGATGACATCTTTCTATGAACAAATACAGAGGGGTTGTTTAGCCTGGAGAAAAGAAGACTGCAGGGAGACCTTCTCACTCTCTCTACGACTTCCTGAAAGGAGGCTGGAGTAAGGTGGAGGTCAGTCTCTTCCCCTGATAAAAAGCAGCAGGACAAGGGAATGTGACCTCAAACTGTGCTAGGGGTAGTTTAGCTTGGATATTTGGAAAACTTTCTCTATTGAAAGAGTGGTTAAGCCCTGGAACAGGCTTTCCAGGAAAGCAGTTGAATCATCATTCTTGGAGGTATTTAAAAGATGTATAGATGTGGTGCTGAGAGACATGGTTTAGCGGTGACCTGGCAGTACTGGGTTAAGTGTTGGACTTGATGACCTTAAAGGTCTTTTCCAGCCTAAACAATTCTATCTTAGTTGCTCCTCAGTAACAATAAAACAGAGTACAGAGGGGAAAAAGAAACTTGCTAAGTTAGCATTTCTATGAGACATGGTTACAAAGCATCCTGGCAGTCGAATGATGAAAAATTTTAACAAAATGACAGGTTACAAGAACAAAACTGAAGCCATCTGCATAGGACACCAAATTCAATAATCCTTCAAAATCCAAGTCAAGCAAAACCAATCAAGGTGTACCAGGGAAGACAATCGAAAGACAAACCATCTTCAACAGCAAGTAAGCTTTTTACAGAGAGCAATGATTGCATTTGTGCTTGCCACTCAGTCAGAGAACAGGAGAAATCCAGATGATGACTATACCTAAAATCAAGCTCCCTTTCCCAAGATTTTTGTCATCAGGCTACCCTGTTTTACAGCCTGTCTAGAGAGGAACAACAAAACCAACATCTTGCCTTTAATTTTGACACAGAAATAACTCAGAGTTAACAATTTGGGGCTTTTATGCAGCCTGTGGAGACGACACCAAGTTGGGAGCATGTATTGCTCTGTTAGAGGGCAGAAGGGTTCTGGAGAGAGACCTGGACAGGCTGGAGAGATGGACACAGTCCAATACCATCAGCTTTAACAAGGCCAATTGTCAGGTTCTGCACTTTGGCCACGATAATCCCATGCAGTCCTACGGGCTGGGGACAGAGTGGCTGGAGAGCAGCCAGGCAGAGAGGGACCTGGGGGTACTGGTCGACAGGTGACTGAACATGAGCCAGCAGTGTGCCCAGGTGTCCAAGAAGGCCAATGGCATCCTGGCCTGTATCAGGAATAGTGTGACAAGCAGGACCAGGGAAGTCCTTCTGCCCCTGTACTCAGCACTGGTTAGGCTCAATTTAAGAACAACGTTGAGGTGCTTGAATGTGTCCACAGAAGGGCAACAAGGCTGGTGAGGGGGCTTGAGCACAGCCCTATGAGGAGAGGCTGAGGGAGCTGGGGGTGTGCAGCCTGGAGAAGAGGAGGCTCAGGGAAGAACTTACTGCTCTCTACAACTACCTGAAAGGAGATTGTAGCCAGGTGGGGGAGTTGGTCTCTTCTCCCAGGCAACACAGCCTCAAGCTGCACTAGGGCAGGTTTAGGCTGGATACTGGGAAGAAATTCTTCACAGAAAGAATGATTGGCATTGCAATGGGCTGGCTGTGGAGGTGGTGGAGTCCCCATCCCTGGAGGTGTTTAAAAGGAGGTTGGATGAGGCACTTAGTGTCATAGTTTAGTTAATTAGAAGAGTTAGGCGGTAAGTTGGACTCTAGAGGTCTTTCCCAATCTGGTTAATTCTGTGATTCATCCAAGTACCATCACAGTACACTCTTTTTAATCCCCTAAATAACTCCAAATACAGTCCTATGCAGCAGATAAAAGTTATTTTACATGAACATGATGTACAAAGTCTCTTGACCTGTTTCTCAGACTGTAACTGGGATAATGCTCTGCTGTCAAAAGCATAATGGCAATTAAGAAAAGGTAACAGTCTTAATCAAAACCTTCAATGCCAGTACGCAAAACTCAGTTGCACGTGGCAGCAACCCAGATTAAATTAGCTTCACACACAGCCTTGGAGCTATGGCTATATGGATCCATAAAATAGAATACTTTCAATATTGTGTGGCTTTTTGGTTAGTTTGGTTTGGGTTTTTTCACAAGTTTCTTTTCTTTAGCCCATGTCAGCAGAAGACAGGGAAGATACTTAGTCTGTAGAGGCACTAATAGCTTATATCCAGATGATTTTTCCAAAGATGTTTAACACCAAAATGAGAAAACAAGGCAGAAGAACAGTATTTTCTTTAGTTTAGTGGGAATCTTTTCCCCTTTTCTTTCCTTTTACTTCTTTTTCAAAAAACCTCCAAGATTAGAGTACTTACTTTAAGTAGCCAAGTGAGCACAGAATCACGATAAGGAACAAATTTGTTCTTGTTCTTGCCAGCAGCCTGATCTGCCAGGGCAGAAATGACCAGCCCAAGAGTTGTGAGGGATCTGCAGAGGCAAGCAGTCATTAACAAGTACAAAAATTCATAAATCAAAAGCATATTTAGACAGTCACTTTATCTCCAAAAATGAATTCAAATGAATAAGGTCCTACTAGAGTTTTGACCACTTTTCCTACAAAGAAGCTCTATTCCTTGTTTCTGTTTTTTTCAGACTTAATGACCAGGTCTTCACAAACCATTTGTGTGGCAGTTGCAGGAACACAAATACAGAACAAAAAAAACTCTTCCATTTTAAACAGGCAGAGATCTCATTCAAATATCTGTGAGTATTGTATGTCAGGAGGAGGAGGAGAGTGAAAGAAAGAAAAGAACTGGCTGAAAAAACTTACAATTACTTTATTCTATCTGTTCTATTTATTCTATTTTTCAAGTCTGTCAGATTTGGCAGTCATGATTGTTTTGACAAACAAAAAAGAAACAATTGGAGAGTCTTACTTGTTAATGTTGCTTCCTTCTTTCAACCTGTCTCCTGCAGCACCAGTCTTTGTTGCCCTTTCACTACCTGCTAAATCCACCAGACTCAGCTTGCCCACCTTCTCACCTGATGTCTGCAAAAGGAACCAGAGAACAGCTGCTGTTAGTTCACTTAAGTTACATAGCTTGAGGTATTTTCAAATAAGAATCAAGCTTCATGTCTTGCTGTAGGTTCTCTACAGCTGCTCCAACAGTTTTGAAAGTCGTTGGACTTGAACAATATTCTATGATAACTCACTAGATGCTGCTCCTGTAAGCATAGGAGGACTTAAGTCAGACACACTAATACCTTTGAGATACCTCAGAAATCTCCAGAGGAGAAGTACACAGGGCACATTAATAAAATGTTAAACCAAGAACATATCCAGAGGGAATACAGGCCAGGAAGTAATGAAGGCATTAATTTTACAATCCACCTTGAAAACAGCCTCCTAAACCTCTCAGGTGTTATCCCTGGCTTCCTCTCTTTTTCAGAGACTAAGAATGAACATGACCAGAAACTTTTTATAACTTATGAAAATGACTACAGCTGCAGAAATCTCCTGCACCCCAACAGCCTGCCAGAAAGCAATCCAAGCTATCCAAGTATTTAAACCTGTTACACAGATTTTGTTACAAATCCTTTTATCTCATTTGACCCAAAATGATGTTCTAAAACATTTCCTGAATTTCATATGCCAGTTTCAAGCCGAAGAGCTAAAACTGTCTTTGAGAAGAGTTTACTCACATCATGCTCTTCTGCAGCATCTATGGCTCTAGCATATCTGTATCACAGCTGCTAAGTGCTGCATTACCCTAAGTGAACAGGATAATTAGAACCAATATGCTTTCAAAAACGTCACTTTAAGCTTCTCACAATATTGTGTGGTCATCAGGCCATGCTGAAACATGTCATTTCCAGGACTGAAAGAACAAGCAGATGGGAAAATAGAGACATCTGTGCCAGAAACTCACAAAATGGGCACTGGAAGATGAAAAAGGACAGACAATCAGAGCTACCACCTTGCTTCCAGGCTGCCCAAGACCACAAATACGTATGATAAGGATGCAGCACAGATACAGTAAAAACAAAATTATAATGGCAAGTAAAGGAGCTTAGTATGACTGCTGGTTTGAAGTGCAAAGGCAAAACAAATTCACATAAACATAAATTGTTTGGATAAGAAGATTGCTGGATACTGAGAAACAAGGAGAAAAAAAACCCCAAATGCCCATTATGTTTTACATTCTATTCAATATTTCAACATCTACAGGTCTTAAGATTGCATCATGGATGCTGAACATTTTTCCAAGGCTTTGAAGAGATTAAAGAATTACCCAAAGACAACATTTATCAACAAAGCTCAAAGAGTTTTGGTATGGAAGTTCTATTTCAGTTTTAGTTTACCACCGTTTTCTGCAAGGGATTAAATAACATCAACATAAATTTAGTTCACATGCCCCTTCAAGGAATATTTACTTATAAAGAAATGTAAGTGAAGGAAAACACTTTCACACATATATATGCACATATATATATATATATATATATATACACAAACCCAAAAACATACAATGCAAAAATCTTTGAAATTATTCTCTCTGTTTATGGAGTTGATAATTTATACACATTTGCATGAATTAACCTCTTGAAGGGGATTACCAGATATATAATCAGGTATTGTTCTATTTTTCATTTAAACATATTTTTCTTCTCCTAGCCTGTACTGAACTGTGGCCAGTTCTGGGCCACTAAATTTAAGAAAGATGTTGAGGTGAACGTGTCCAGAGAAGGACACCAAGGGGCTGGTGAGGGGTCTGGAGCACAGCCCTGTGAGGAGAGGTTGAGGGAGCTGGGGCTGTGCAGCCTGGAGAAGAGGAGGCTCAGGAGGACCTTACTGCCCTCTACAACTACCTGAAAGGAGGTTGTATACAGGTGGGGGTTGGTCTCTTCTCCCAGGCAATCAGTGACAGAACAAGAGGACACAGTCTCAAGCTGCACCAGGACAGGTTTAGGCTGGATGTTAGGAAGAAGTTCTTCACAGAAAGAATGACTGGCATTGGAATGGGCTGTCTGGGGAGGTGGTGGAGTCACCATCCCTGGAGGTGTTTAAAAGAAAACTGGATGTGGCACTTGGTGCCATGGTTTAGTTGATTAGATGGTGTTAGGTGATAGGTTGGACTTGATGATCTTGGAGGTCTTTTCCAACCTGCTTAATGCTGTGATTCTGTGAACACTTGCTTAAAAAGAGGTGTTCATTTAGTTTAGTCTAGGATTAGGAGATTTTTCCTGTGCCCTCTGGAAGGTCAGCTGCCACTTGGGGCCTGAATTTTTGCTTTCCATTTTGAAAAACAGATTTCCACTTACAAATCTATTAAAGCTTATTTCCCTACATCAGGGTTACAAGTACATGAGCATCATAAGCCAGACGAAGCCAACACTAACCTGACACAGCACTGGTAACATGCAGGGACTAAATTTAGACCTCCTGAAGGCCCTTCCAATTAACATTTATATGACTCTATGAAATATAATAAAGCAAGAGACACACATCCAAGATTTACACCTGGACTTTGTAACTTGTTTTACTTACCCCTGATTGCACATCATAGAGTGTGTGGGTGAGGATAATCTTGAAGACTGCATGGGACCGACTGCTCTCCTCGTTCATGTTGGTTGCGGCCACTGTTCGAGATTTGTTGCCCTCAGACATCAATGATTCGATGTCCTAGACACAATTTTCACAGCCATAAGGATATCTGTATTAACATTCACTTGTCTACCAAAACAATCCCATTTTGATAAAACACAGCATGTATTTTCTCACTACTACATAAATGACAAGAAAAAAAATATTGTGATTCCCCCTTGAAAGACTAGAAACTACACATCATTGACACGCATATGCATAGAGTAGTTTGGGTTGGAAGGGACCTTTAATGTCTAATTCAACCCACCTTCTGTCAACAGGGCCATCTTCAACTAGATCAGGTTGCTCAGAGCCTCATCCACTCTGAACTGGAATGTTTCCAGGGATGGGTCTTCCTTATACCCAGTTTCATTCTCCTTCCTTTTAGCTTAAAATCATTACCCCTTGTCCTTTGACAAGAGCCCTTGCTATAAAGATTGTCCTCATCTGCCTAGGTATAACAAAAATAATGCACCTGGCTGCACATAACAGTACTCTAAAGAAAAAAGTAAGGAAACAGTAATTCATGCTTGAACAGCATTAACACTTTAGCCTCAGCTGTTAATACCAACATACAACTCAAAGTTTCATGGAACAGAACCATGCTGATACTCCTTCTAAGCATAAAAGCTTATCAAGTCCTCTGATATGTTAACTTGTGATACTTCAAGTTGACTCCCCTGCTTCTGGGTTTTACAGAAATCCTGTACAACAGTTCAAACTTTTTTGGGCTTAACTTTTATTTGAGCTGGATGACACTAAGAAAAGCCAAAAATGAATCAAGCAATAGACCACCATAGATCACTTCGACTCTGCACGCTGTATCAAAGCTGCTGGGCAACAAGTAAAGGAAAAGTGTGCAACCTGTCTTAACAGAAATCACCAGAGAGAGGTAGAGGAATACCCTGGACAGACTCCCATAGGAAGGACTGCACCATTCTCATGTTTTGCTTAAGATAACAGAATTCCATCCCAGAATTACTCATTCCTCTCACAGCACATCAATGCTTCTTAGATATTTGGCCATTTTGTGAAGTCATATGTAAATATCTACCATCCAGCAGGCAAGTCTGGGGCATTGTTCTCAAGTATTTGCCTTGGAAACAACCATTATTTTACAGTTCCAGTGTGTCTGTGTGCTACTGGTAAGGGAGATTACCAGGCAATAGCCTGACAGCCAAAAAAGTGACAAAATGTGGTACTGAAAGCACATCTCTGCTAAACCCTGGTTCTGTAATTAATCACAGAGTATTTTCTCATGGATTCAGTGTACAGTTTGGGAGGAAACTGTCATTAAGTACTTGAATTACTTCCAGAATTCCTGAGCAGTCCAGGATGAAGACGAGTTTTGTTCCCTGTGGTGATCACAATGAACAAATGCTACAGCTCTCTCGTTCTAAAATCCATGTTACTGTTGTGACAATTAGGAGTAGCTTAATTTTGTGCTACTTAAGGGACAGTATTTAGGATGTCAACACAGGTTTTTCATAAAATGGATCCTTACCTTGTAGCTAGCAACAGCTAGTTTGGATAGGCCATCTACGTAAGGACCATAAACGCTGTGTTCTCTGACTTTCAAGGACTGACGGCTTCTGGTTGGGAAAAAATTATTATTTGTAAGCAGATCAGCAACTTAAGACAACATTTACAGAAAGTCAGCTTCACACTGATAGATCTCAAACATTATGGTCTTAGAAATACCACACTAAAGCACGTAGCAAGGGCTGTATGCAAACAAAACAGCTTTACGTCTACATGTAAAATGCTGACATGGACATTTTGGTCTCTTGATAAAAGTCAACATTAGAGGGAGTTTACTCCAAGCTTTTAGTCTTACCACTTTATTTTGATTTAAAATGAAAGGATGATGAGATCACGAAGAAGCGAATCCCATCCCACACAAATGCCTTAGGTCCTGGAAAGAAAGAGTGTATGACAACACATTATGCAAATAGCTTACCCTTTTGGGTCAAGAAGATCTCTGACTTTCTCATTGTATATCTCCATGTAGGATACTTCCACTTTGAAACTCTGCTCTTCATTTTCCTCTTTCTGTGCTCTTTCAAAAAGTCCACTGCAAAGTCTAGGGATTAATCCAGGTTGGTCAGCAGTACCCATCATTGTGTATGATTTCCCAGATCCTGTGTGATTGAATCTATGGTTAGTGTACATGCAACACAGTTTCTTGCTGATGGGAAGGAAGCAGAAAAAAAAACAAAACGTTGCCTTTCAGAGAAAGATATTTGTGCAGTTTTCTGTTTCAAAGTAACCAAAACACAGTTTGGACTAATTAGAGGGAAAAGCAAAGAAAATTTAGTTCAGACTGACAGAGAAGACTCTTTGAGGTATGTATCATCATAGAACACAACCCATTAACACCCACACATGTACAACAATGAGAAAAATCAGGTGCATGGCCATACTCATTGTGGTGTATTAGACTAAGAATTATGATTAAAGATTATCCTAACTGCAGAAGTAGAAAATACAAGCAATATACTGAACTCAAGGTTGACCATGATCATTCCAAAGATTATCATCTCCAGTGTGAGAAATAAGGGTAGCCAGTAGCAACAAAAATCCTATTTCTCATCCTGTCCACCTCCTATCTGATGTTACAAAGAATAAACACATTTCTCTCCATTACAAGGCAGGTCTCCAAAAACAGTGTCACAACAGCTGTGAGAAGAGTTGACGTTTTGTGTCAACAATTCTTTTTCACCTACATCCATAAAGGACTTACCAGTTTGCCCATAGGCAAAGATGCAAGCGTTGTAGCCTTCGAAGGCGTTCTGAAGAATATTCTCTCCAAGGCACTTGAAAACAACATCTTGACCTAAGAAATAAAACACACAAGCTAACATTGTAACAAAGCAACTGATTCTGCCCATTCCTTCATTTGGATCCCTTGGTAACTGTGTAGAAGCACCAACAAAAACAACCAGTCTCCTTCTCTGGAGATTTTCAAAATCCGCCTGGATGTGTTCCTGTGTGACCTGCCCTAGTTGATCCCGCTTTGGCTGAGGGGTTGGACTGGATGATCTCTAGAAGTCCCTTCCAACCCCTAACATTCTGTGATTCCATGAACTAGCAACCCCTCAATTTTTTAATTTAGCATCAAACTACATTAAATTACTTTAAAAAAAAAGAAAAAACTAATCCATTTTTGGGGTCTCCAAGAGAGACAGAGTTGTGCTGGAGAGAGTCCAACGGAGAGGCACAGAGATAATTAAGGGACTTGAACATCTCTTCTAGATGGAGATAGGAGAACTGGGGTTGTTTAGTCTTGAGAAGTGAAGGCTGAAAGGGGATCTTTTCAATCTATAAATATGTGATGAATGGGTGCAAGATGAAGGTGTCTTTTTGGTGGTGCATAGTAACAGGACAAGGAACAATGGGTATGTTGGGTCTCACAAGACTGCCAATGCAGCAGTGCTCTGTGCTGGGAATCATTCAAGATAAGGAGGTAGTTATGCAAACAAGGATGTGGCACGGCAAAACAGGATGCATGATCGGTAACTGTGTTGAAGAAGCTTTACCAGTGTGTGTGAACAGTTCAGAGAAGAGCTGTCTGTAACCAGAGAGAGAATGCATAGCGTGTGACCAGAGACTATCCTGTGTAAGTATATGCTGACTTTCTGCAATAAAGGGGCCATCTTGGATGCACCAAATTGGTGTCTGGTCGTCCCTGTCTCGCGTCACCCATCCCCCTACACCTAGTGATCCCTGACATTGTGCGATTCTGCAGTCTCTCGTGATCCCAAATATTCTGGTCACCCCCGACATCTGCTCACCCCTGACGTCGTATTTCTGTGTGATTCTACTACATGAGTATAAACTGGAACTCAGGAGGCTCCACCTCAACAAGAGAAGGAATTTCTTTAGTGTGAGAGTGATGGAGCACTGCAACAGGCTGCCCAGAGAGGTTGTGGAGTCTCCTTCTGTGGAAATTTTCAAAACTTGCCTGGATGTGTTCCTGTGTCACCTGCTTTGGCTGGGGGGTTGGACTAGATGATCTCTAGAGGTTCCTTCCAATGCCTAACATTCTATGAATCTATGAAATAGTGTTCTCCTCCTGTCATTGCCCAAATGATGTATTTAGTATCCAGTGTTCGTTCACTCTACAAGAGCAAGACCATGAGAAATGCTCCAGATTTGTGCTACTGTAAAAAACAGAAGCTGTAATGATGTCTATATCTGCATGTGCTTAAAACAACATCCTATCAGCCTTCATACTCAGAAGTTTTATCAGCAAAAAAATTTACTTCCAACTGCAGAATTTAATCCACTGGTAAATGAAACCATCTCCAAATATACACAACTTGTATATTTCAACAGCCCTCAGTTGATTTTAATCTAGGACAATTAGCAGAGAACTAGATAATTTTCCTGTAAAAGATATTTAATCATACCATGAGGAGATTTTTGCAGAGAAGGAATCAAAACTATGCAGGAGATACCATAGCTCAATAAATGCACTAGGAAAACACAGGATATATCACTTCTTTTGCAATTGAATTAAATCTGCTGGAACAGCTTTGTGGATTCTTTCCAAGTGAAGGAAGAAATAGTTCCTATATTTGGGTATTAGCTATTTAAACAAACCCTCTATTTCCACAATTTCTGTTACAAGCAGAGAAACTAAAGTCTGAACAAAACATGGACACAAAAATAGTTCAAAAGCTGGAACACCTCTTCTGTGAGGACAGGTTGAAAGAGTTAGGGGTGTTCAGTCTGGAGAAGAAAAGGCTCTGAAGAGACCTTCTTTCAGTCTTCCAGTAATTTTAAATGGTCAAAAAGAAAGATGGGGACAGACTTTTTAGCAGGACCTGTTGTGACAGGACATGGGGTGACAGAAACTTAACTGAAAGAGAGGGGATTCAGACTGGATAGAAGGAAGAAATTACTTATTGAATGACAAGACACTGGCACAAGTTTCCAAGAGAGGTGATAGATGTCTGATCCCTGGAAACATTCCAGTTCAGGGTGGATGAGGCTCTGAGCAGCCTGATCTAGTTGAAGATGGCCCTGCTCACTGCAGAGGGTTGGACTAAATGACCTTTAAAGGTCACCTGCAGTGCTTTCATAGGAGATCTATCACTGGAGTTAATAAGCTGCCAAATCATAAAAGGGTTTATTTTCCTCCCTCCGTGGTTATAAAAAAGTAGTTACATCAGGTTCTATTAAAAAATACTGAATTTCACAACAGTAATTGGAAGTTTGGGTACTGGCTGTTCACAAACCATTCTCTAGAGCACGCTGCCAGTTCATGTTCAACATTTTGTCCCCTGCTGGACTGCCTTCAATCCATTTATCCCCAAGTCTGGATTGTAACTACAGGTTGCACTGTCTGGGGTTCAGGACCTTGCACTCGGGCTTGTTGAGTCTCATGAGGTTCACACAGTTTCACATCTCCAGCTTGTTCAGATCCCTCTGGATGACATTCCATCTCTCAGGTGTGTCAATAGCACCACTCAGCTTGGTGTCATCAGTAAAGGTGTAGAAATGAGTTAACTCAGTACTGTGCTGCATTTCTCAGTTTCCTAGGCTGCAAACAGGCAGCACTGCTTAGACTTATGGTCACCTCTAGCAAAGAGAAAGAGGAAAGCCTGAAGATTTTTTTTTTTTATTACAAGCAGAGACGTGGGGTGAAGGGACTTCATGCCATATGGTCTGTGCCCTTTAGCAAATACTGCATTTTAACTAGATGGTTCATACTTGGAAACAGCAGACACAAAGCTACAGCAAATCTTACCTGCATATTTTTCTTTGACGGATTCATCCATAGACCAAAAGCAGTGATCATATGCAAACACCTGTAGGAAAAGAACCAGGAGGATATCTCATAAAAATTCTAGCCAAATAAAATATGGTATTCAAATTTTGACAGCGCTGTATTTCATTGCTTAACATACTCCTCAGGACCATTTAGAACATAAGACACATTCCAACAGAATTATGCTTTTTTGATGAGTTGGAAGCCTAAACATACACCATATCTTCCTGTATGCAAGCCTGTGCCTTGCATTTATTTCTTTCTTCCTGCTGTATGAATCCTATTCCATGCTCTCCATGTGGCAATCAAGTGGATGTCAAGGAGCTCTCCTTCTCTCTCTTTAAACCCATCCATGCAATTCATTTGTTACAAGACTTTATGTTTTGCAAACTGACAGATGTCCCCTGGCTGTCTCTGCATCTCTCCACTTCTCTTGTCTGCATAAATTAAAACCATGCCTGAGGGTAGGAACCTCTTTCCATGCAAGAGGAGTATGAATTTATATACTGCTGACAAACAGAAGCAGTCATCACCCAAGTCTAATACTTGTAAAGAACAATATAGAACAGATAAGTTTTACCATCACAAGAAAGTACCACTACCATCTTTTTAAATAGATCTGTTTCGGTTTTGTGGTAAATCCATTTAAAGGTCCACAGGCACCTTTTACCATGAAAACTGACCTTCATTAAGCCATTTTGGGACAGACAACTGCAAAACCTGCTTGCTCGGGTATGTATTTGCAAGGGGGAAAAAAAAAAATCAGGGTAATATCTGACCTACATTCACATGGGTAAAAATTACTCTCTAGGACATAGGAAAGGGGAAGTCCATTCTGCTGCTCTCTGGCTGTTTTATTTGTCCCCTAAGCTTAACACAGCTGTTTTTTCTCCTTTAGATGTTCTGCACTGCCAGACAGCTGAGGTTTGTGTCACTTCAGATTATAGAACAGTTTTGGTTGGAAAAGACCTTCAAGATTGTGGAGTCCAACCATCACCTAACTCTGTCCCTCAGCACCACTTCTATGTGCCTTTTAAAGACCTCCCAGGCTGGCGATTCAGTCACCTCCCCAGGGAGGTTTGATAACACTTTCATAAAGAAGATTTTTTCCAGCATCAAATCTAAACCTCCCCTGGTACAACTTGAGCCTGTTTCTTCTTGTCCTGTCACTTGTTCCTTGGCAGAAGAGACCAGTCTCCACCATGCTCCAAGCAAGAGCAAAATGGTCTTCCCCTGAGCCTCCTTTTCTCCATGCTGAACAAGCCCAGTTTCCTCAGGTACTCCTCAGAAGAGCTGTTCTCCAGACTCTACTCACACCAGCACAGGAAGTGCACCATGCCAGCCACCCATGCCCACCTCTTGAACACTTGTTCTATTATTTCTAAAAGATTCATTTTATCTGTCACTGTATTTCCATGTTCTATTCTAGTGATATAGAAACAAAGCAAGGTTTCCTTAAGTGTTTAATACAAGCAGAAAATTTATGCAAGAGCTGAAAATCCATACTAACATGTCCAAACTTATACCCTGTGCTGTGAAAATGTTCAAATAGCAAAATCCTTGACACTTAAATAACTTACCCTCAAAAGAGATTGGTTTTTTTCCTCTATACTACATTAATGTCATAGAATCAGAAGTAGTTATTTTACATTCTCTGAGGAAACAACAGCCTGTTTATTTTTATTTTGTTCTTTAAAATTATTATGCAATTAAATTTATTACTATAACACCCCACACCTTCACAGCATTTAACAGAACATCATTTGCTCTATGAGCACATCCATGACTGATGAATTCTGATATGCCAAGACTGAGATACATATCTGCATGCCACTAACAACGAAATGAGTTTGCTTTCTTTTACACAAATACAGGGAAATGCTTTTAAAAGCCCACAAATCACAAGTTGTCTCCCATTCACAGTCTGTAATGCTGAGGATAGATGTTCTCATTTGTTCCTGTGACTCATTTTTTGGCACAGGCTGTAGAGGCACTCCTCTGAAGCAAGGAGATGCTTTGAGTTTCTTCCTCAACAGCTGATCAACTGCAGAGCTGTTTTTCAAAATGCTTTTAATATTTGGAGAGCCCAAAACTAAGAGATAAGACAATTTTCACACACGGATTTAAGGTGCAACAGAAGCCCTTACCTTTGGTTGGCTCCGACTGTTCCCCAAAGCATCAAGAGCAGGAAAAGTTTTGGTACAGGGTTGGGGTGAGGAAAAAAAAAAAAAAAAAAAGAGAGAGAAAAAAATATAAAAGAAAAATAAAGACTGTTAGTTTTAGTGATTTTTAGAGTCACATAATCATACAAGTCTTTGGATTGGAAAACCCTTTTAAAATCAGTGAGTCCAACCATTATCTCCACCAAGTCTGGTGCTAAAGCATGTCCTTTAGCACCACATCTCCACATCTTTTAAACACCCATGCAACATAAAAATTTCCAAATCCATTGGAATGGGAACTTCAGGAGAGTTATTTAAGAGTCCAGCCCTTGGACTTGCCCAACTCAATTCTCCCATGACTGCTGGGACAGAAGAGCAAACATTTGTTTTCCTGAAAGAATGAGCAGAGGACAGCAATTCCTTTAATCTGTTAGGTGCAGAACTGAAAAGCTTGTTTGGGTTTTTTGGGGTTGTTGTTTGTTTTGTCTGTTTTTCATTCGGGTTTCTTTAAACAACAAATACAAAATTACTGGAGTGACCTTTAAAATAAAAGCACAGCATTGGTCACAGCCCCTACAGCAGGTTATGCAGCCTCCACACAGACTGAAGACTGGAGAAATGCAGGAAACACACAAGGAAGAAATTATATTCTCCTTCTCCTGGCCCTTTCAAAGGAAATTAGGAAGTTCTTGACATCAGCAACAAATAAAGTCTTTTGACAAGCATTGCTGATTTCTTTTGGGCAGAGCAGTAGGAGGACACAGGAGCCATGCAGGATTACTCTCAGAGTTCTGGCTGTTCATGTGGGTTAAGAGAGTTTAAAAATAGTAATTTCTCAGCACTGCCTCTCAGAAATAATTTTTATTAAGCAAGTCCATCATCTCTTTTTACTCAGGCTTGAATCTAAAATGCATTATCTGTTTGACATAACAGGAACGACAGTGACCTTGGATAGCAGCAGTTGGTGTGACCCACTACACAGGATGATTATTTAGGTCAAGGTTACCCCATGACTGTGATGTTGCAGGTTCATTCCAGTAAGCAATACCAACATGACCACTTTTCCTCCTGCCACCTGGCTGTGTTTGGATAGAAGCTCTCCCAAGGTCTTTGACAGCACACTTGGTGCAGACTCTCAACTGTTACTAGTGCTACTGGGTGCATCATAGATATGGAGGTGTATTGAAGGAACCTACTTCACTAGGGCTTTGGTCTAGAGACAGAACGTACCAGACAATCTGTTTGGATTACTCTCAGAGACACACGAGAGTATTTTGTTGGCTTTCTGTGCTCTTAAATGGTAGTGGAGCATTTTGCTGAAGGACTTTACTTGGAAACTGCTAAGTGGCTTTTAGGGGTGCTCTTGTTTAAAAGGCAGAGTTATTCCTACAGGAAGATACCTGTTGTAAAATAAAGAGAATAGTAGTCCTGGATTCTGAGTTTGAGTTCAGCACTCAGAGATGTGATGGTACTCTCAATTCAGGATGCAGTTATGTTCGTATTTCCCAGCCCTGGTCCACAGTTGGATTATATTATGACATTGCAGCTGATTCTTCCAGTCCTCAAAAGGGGATGTATGACAGAGTATTTGGATTAAAGGAGCAATAAGGATATATTCTCAGAAGTCCTATTACTCATTTTTAGGAGGATGAATTATCCTAGGCTATGTAAACCATAAATCTTAGTTCAGACTAAAAGTCTTAAATTTATCGCACTCTCCGAAGGGCTGCACAAACACACAAAACCACATCTCACAGCCTCACTTAATCCAAACATGAACAAACAGAAGCAGAACATCTAAGAAACCCAACATGCAGCAGGCAGGATACAGCACAGTTAACTTGAGATGAGCTTGTTCGGTATACTTTGGAGCAAGAGGAGAATAAATTGGATGAATGCTTCCCTGAGGGAGGCATTAAGGGTGCAGACTGCATTACGCAGCATCACACTGCACACATAAGAATCCATTGGTGCTGCAGCTGTGTGCTGCAATTCCAGGCCCAGAAAGACACAAAAAGATGGGTAGCCCCACTTGAAATCTCAGGGGAATCACAGAATGGCTTAGGTCAGAATGGACTGCAGAGATCATCTACTCCAGAGCCCCTGCCATGGGCAGGATTGCCTCTCATTTAGACTCGGTTGCTAAGGGCCTCATCCAGCCTGGTCCTGAACATCTCCAGGGAGGAGGCATCCACAACCACTTTGGGCAGCCCATTCCAGATTCTTACCATCCTCATACTGAAGAACTTCTTCCTAAGATCCAGTCTAAATCTACTCTCCCTCAGCTTAAAACCATTCCCTCTAGTGCCTGTCACTAGATACCTTTAGGAAAAGTTCCTCTCCAGCCTTCCTGTAGGATCCCTTCAGGTATTGAAAGGCATCTATAAGGTCCCCCCGGAGACTTTGCTAGGCTGAACATCCCCAGCTCCCCCATCCTATCCTCACAGCAGAGGTGTTCCAGCCCTTGGATCTTTTTTGTGGCTACAAACTAAGCAGAAATTGTGTCTATCTGTAAAAGTGTGGCCAGCAGGACTAAGGCAGGAATTGTCCCCCTGTAATCAGCACTGGTGAGGTCACAGTTCAAATACTGAGTTTAGTTTTGGGGCCCTCATTCCATGAAGGAAGCTCTGTGCCCAAGTATGGTACATTGCTACAGTCCATCTCAGAGGTGATGAAAAGGTAAACACCAAGTAACAGCATCACCTGCAAAACAGGGGACTACCTCCTACAACAAATCAGAGATCACAGCAGCATGTACAGAGAGCATTTTCTATGGTTAAGAATGGTGCTAACAAATAAACCTGCAAGAATCCAAATACTGACAACTTGTAACAAATTGTAAAGAATTACAAGTAGATCTAATGCTGAAAAGATTGTGGAATCATAGAATGCTTTAAAGGTCATCTAGCACAACTGTCCTGCGCTGAGCAGGGACAAGTTTGATTAGAGCAAGTTGCTCAGAAACCTGTCCAAGCTGAGATAGAATGGTTGCAGGGATGAGGCATCTACCACCTCTCTCAGCAACCTAGGCCACTGTTTCACCAACCTTTGTGTAAACAATCTAGTCTAAATCTAGATCTACATCTAGCCTAAATCAAGATCTTGTCTAAATCTCTTGTTTAGTACCTCGTGTACAGCTGTCACCTGGAAACTGCTCATGCCAAAACCCATGACCAAACCGGTGTCTGCAAAGCAGAGAGTGAAAAGGAGCACCACAGCAAAATGATCATTGCAGGACTCCTAAAGCATCCATGCAGTGGAAATTGTGCAGTTTCCCCCAGGGATGCTGCTATTTCAGAGGTACATACAGGACTTACTATTGTTCCTTAGCTGACAGTCAATAATTCACATCTAGCTCAAATCCAGCAAAAAGGCCTAGGACAGGAAAGTAAAACTTACATTTTAGCTACTGAAGGATGCCACTGTGATGTTTTCAGCTACATATTTTCACTTGAATTCAGACTGACAGGACTTTCCTTCACAGACTCCCTTCTTTCATCATTTTTCAACTCTAGGTTTAATAGAATTAGCAGGAATCTAACATATTTAGGGTTTCTAAAATTGAAAAAGCAGAACAAGAATACTCTAAACCAACTCCCCATACTTCATTTGTTGCAACTAACTGAATGTCCATGCTGTTTAAAGAGGGAACAAAGATATGCAGCCCATTTATTTTTACACTAGCTCTTACAAGGTATAAAGCTCCTTGACCAGGACACATTTGCTTTCATCCTACCGGTTTCACAGACCTCAGGCACAATTTGAACACCAGTTAAAGCCAGAGCAGTTACCAACTGGGACCATCAGCATAGATCCAACACCACTACTGCTCCTATTTACTTACAATACAATAGAACTTTGAATAATGAAATGATAGATTCAAGCACAATAAACCTCTCTGCCCAGTTCCAGCTATTAGTGATACTTTAGTATTATCACAGAACAGCAGAGGTTGAAAGAAACCTCCAGAGATCACCGAGTCCAGTCCCTGCTGCCAAAAGAGTGGTCTGCACAGGAAGACATTCAGGTTGAGTTTTGAAAGACTCCAGAGAAGGAGACTCTACTGCCTCTCCGGGCAGGCTGTTCCAGTGCTCTCTCACTTCCACTGTAAAGAAATCTCTCCTTCTGTTGAGGTGAAACCTTCTATGTTCAAGTTTGTATCCTTTGTTCCTTGTCTTATTACTGTGCATGACTGTAAAGAGACTGGCCCCATCCACTCGACACCAGCCGCTCAGACATTGGTAGACATTGACCAGATCCCCTCTCAGCCTTCTCCTCTCCAGACTAAACAGCTGCAGGTCTCTCAGTCTCTCTTCACAGAGATGCTGAAGTCCCCTAATCACTCTCGTGGCTCTACATTGGATTCTCTCCAGCAGATCCCTGTCTCTCTCAAATTGAGGAGCCCAAAACTCTCACGAATGGGAGAGCCCTGTGATGGTTTGGGAGTTTGTAACTCTTTGTAAAATGACCCAGACTAGAACTCAGTTGGCTGGAAGTTAAGGACTGAAGCTCTATTTACAGCTCAGCACAATGTACAAGCAGAGATATACACTATAGACAGGGATATTTACAGAAATCTACAAGTTAAAGGGAATACAGAAACACAACTCCCCTCCCAGAAATCAGAGACCCCAGGAGGGGCTTCCAACCACCCTTCCACCTTCTCCCCATCCCTATACCTTACCCCAAGGTTTACCTTACGTGCAAGGTGAGCTTGGAGGATCGGCCAGGGGAGTTAGAAGAAAAGCAGTCAGTGAGATTACTCAGCAGAGAGAAAAAAAACTAGAAGCTGTTAGACTAAGATGCTTTGCCCCAGAGACTGACTTATCTATGTTTTCAGTACTTAAACATCTCAGCAAGCCTATGAGTAAAGTAGACATCACCATTGTTTTCCTTTCACAGCCTATAATATGATTTTCTCTATTAAAATATTCCAATTAGCCTCAACCCAGCACAAGCCCAAAACAGTAATGCAGGTGTGGTCTCAGCAGGGTAGAGTAGAGGGGGAGAAGAAACTCTCTACACCTGCTGGCCACTTTTCCTGATGCCATTTGCCCTCCTGGCCACAAGGGCACATTACTGTCCCATGGCTGAAAGACCTCACACTTTGTGTACATATATTTATAATTTGTATTTGCTTTTCATTTTTATTTCTCAGTTTTTCTTTTTATTGCCTCATTTTTCCCTCTGAGCCAGGTGTGACTTGCTCTTCTTCAGCCAACATAGTAAGCTGGTGAAGATGTCTGGTTACCACTCCAAGCAGAAATGACAAAGGGTTGGTCATGAAAAGGCTGGTTTCAATACAAACACTACAGAGCAGTTTTCTTTTTTTTTTTAAAATCTCCCCTCTCTCCCATCCCATCCTTTTCCCATCTTCTTCTTTCCATCTCCACCCTTTTCCTCTCCATCTCCCTCCTCTCAGCACCACCTCCCCTTTTCCACCATATTTGCCCCTTTCCTACCCCACACTGCATTTTCCCCTTTTCCCCCCCAAACCCAGAGCACCTGGGTTCAGTTGGAGTCTCCTCCCACCCCAGGTGTGACCACTTTGCCCTCCCTGCCCATTCCCCTTTTTAATGGGCCCCAGGAAAGGCACTGTCCAAGCTTGCCCAACTGGGCAGAGGGATCCTCCTCCTATCATCACTGGTGAGTGCCTATGCTGTGCACTGGGTGGCTGGTGAAAGGATCTGATCTAAAGGCCGGGGGGCCTGGTGGCCCCCCGGTTAGGTAGGGGTAGGCTCGATTCTTATTCAAACATTGCATGCAAGTGCTGGCTGGGCCTTTTTACTTAGGCTGAGCACTCTATGTTTATCTGCTTCTTTTTGCTCGCTTGTAAAACTTGTGAAAATGTCAGGAATAATCTGTGAAACATTTTGAGAAGTACTGAATTATCATGGAGGAAATATCTGAGAATCCCTAACAAGGGAAATGGAACAAAACTCAAATCTCATTGATGCTCTCTTACGCCAGAGTGGCTAAAATTCTGTCTTGTTTTGCAACTAAGTTAAAACTAGCTTTATTCAGTGTGAGGTGAAACTCTGACTGTTAAGCCAGGTCAGGGCACCAGATGACTATGATATGCTTCAGGATTTTACTTCAGCTGCTTGACAGCCAGAGGTTTTTACAAATTGTTATCTCAAACCATTTGTGTCTGTGCTTCAAACTATACTCATTTTCATGTGCACTAAGGAATCTCATTTCACACCATTATGACTGAAAGCTGCAATTCTTCAGATGCTCTGTGGGTTGGTTGGGAAATATATTTCTTTTGTTCCTGGGTGGATAAAGATATAAAGCTCCTGCACAGGTCACAGTCCAAAGTCTGTAAGCCTATTTTTCAGCACTCTTATGCACCCCATAAAATTCAGATGTCTGCGACTTAAAATTCCAAAGGAGTAACAACAACAAATGTTAGGTGGTTAATGAAGGCAACTAGCAAAGAGTTTCTCTTGTCTGTAGCCTGCATAAAGCCTCTTGCCTAAATTCAGGCTGACATATGAAATGCCATTCTCCTTGGAATTCTCCTTTTCTGCAAGATAAGGCTTGAACCAAGGGCCCTGTTAACATCACTCTGAACTTCTGTAGGGGAACTTTGATGGTTCATTCAACTGTCTTAAAGTTAACATTTTTTCAGTGAAAATTTCATGTTGCAAATAAGAGAAATCCAGTATAGCTTGAAATTGGTGTTTTTGCAGCACACCACCCCAGACACCATGTATCCAGGGAGATCAATTCCTGGAGGGAAGTCAGCCTACAAAGGAAGATGAGAACGTGACAAATTTAATTCCAACTTTAAGTATTTATATCTCAGACTGGTTTTCGTTCTGACTTTCCAGGTTCAAAAGGAGAAGGAAGTTACAATGACATGAAATATAGCTGAGGTCTGGCAGGGAAAACACTGCAGCAAACAAGTAGAGATGAAACATTATTGGGAAGAGGCAAGCCTGGCTCGGACTTTATCCATTCTGTCTGGCTGACCCAACAGCTCACACACAGCAGCCAGCTGGCAAATCCTCAATCACAGCACATCTTGCTTCTTGCCTAAATCAGAACTGGACAGAGGGGTCAAGTGGGAGAAGAAAGGTGGGAGGTGGCAAGCTGGCAGTCAGAAAGCAGGGGGAAAGAGATGTGGAGACTGTAGGAAATGATCTGACAAGCCAGGTATTTTTTACCTTTTGAAAAGAACATTTCACTGAAGCAGAGTCACAACTCAAGTAACTAATTCATACCATTTTGTAGTCAGTGTAGTGAAAGAGGTTCCTAAAGTGCCAACTGTTTGATTTAGAAGCTACATATCCTGCCACTTCCCTGATAAACTTTGGGGTTTTTATGCAGAATAATACAGAGTCACAGAACAGTAGGGGTTGGAAGAGACCTCTGGAGACCACCTAGTCCAAACCCATTGCTAAAGCTGGATCACATCAGGTTGCCCAGGACTGTGTGCATACCAGTTTGGAAACTCTCCAGAGAAGGAAACTCCACAACCTCGATGGGCAGCCTGGTCCAGTGCTCCAGCACCCTCACAGGAAGTACTATTTTCTGTTTAGATGGAACTTCTTGTGTTCCATTTTGTGCCCATTACCCCTTGTCTCATCACTGGGTGCCACTGGAAAGAGACAGGCCCTATCCTCTTGACACCTGCCCTGTAGAGATTGATAAGCACTGATAAAATCCCCCTCTCATTCTTCTTTTTTCTCCAGGCTAAATATCCCTGGGAGTCTCAGCCTTTCCTCATCAGTGAGATGCTCCAGACCTCTTAATCTTTGCAGCCTCTGCTGGACTCTCAGTAGTTCCTTGGCTTTCCTGAACTGAGGACCCCAGAGCTGCAGCCAGTACTCCAGATGTGGCCTCACTAGGGCAGAACATCTCTCTGCTTGCTGGCCATATTCTTCCTAATGTATCCCAGGAGGCCATTTGCCCTCTTGGCCTCAGGGGCCCATTGCTGGCTCATGGAGAACTTGTCTACCAGCACTCCCAGGTATCTCCCTGCAGAATTGCTTTCCAGCAGGTCAGACCCTAACCTGTGCTGGTGCAGGGGGTTATTTTTCCCCAGGTGCAGGACTCTACACTTTGCCCTTGCCATCCTATCTCAGTAGTGACCACAACAACATTCAAACTATACAACTGACTGATATTACTTAGTGGCACATATCTACTGCATTTAGAGAACTGAAACATAACACTTTACCATTTTTAGAAGCTTCTGGAACACCAAAAGATAATAATTTTAGTCATTAAAAAAGGGGAAAGGGAACAATTCCAACAATAGTTATGAATTAGCAGAGTCTCAAGAGATCTCCAGAAATTCTTATTGCTTTCCACTTTCAATCTTCCATAACCACTGCAAAAACAAGCATATCAGATTCCAACATAATTACTGCTGGTTTATGCCCTTTGGCAGGAACTGCTCAGAATAAACTTCATAAAGTAGCTAAAAATGTAACTAGAAAAATACAATGGTGGGGAAAAACTACTTTGGGTTCAACAGCAGAAAAGATGTCAGTGTCTTTCTGAGACTGTTCTTTAAGACCATATCTTTATGCTGCTGCAGAGCTAGTTTGCCTTAAATCAACTTCTATTCACACATGTTTTATCAGAAATAAAGTTGGCATTGTGTGTCACAGTAATTTACTATGTTGTAGCTATGCCTTTGCTCTTGCTCAGTGAACATGGGAAGATCAACACAACAGGATAAGCAGCCCCAGTTCACCAAGTATCTTCACAGCATCACCAAGGTTGGAAGAGACCTCAAAGATCAAGTCCAACCCATTACCACAGACCTCAAGACTAAACCATGGCACCAAGTGCCACTTCCAAACCTGCCTTGAACACCTCCAGGGACGCTGACTCCACCACCTCCCTGGGCAGCCCATTCCAGTAGCCAATGACTCTCTCAGTGAAGAACTTTCTCCTCACCTCCAGCCTAAACTTCCCCTGGTGTAGCTTGAGACTGTGTCCTCTTGTTCTGGTGCTGGTTGCCTGAGAGAAGAAAGTAACCTCTTTCTAGCTACAACCACCCTTCAGGTAGTTGTAGACAGCAATAAGGTCTCCCCTGAGCCTCCTCTTCATGGTCTTAGCATGGAGCTGAGTCAAAGGAAATCCATGCTAAGACCTCTTCATGGTCTTAGCATGGAGCTGAGTCAAAGGAAATCCATGCTAAGACCTCTTCATGGTCTTCGCATGGAGTCAAAGGAAAACAAATCAAAGGAAAACAAGTCCAGCATAGCACCTAGAGGATAAATGATCTCCAGAGGTCTCTTCCCATCTCAGTCATTCTGTGATTTGATTAATTTGCTGCAGATAAAAGCAACAGAGTAACTACGCTGAGTTGTGAGGCAAACTCCTAACTGCATCATCATGCATCAGCTATTACCTAAAACCATGTAATTAATGCTACACTGGGCAGCATTAGCTGTCCCCACAGATCTTTCTTTTTTGCCTTTCCCTGGTTAAGTATGCCCCAAAAAGTACCTGTATGAAAAACCTTGAACTGCAACGCTCTATTTCTTTTGTGGTTTTTGCACAGTGTTTCCATAGCACAGAATGTTTCCAGGGATGGGGCATCCACTACCCCTCTAGGCAACCTGTACCAGTTTTTCACCACCCTCAGTGTAAACAATTTCTTCCTCCTATCTAGTCTAAATCTAACCTCCTTTAAATTAAAGGAAGTTTTCCCTCACCTGCCTTGAGCTTCCTCACTCAAACACAGCATGGGAAGGATGCCGGGGAATACCTCAGAAAAATCAATCATCACCTTCACAGAACCTTTGTGTAGAGCTTTACAAAGCAAATGCAGGTTCTGTTTGCAGAGCAGTGGGAAAAAAGGTACATGGACTAAAGAGTTTTACAAGAAAACTAGTGCTTCAGACAAGACTTCTGAGTTTGACCCTGAGATGTATCTTGGAGAATAAATACTGGGTGCAAATGGAGCAGAATACCAACAGGACCTGTGCACCACTCACATTATCTCAGCATCAGAAACCTATCTGTAACAGGGGCAGGATTTAACAAAGCGTTATTTTATGGTCTTTTATATTGGAATAACAGTGCTTAGATTTGTAAGTTTGTCTTACACCAAGAAAAGGTAAATATTTCCTCCATTCTATTGTGTGAGCTAGGCTCCTAGTCTGGAGAAGCTGGTAAATGGTGTATGAATTACTGAAGAGCTCTAGCACCAGCAAATCTCAAGGCAGACAGTTGCAGGCACATCAAGTCAGAATATAGGCACAAAAAATTATCAGGAAGATCACATAGAATCATATCATAAAGGTTAGGAAAGACCTCCATGATGACTGAGTCCAACCCTAAATTGTAACTCATCAAGTCCACCACTAAACGAAGGTTGGAAGGGACCTCCAGAGATCATGGAGTTCAACTCCCCTGCTAAAAGCAGGATCATCTAGGGTAGTCTGCACAAGAATGCATCTAGGAGGGTTTTGAAAATTTCCAGAGAAGTAGACTCCACAGCTGCTCTGGGCAGCCTGTTCCAGTGTTCTGTCACCCTCACTGTAGAGAAGTTTCTCTCATGTTGAGGTAAAACCTATGTTCGAATTGGTATCTCTTGCTCCTTGTCTTATTACTGTGCATCATCAGAAAGAGATTGGCCCCATCCACTTGGCACCCACCCCTCAGGTATTTATAGACATTGATCAGGTCCCCTCTCAACTCTTCTGCTCTACAGACTAACAGCCTCAGGTCTCTCAGTCTCTCTCCATAGGGGAGATGCTCAAGACATCCTTGTGGCTCTCCGTTGGACTCTCCAGCAGGTCCCGGTCTCTCTCAAACTGGGGAGCCCAAAACCGGACACAGTATCCCAGGTCTGGTCTCAGCAGGGCAGAGCAGAGTGGGAGAAGAACCTCCCAGACCTGTAAAAGTGTTCCTGCAAGCAGGAACAGTCTCTTTAAAACAAAATCCCCAAATTCATTTAAAAAAAAAAGTGAAAAAGCACACATAGCTGAAACTTGTGTAACCAAAAGGAACAAAAGTAATCACTGTTACTTGGAAAATTCCTTCAGTGCTCCAAGGCATTCCATGCATAGTTAGTGGTTACTTAGTTTCTACTGACAAAACTAATTTTTGCCAGCTCACTCAAAACAATCTCCCCCCAAAACCAAGACCTTGGGCTGAACAGCAGCTTTGTGGATTTGGGGTGCTTTTTTTTACTTAAGAGTTCAATTTTCTGTATTGTTAGCACAATAATCTGCTTAGTCCTGACCACATTCAAGTGATGCATGTATCCCATAAAGCTTGTGTTATGACAAGGGGATTACAACTTTATCCTTTTGTTTGTAAACACATAGATGTCAAGACACTATTGTGCTCTGGAGAATGTTTGGTGAACAGCCAGTACCCAAATTTCCAATTGCTATTGTGAAATTCAGTATTTTTTAATAAAGTCTGATGGAGCTACCTTTTAACAACCACAGGAGGCAAGAAAAAAACAAAAAACAAAAACCCTGTGGTTTATCATAAAATTACAGAACGGTCTGGGTTGGAAGGGACCTTTCAAGGTCGTCTAGTCCAACCTCCCTGCAGTAAACAGAGATACCTTCAACTACATTAGTTGAGAGCCCTGTCCAACCTGACCTGGAATAGTTCTGGGCATGAGGCATCTACCGCCTCTCTCGGCAAGCTGTCCCAGTTCCTACCACCCTCAGTGTAAAAAAAATTCTTTTTTATACCTAGCCTGAATTTCCCCTCTTTTAGATTAAAACCTTCTCCTGTCAGAACAGACTCTACTAAAAATGCTGTCCCAAACTTTCTAATTGGCTCCTTACAGGACCCTTTAAGTACTGAAAAGCCACAATAAGGTCTCCCTACATCCCCCTCTTCTTCAAGAACAACCCAAACTTGTCCCCACAGCAGAGGCTCTGTCGTGGTAGGCCTAAACAGGCCAAGAGGGCTTGTACACGTCCTGGCTTGCCCGGGCATGCTCCCCTGCTCCCCCTCCTTCTGTGCTGTGTGTGGTGGCCACGGGAAAGGGGACAAAGCCCCAGCTTCACCTAATACAGTCAAGCTTTGCAAAGTGCCATCCTGCCGATCTATGTCCAAAGGCCCATTAGCCTCGGGCTGAATGGGTATAAAAGGATGAGCAGGTAGCACAAAGGTGCTCTCTGCCACTGTATCTGTGCCTGCTCACTACCTCATTGATCCTGAGCTGTGTGGGACCCCAGTGAGCAGGATCAGGCTCTGATGCCTTGTGATGGTTTGGGAATCACCTGCCCCCCACATTTTGTAAAATGACCCAGACTATTCTCTATTAAAATATTCCAATTAGCCTCAAACCAGCACATGCCTCCACGCGTTCGGCCTGCACAGCCAGCGTGACACTGTGCTGAGACTGCACACCGCAAGACGTCCTGCCTGCATCTGAAAGCATGCTGCCAAGAGAGCCAGGACTAGGTCAGAGATCATCTGCCTCCTTTCTCCAGCACCCAGGAGCCTGGGGAAACTCCAAAGCCTCTAACAGCTTTCGGCCCGGCAGCAACCCCACCACGTGCTTTGGGTATTGTCCCATAATATTTTTGTGAGTAAATATTTCGAACCTCTTGTAATCATTGATTGCCTTCTGCCATAAGCAGAAAGGAGCTTCCTGCGTCCATCCAGTGGCTAAGCAGGATAACTAACTGCAAGCGGTGTAAGTGACTGCACAAACCTTTTCTTCCAGTAAAAATGTTTGCTTATGCTGGTTACCTTTAAAGTGTTCCAGTTTGCCTGTTCCCTGTATGTATAAATTTCCAAACCCTGCATTTTGAACCTTGTATATAAGTTTTCTGGTGAGATTTAATGTTAATAAACAGATGTCATAGTTATTAACATGTATTTGCTGTCCAGGCAGAGTATTAACTCTTCCTGGACATCAAAAGTAATACAGATTATTAATTTTGAATCATTTTGTCACAGGTGTTTCAGTCCTCTGATCATTTCTGTGACCTCCTCTGAATCCAGACAGGATCTGGACACAGCACTCCAGATATGGCCTCACAAGGTCAGAGCAGAGGGGAGAGGAACACCTCTTAACCTGCAGTCACACTCTTCTGAATGCACCCCAGGAAACCATTGACCTTCTTGTTCACAAGGGCACATTGCTGGCTCCTGGTTAACCATATTAAAGTGACTTTTTCTGTCTGTTTTCAGTCAGCTAGAGCAATCTAGAGCAGTGTTTCTGCAAGATTCATCTCACTGTTCTCACTCCAAAATGATTTCAGGGCTTACTGCAAGTCCTTGTTTTAAGCTGTAATTTCTTACAGGGTCAGCAAAAGGAGAAAATTCAGAAACAAGCCAAACCAATGCCAGTGTCTCCTTTGCCAACAGAAACTGCCCCAGACAACCTCCCCAGGCCCCCTCACAGCTCCCTTGCATAGTGCAGGATTTGAGAGCTGTCAGCACTCCCTCATTTCTGACACAAAACACGCTGACATCCACGGAAATTTCTAAGATTCTACTGGCAGCTGGAAGTAGAAAATAAAGGTGGGAGAGGAGGGTGGGGGAGAGAGAAAATTCCTTTATGAACACCTGGGAATGAAAACAAATTTTTTTCATCTATGAAAGAGTATTTTAAGAACTCTTTTCAGATGAATCTCAAGCCCATCATTTCCTCCATTACTGGTACAGCCAGCTGTACCATCCAATTCAGCAACTCATTAGAGCCCCTGCCTTAAACCAGTTTGTCTTCCCCATAAACACATAGACATTATCCAGAATCGTTCTGGAGAAGAGCTAATTTTTTTTCCATGGCCTCTGTTGTATTTACACACAGGTACCTATACACAATATTTTATTGGATGTTGTCTCCAGTTACTTTCTGAATGTTGATACAATTTCAGCATCACTTCTTCCTTCAGCTATTTCAAGGGGCAATTCTGGGCACAGATACAGTGCAAAACTTCATATGTCAGAATCATTTTTGGTGTCTCCAGAACCAGGCAGCTGCTAAGCAAGGTGTTATTTTCATGTTTTAAGTCTACTCCTGAACAGTTTGGGATTCAACTTCAAATTAGGGACTCAAGTGGCATTTCAAACCACACACACAGAGTGGATACCACAAATTGCAGTAGTCTATCATGTATGGGAAGGAGGGAGAAGAGCTGTAGGTAAGCAGGGTTAGTCATTAGCATAACAGTTACTTGTATTGCTTCCATGGTTCAGTAGCTGCCTGAATTTTCTTACTCCAGCACATACACCTTCATGATCACAGTGATAAGCCAGAGGCTGTTGCACAACATAATCTATGTACTCTCAACTCAAACCTCCCATTGGCATCTAAGAAGCCTGGAAGGTAAATGAACAGCACAACACATCTGAGCCACTCTAGTAAAAGAGGAATCTGAGAAGGGCAGCTTGTCAAGACACAGGCATCTCAAAAAGAATAGTGCAAAAAATATCTTGACATATATTAGAAGCCTCAAACATTCAGCCATAGTAAAACTACCATTTGATTGCTCTCAAAATGGAAAGGTTTGGCTTACTGTCTTTCACTCTTTCCAAAAACACAGACTACAAAGCTTCTCTCCCCCATCAACACTTTAAATATTGCATATGTATATATATATATATATATATACACCTGGGTAGGAACAATCCCAAGCACAAATACAGGATGGGTGGTGAAGGGCTGGTGAACAGCCCTGAGGAAAAGGACCTGGGGGTCTGGGTTGATGAAAAGCTCAACATGAGCCTGCAGTGTGCTCATGCAGCCCAGACAGCAACTGAGTGCTGGGCTGCAGCAAGAGAAGCGTGGCCAGCAGGGCAAGGGAGGGGATTCTGCCACTTTACTCTGCTCTCGTCAGACCCCACCTGGAGTACTGTGTGCAGTTCTGGAACCCTCAGCACAGGAAGGACATGGAAGTGTTGGAGTGGGTCCAGAGAAGGGCCATGAAGATGCTCAGAGGGCTGCAGCAGCTCTGCTGTGAGGAAAGGCTGAGAGAGTTGGGACTCTTCAGCCTGGAGAAGAGAAGGCTTCCAGGAGACCTTAGAGTAGCCTTCCAGTATCTGAAGGGGGCCTACAGGAAGGCTGGGGAGGGACTATTTACAAGGTCTTGTAATGACAGGACGAGAGGCAATGGGTTTAAATTGGTAGAGGGGAGATTTAGACTGGATGTNAACACACTTTAGCAGACTCCACTGATAACATGAAGATAAGAGAACTGGCAGCAATCAATATTCCTATCACCATCCCTAGAGGGATTCAAAAGCCATGTAGATGCGGTGCTGAGGGACGTGGTTTAGTGGCAACCTGGCAGCCCTGTGTTAACAGTTGGACTCAATAAACTCAAAGGGCTTCTCAAACCTAAACAATTCTATGATTGTAACATCTACTTTGATGTTTCCCATATGCAGCAGAAATGGGAAGCATTTTGGCATACACGGATATAATACGATATATCACGATTTCAAGCCTTTTCCCCCAGCACTCTACTTATGCAAATTGACTCAAACAGTTGAGCAGCTGCAAGATTATAGCTCTGCCACCAATGATGCTAAGACAGGACTGCTTCCCTCACCTACCCATATCCCCACTACAGAAAGCAGGATTTACTTTTTGTTGTCACTTTTCAGAACTAAAATGACCTCTCAAGGCTGAATGTTTACTACTAGAGTACTTGGCATGAGGGAATACACAAAATCAGAGCATTATAGAACAGTTTAGGTTGGAAGGGACTTCAGAGATCATCTAATCCTCAGCTCCTGCCATGGGCAGGGATGACTCTCAAAACAGACTCAGTTGCTAAAGGCCTCATCCAACCTTGCCCTGAACACCCCCAGGGAGGAGGCATCCACAACCACTCTGGGTAGCCTGTTCCTGAGTCTTAACCGCTCTCATACTGAAGAACTTTTTCTGAGATTCAGTCTAAACCTACTCTCCCTCAACTTATGAACCTTCCCCCTAGTCCTGTCACTAGACACCCTTATGAAAAGAAGTCCCTCCCAGCCTTCCTGCAGGATCCCTTCAGGTATTGGAAGGCAGCTATAAGGTCCTCTTAGAGCCTTCTCTTCTCCAGGCTGAACAACCCCAGCTCTCTTAGCCTATCCTCATAGCAGAGATGCTCTAGTCCTTCAGTCATCTTTGTGGCCCTCCTCTGGACTTGCTCCAGAGGATGTGGAACTCCTAAGATGGGGATGCTAGAACTGGATGCAGTATTCAAGGTGGAGTCTCACAAGAGTAAAGGGAAGGGGAAGAATCACTCCTTTTGACCAAATTCTTCATCCCAAATAAATTAAGAAAGAAAGAACCATTAGGTCAAGCAGCCTGGATCCTTCCCCATAGCCCCTCTGACTAGTGCTTTTCAGGGGAACATGTTTTTGCACCAAGCTGCTCTTCTGCCTGACCTAGATAAGAAATCCTTATCCTCAGTGCATCATTCAAATCAGCTGTTCTTTTCCCAGCACAAGGATGGGAAATAAGCTATAATTGACCTGTTTGCTGAGAAGCAAAGGGAAAATACAGCATATTATGAAAATTACAGGCAAGCCTTCACCATGACAGCTTTGCTCCCATGTCCCCTATATGCCCTGCTAATGGCTCCAGACTGCTGAAAAAAAAATGCCAAAGTGCTCTGGGCAGAATTAAATATTGGCTTAATCCTAGAATTGCATGAAAACATGCAGATCTGCATCAAGAACTTGTTCTAAACACAACCCTCCCACATCTTTGGAATAGAAAGGAAACACAGATCCTAGGTTTGTGAGAACACTATGCACACAATAAAGCCAAGGTGCAGCTGGATGTACAGCTACAAAGTGTAAGCTTGGAGGTACAAAAGCCCTTAGCTACAGGAGTAAAAATTTGTTTGCAGATTCAGCATTCCCATTTCTTTCTCTGCAAAATACCAGTTTCCTTGGTATCTGTGGGTATTTTTCTCTTCTCTTAACCTGGACAGTCTGACAGTCCTGTGGTTCTTTAGCCTAGGGAAGAGAAGACTGAGAGGGGATCTTCTCAATGCTGATCAATAGCTAAAAGGCAGAAGTCATAGAATCATAGAATGGTAAGTTTGGAAGGGACCTCAAGGATCATCTAGTTCCAACCCCCTGCCATAGGCAGGGACACCTCCCACTAGCACAGCTCACTCAAGGCCTCATCCAACCTGGCCTTGAACACCTCCAGGGAGGGAGCATCCACAGCCTCCCTGGGCAACCTGTTCCGGTGCCTCACCACCATCACTGTAAAGAACTTCCTCCCTGTCGAGTCGAGAGGATGGGGCCAGACTCTTTTCAGTGGTGCCCAGCAATAGGAAAAGGGGCATCAGGCATGAACTGGAACACAGGAAGTTACACCTAAACATCAGAAAACACTTCTTTCCTTTTAGGGTGATGGAGTGCTGGATCAGGCTTCCCAGAGAGGTGAAGTCTCCTCTGGAGAGATTCCAAACCCACATGAACATGATCATGGGCAACCCACTCTGAATGGCCCTGCTTCAGCAATGGGGTTGGACTAGACAATTTCCAGAGGGCCCTTTCAACCCCCACCATGGTGGGATTCTGTGAAAAGCCCAACTATTACTTCCTAAATAAGTGCTACTGATTCACTGTAGCATTCCTCTGCATCCTTAAATTTGCTAAATTTGTCTTCTGTCTGTGTGATGTACTTAGACATCTCCTTTGTCTGCTGTTCTCCCTCTCACCTCAGCAAATCACCATGGCCATTTTTAAGCATAGGAAATAGTGTGTGAACTGTTCTGAAATCAACACACTACAGAACTATTCCAAAGCACTGCAGTTCTCTCAAGCCTGCTGCAGTTCTGTCATGCCTACTGTGTTCCAACTGAAAGCTTCATTTTGGGGAAAACAGATAATCCTCAAGTATTTAATGCTTTATGGAGAAAGTATTTTTGAATAAGCTTTTATTCCCTCCTTTGTGTTCCACTGATGTTTATTGATTTTTGTGTAAAAAAAAAATTCTTCCACTAAACACTTGTGCCAACATGTATCATCTCCAAAATCAAACTGAGAAGTTGCTTAAGGGCTTAGTGTTGGTAATTTATTCATGCTGTAAAAACATCTCAATCAGTACCAGGCATTAGCAGGGAAGTATGGCTAGTGGTACCAACTGCAAGAGCTACAAGGCAGAAACTACAGTGTAAAAGCATCCAGACACCAATTAAATCACAAGTTAGGTAACTGGAATAGGTGTTGTAACTGGGGGTTGGTAATGCTGTAAATCATTTCTGGCTGACAAAACATTCTTCCAGAGTCTATGGCCTGCAGCCCTGTGAGAAGCAATCAAGGACTGAGTTATACTTCACAGGTCTGGCAAGAAAACTCTGATATTTAGCAAGGTGAAACATGCACCATACACCATCAGTTATCCCTTTTATCCAAATAAATTGTGTCAGACTAAAGCTTGCCATGTACTTCCTGCCAACCAATCTCCTAGGCCCTGGAATCCAGCCAGTGAATCATTCACTTTTGCCAAGTCTTATGATGTCCCACAGCAGGGTAAAGAAGTGCTTGCAAGAAAGATAAAATTTCCACTCCATAGCAGACTAATAGGACACTAATCCTAGTACTCTTTGGGGCAACTCCTGCTATTAGAGTCCAGACTGGGAGATGAAGGGATAGCCCTGTGGAGAAGGACTTGGAGGTGCTGGTGGATGAAATGCTGGACATAAGCCAGTAGTGTGTGCTCACAGCCCGGAAGTCAACTATATCCTTAACTGCATCTGCAGCAGCATGGTTAGAAGGACCAGGGAGCAGATTCTGCCCCTCTGCTCCACTCTGCTGAGACTTTGCACCTGCAGTACTGTGTTGAGCTTTGGGGTCCTCAGCACATGGACCTGCTAGAACAGATCCAGGAGGACACAGAAATGATCCATGGGCTGGAGCACCTCTGCTGTGAGGACAGGCTGAGAATTGGGGTTGTTTAGCCCAGAGAAAAGAATGCTGGGGGGAGACCTTATTGCAGCCTTTCAGTACGTCAGGGGGTCTAGAAGACAGTTGGGGACAATCTTGTCAGCAGGGCCTGTTCCAGAGAAGGGCACAAGGCTGGTGAGGGGTCTGGAGCACAGCCCTACCAGGAGAGGTGGAGGAAGCTGTGGTTTTTCAGCCTGGAGAAGAGAAGGCTCAAGAGGACCTTATTGCTCTCTACAACTACCTGAAAGGAGGTTGTAGACAGGTGGGGATTGGTCTCTTCTCCCAGGCAATCAGTGACAGAACAAGAGGACACAGTCTCAAGCTGCACCAGGACAGGTTTAGGCTGGATGTTAGAAAGAAGTTCTTCACAGAAAGAGTGATTGGCATTGGAATGGGCTGTCTGGGGAGCTGGTGGAGTCACCATCCCTGGAGGTGTTTAAAAGGAAACTGGATGTGGCACTTGGTGCCATGGTTTAGTTGATTAGATGGTGTTAGGTGATAGGTTGGACTTGATGATCTTGGAGGTCTTTTCCAACCTGGTTATTTCTGTGATTCTGTTGTTATAGGACAAGTTTAGACTAAAAGAGGGGAGATTTAGATTAGATAGAAGAAAGACGTTTTTGACAATGAAGATGTGGCAGGGTTCCAGGTTGCCCAGAGGTGGTAAATGCCCCATCACTCCAATCATTCCAAGTTGGATTGGAGAGGATTCTGAGCAACTTGATCTAGTTGAAGGTGGCTCTTGGAAAAGTCCCTTCCAAACCAAACCATTCTGTGAGTATGGTTCTTATTAGGCATCTAAAAAACGGCAAACAAATCTCCCAAACTATCACCAATTTACATCACATATATGAAGTGGTGCCTGAATAAGGGATGCAGGGCGTTCAGACACACAGGTACAAGTTATACCCAGCAGGCTTTCAGTAGACTTTATCAAGTCTTTCAAAGTGAACTGAGGTAAATCCAGCTGCTCTGGCAGCAAACCTCTCCCCAGCAACTTCTAAGCCCCTACAGGCCAAGGTCAGAGGCATTGCTGAATGCACAGCAGCTGCCAAACAGATTTCCTCCTTCCTCGCTCTTATCACTAATTAATTCTATGAGCTTCCCACGAGCAACACCATCTATTCACTTCCTGCACCACTCTGAAACACTGAGCTGTTTATCTCCTCAGCATGCCTTTCCTTTTGAAATCAGTTTCAACACCTCTCCCTCCAAAATAAAACCAGCAAAAGGCAACCCTAAAAGGAGCCTTAAAGTCTTTTGCAACACTGCTTCTGGAGCAAAAATTATGATTGCTGATATTTTTCTTAAGTTATTTTCATGCCATGACACACATGCTATATTGCATGCAGCTCACGGCAATTAAAAGCTCATTGTTCAAGTGTCCTGAGCTGCAAGAATGCAGCTATACAGCTATTTAAGTACTTATCCCCTCACACTATATAAAGGACCACAAAATAGCATGCAAAGCAGGGAACCACAGAGGTGGTAAAAAGAAATACTGCACAGAGGCCTACCTATGAGGGAGCATTCACATAGTCACAATGAATAAATGGGTTACAACTGTAAAGCAGATCATAGAATCATAGAAAGGTTTGGATTGGAAGGGACCTTTAGTATAATTTAGTTTCAACCCTCTGCCATGGGCAGGGACACCTGTTCAAGGGGCCGTGCAACCTGGCTTCAAACACTTCCAGGCTTGGAGATCACCCTGAACCTGATTCCCACTGCCAGGACTGATTAATACAAAATGCTCACTCAGGCACAGCAGAAAATGTAGGAAAATAGCACTTTTCATCTCTGACCATGTGCTGTATCCCTGCAAAATATTACTTTGTTTAATAGAAGAATTTGCTTTTGGAATAGCTTGTGGTCCGGTGGCTTTAACCTTCAGAAAACATAGAGCAAATGTTTCTGTGAAGTGTCACCAGTCAATTTTGCCATAAAAGCACTGTGATTAAAGAAGAAATAAAAAACCCTAATAACCCAGAAAAGTAATCACATTTCCTTCTTGTGGCCTGATTTTGTGTGAATTTACTTGCTCATGTTTCTAAATTCTTCAACTAAATAAGCAACTTTTGAAAATAATTCTACTATCACTAAAACACCCACCACTAAAAACAAGTGCTGTGGAATTTATCACAGAATCACAAAGGTTGGACATGACCTCCAAGATCAAGGCCAGATGTTAATGCAACACTGCCAAATCACGACTAAACCACGTCCCTTCAGCACCACATCTATGTGTCTTTTCAATTCCTCCAGGGATGGTGATTCTACCACTGCAGTGGGCACCCAGTTCCAGGGCCTAACAATCCCTTCCATGAAGAAATTGTTCCTCATGACCAACCTTAACATTCCCTGATACACCTTGAGGACATTTCATCTCATCCTGTCAATTGCTACTTGGGATAAGAGACAGAACCCCACTCACTCCAACCTCCTTTTCAGAGAGCTGTAGAGAGCGAGGAGGTCTCCTCTCAGTCTCCTTTTCTGCAGGTTAAACAACTCTAGTTCCCTCAGCTGCTCCTCAGAAGGCTTGTGCTCTAGACCCTCCAGCAGCTTCATTGCCCTTCCCTGGACATGTTCTAGCATCTCCATCACCTTCTTCAAGTGAGAGCCCAAATCTGAGCCCAGTATTCAAAGCGTTTCCTCACCAGAGCTGAGTACATTGGGACAATCCCTGACTTAGTCCTGCTGGCCACACTACTGCTGATCCAAGCCAGGTTGCTTTTGGCCTTCTTAGCCACCTGAACACACTGCTGTCTCATATTCAGCTGGCTGTCAACCAGCATACAGGAAGTAAATTCTGATACATTTCGGACACAAAACTCTGCAAAAAGCTAAACCCCTCTAAGTGAAAAAAACCTAAAACAAGATCAAGAAAAAAAATAATCAACTCTAACCTAAAATTTGAACCAATGTTTATCTCTTCATATGGCTCTTTTGTTCCACAGTAGCCACCAGCACCAGATACTGGCTAGCAGCTGGTTTCACTTAAACTTTTCTTTTCCTTTTCCAATGATCTGTTTGGGATACAAAGCATGGTACGTGCCATGTGGAAAAGTATTTAATATTTTGTGGTTTCAGTGATTATTATGGTATCACATGTTCATATGGTATCATAGTTCACAAAGAGAATTAAGAAGCCATTTATTTCCCTGAAAAAAAACCCCAACACATAAAGGTGATATCAAATAAACTTGTCAGCTCCTGATGCCAAGTTTGCATTGCAGAAAGGCTATTTTAAGTCTGCAAGGGTAGGCTGCAGTTACTGGTATTCATAAACAGTAATGAGATGTAAGGCTTTCATCTGTACTGAAAGGAGCCAAATGATGGTTTCTGCTGAATTCTGACTTTGAACTTCCAGATTGCCTGCTGGTTGCCTCTTCTAGCTGAAATATCTTGCTCTTGCTCTTAGATGCAACTGGTTGCCTGCTTGACTGCAAGTCATATGGGACAACATACACAAAAGCACTTTAAGTGACACAGAGATGATTTAGTACCCTACAAACAATAGTAAAAGCAGATGTTTCTGCATGTACTTTGAAAACCTCTCCATTACTTTATACATACATATCGTCAAGAAAAGCATTCATTTTGCTACTGCAAAATCAAATTTAGAGGTTAGAAAGTGATTAACAATACCTGTAGTTAATCATGAATTACAAGGAGTTATGAGTATCTATAGGAAGATAGTGGAGCAAGCCTGACTTAATCTCAAACAGTTTGAAGTTGTTACTGCCTTCATAATCACTCATGCTTTGTTTCTCTAAATCCCAAAGACAGAGGTGGTAGGAGACCAATCCCTGGAAACATTCCAATTCGTGTTGGACAGGGCTCTGAGCAGCCATGCTGGCAATGCTTGGAGCCACAAGGAGAAAGAAGTTAAATTATTTAGCTGTTATACGTTTTTCAGTCAATTTTTCCCCACACTAAATAGAACTTTAACCATTTTATATAAGACTTGTGAGCCCCAAAAGAACAAATTCAGATTTACAGAGGGTGGACTGACTTTCTTCTGCAGACACTCTAGTGACAGTGCATGACACTCACAATTGCCTGTTATAGTCAGTCCTAAAAACACAAGTTGGAACCCACCCCTTTGGATGTGCAAGTGACAATATGACAACAAGAAAGGAGAAAGAAGAAGTTAGTTTGCAGGGAGATAACCTAAGGTCAGCTGCTTTAGTATGAAGCTTGTGTTAGCATAAGCAACAATTTGTTAACAGTTGTTTCCCCCCAAACACAGCCCCAAAACTGGTGGGTGAAAGAAGTTTCCCTCTCCCAGCATTTTACTTTTTTTGCAAAAGGGAAAGACCTCATAGCTTACTTTGATAAGACCACTTAACAGATGTGAAATTAATATCAGACTTTCAGAGAAAAGCCTGTGGGCATGCAAAGAACTAAATATAGCAGTTGACAAAGTACATAAGAGGAAAGAGAAGCAAAGGAATATTCATGTAAAGATCACATCACATGTTCCAGTTGAATGAGTTCCTCAAAAATCAGGCTTCACCACACTGGCTTACTATCCTCTGCTACTGCTACAAGCTCCTTATGAACACACCCTTGATCCTAGCAGATGAGCTAATTTATCTAATTTGGGGGTTAATCAATTGGGGTTTTGGTATTTGGGTTTGTTTAGAATCATAGAATGGTAAGGTTGGAAGAGACCTCAAGGATCATCTAGTTCCAACCCCCTGCCATAGGCAGGGACACCTCCCACTAGTACAGGTTACTCAAGGCCTCATCCAATCTGGCCTTGTTTGTTTTGTCTCTGTTTTGGGGGGTTTAGTATGGGTGGCTTGGTTTTGCTTTGGTTTTTTTTTTTTTTTGGAAAGCACTTTTAATTCCGTGCATCAAATTCTCGGCCATGTAAACACAATTATTTTTCTTGACAGCAAACTAGACTTATGTGGGTGCACATAAAGGACAATCATAGAATCACAGAAGCATTTTGGTTGGAAGAGCCCTTTAACATCAAGTCCAACTGTTAACATAAATGTCATCATAAGAAGCAATACCCTGACAAAGACATCCATTTCTCTGCTGCTCTCAGTTTTCTGTAATATTAGATTTATGTCTCTCATTCCCAGCAGAACGACAGATAATGTGTTTCTAGAACTATTACAGGAGATCCATTGTATAAAATTATATTATTTACATTTAAAGGAGACCAACTCTGAGAAATAAGAGGTTCATATGGCTTCTATATTGCACAGCTGCACTATTCTGCCTGTTCTATCTGCTTCTAAATGTCTCAAAAATAAACATAGACAGGAGGAACACCCAAAAATTTTGGTATTCAGATATATATAGCCAGAGAAGGGCAATGAAGCTGATGCATGGTCTGGAGAACAGGTCTTCTGAAGAGCAGCTGATGTAACTGGGGTTGTTCCTGGAGAAAAGAAGGATAAGAGGAAACCTTTCTCTCAACTACCCAGAAGGAATTTGGAGCAAGGTGACAACTGCCATCTTCTCCCAATTAATAACTGATAGGATGAGCAGAAATGTCCTCAAGTTGTGCTATGGGAGATTTGTATTGGATATTAGGAGAAACTTCTTCACTGAAAGGGTTATCAAACTCTGGAATAGGCTTCCCATGCTTGAACCACCATTCCAGGAGGTATTTAGAAGATGCTTTATGCAGTGCTAAGGAACATAGTTTAGCCCCAGACTTGGTAGACTTAGATGATGGTTGGATTTGATCATCTTAAAGGCCTTTTCCAACCACAATAATGCTGTGATTTTATATACAGCAGAGTGACGATAGCTTTTAGGTAAGTCAATTTTGTTCCTTCATCAGCTTGACAGTATTCCTTTAACCTCATTACTTCTCAGCAGCCAGTATAACAAAATAGACAAGATGTCTAATTATCATAATTTGGCCATTCTGGCTTATCAAATCCCCAAGTGCTCATTCATGCAGCTGATTGAATGAGTCTGTCCAAGCATAACCACAAACAGAAAAGATGTTGGATATTGAATTTGATCGTTTGATGCTACAAAACCAGGGCACAGCGATCAAATTCCTCCCTGCAGGTATTGCAGCAATAGTTATTACCATGTTAGAATTAGCCATGCTCTTGGAACATGTTATGATTTCACAACTAAGCCCCCATAAAGCCATGCAGAAATCCAAGATGCTTTTTTTAAGCACAGGATGAAGAACTGGTGTTAAAGATGGGCGTGTCACTGATAACTCTTCACACTCCATTTCTTTTGCTTAAGTAACAATACCAGCTTCTTACCATGCCTTACTTTGCAGTGGAAAAGTGGAGTTTGCTGCCCTAAAGTGCAGGATTTGCTCTGCTGACCTGAGCTATTGCTGCTGAAACATATATAGAACGAGCAATATTCCGCCCCCAACATGCAATCCATAAATTAGTATTTATGCAAGACTGGAGTAGCACATAGGAATGCAGCTGCACCTTGAGAAGGACTGATATGAGTGTCAAGGCACTAGTGCCACATGGGTTCAAGTAGAAGGCTGACACCAGAGACAGACTGTTGGAACTTTCACATCAGAGCTGCAAAGAATTCAAACACTTGGCTCACAGAGAAGAGCTTCAAAACACAGTTTGTGTTTGGCAGTATGTTGAAATCAAGTACCTGAAGAGACCCTCCCTTGCTTATATCTCTGTCCTTACACCTCTATTTTTTCCCTTTAGACTTTGATTTTCCCATCAGCAGCTCAACGACTGAATGCTCCCAGAGGAAGAGTTGGGTTGTGCAGTTCCAAACATGCAAGTTTCCATTTATTGTTCCACAGAATGAGAGGAAAATCCAGCCTCTCCAAGTACAACACAGTGTTTGAAAAAATCACATTTGGCTTCTAGAGTTGAAAGGGAAAGAAATCTGTTTAAAACATGACTTGCAAAAAAAGAAAGGAAGAGCAAATATGTTACAGGCATAAAGCTGTATTGTAAGAGATCATTTGAGAGGCTGCCAATGCTGCAATTCCCCACAGCTTCTTTGTCATAAATACACATTAGAAACTTGAGGAATGCCTAATATGATTTTTTTTTAGCTGCCAGACAGTTTTAAGTAGGGTTCTGATACGAAAAGAGAGAATTTAAACCTCTCAGGCTCTTTTCTAAGACTTTCAAAGGTCCTACTTTGTGTCAAGCCCAATGCTCCTTTCAGAAACCAGATGATTGACTTTGCATGCCTAAGAATCACTGGGCAAACCCAATATAAATAGCTAAAAAGATCAGATCTTTTAGTATCCTCCTCAAAATACTCACTCCTCTCCAACTGAATGCTTTTTAAGTTCCATTCTTAACTACATTTTTTAAAAGACTTATGAGCATTTAAAAGAAAGATTCAATACTAAAAAGCTTTCCAACAGCACATAACCCTTCCCAGCACAAGTTCCTTAAAAAGAAAACCATGGACAAGTACACATGTGACTGTTCCTGCACTTGAGGCTAAAATAATTTTTTTTTAAATCCTTCAATAAAAATAATCCTGCTTAGTTTAATTACTGAGACTTGGGATCATGTTTATTATTATCAGCATACAAAGAAGCAGGTAGGCTTTCAAATCCAGTCAGCTTATTCTGGGTTCTTAAACATGTCCAGTAGAACTACTACAGCATATAGAATTACAGAATCATAGAGTTGTCAGGGCTGGAAGGGACCTCAAGGATCATCTAACTCCAACCATTCTGACCCTGGGTCCTGATGACATTTACCTGTACTAGTGGGAGGTGTCCCTGCCATAGGCAGGGGGTTGGAACTAGATGATTCTTGAAGTCCCTTCCAACCTTACCATTCTATGATTCTATGACATGCACCCCCAAGTGCTGAAAGAGCTGGCAGAGGTCGTTGCCAGATCAGTCTCCATCATCTTTCATAAGTAATGGTGGACAGGAGAGGTGCCTGGGGATTGGAGAGCAAACGTCACTCCAATCTTCAAAAAGGATAAGGAGGACCCAGGTAACTATAGACTGGTCAGCCTCACCTCCACCCCTGGAAAGATAACGGAGTGGTTTATCCTCAGTGCTTTGCTTAGCCATATCAAGGACAAGAAGGTCACTGGGAGCAGTCACCATGGTTTTACAAAGGGGAAGTCATGTTTGACCAACCTGATAACCTTCTATGAGGACGTAACCAGGTGGATAGATGATGGAAGAGTGGTGGATGTGCTTTACCTTGATTGCAGTAAAGTATCTGACACCATCTTTTCAGTTTTTTGGGAACGTGATTCTGCCAACACATGCTTCACTTTTCTGCTAAGGAAACGGCACCACTGACACTCCACTTAAACAGGGAGCCCCAAGACAGAGCAGCAATCATCCTCAGCCAAAATGTCCATGGTACTCAACAGTTTGAAGTGCCAGGAGATTAGCAAACAATACCAACAAACAAGTGGGATGAGGTACAATGGAGAAGAATTAATTAACAGCATTTAGACTGCTAGAAAATATCCCTCTCATTTCAAACAACTCAACTGCCCCCTATTTACCCTTCAGGTTGCAGGATTCACAGTTCAAGTGAGCACTGTTAAACCAGCATCACTCTGTTTCTGGCACCACTGTCATTATCAGTAGTAAATCTTTCCTGTGATGTGCAGTCCTTAGGTGATCAGAAATAAGATTTCTGCCTGCATCAGATCCTTGACCACTGCTAATTGAAAACCAGATAAACCAGAAGAAGCTATTCTGAAGCAGCAATTCCCGAGATAAACATATGCATGACTGGCTCTTTGTGCAAGGCCTAAATTCAATTACCAGGATTAAGAAGTTATAAAACAGACACATTAAAATAGAATAAATGTGGGGAAATAAAAACCAAAACAACTCATTCCAGACTATCCAACTTCCCAAGAATGGAGAAAGATGAATTCAGTTTCCCCACAGCACAAGCCAGGAGGATCATAAACACTGTCAAAATCCCAGATACAGCATTTATAGGTGATTCTTAATAATAACGTTTTAACAAAGATTTTGAGCCACAGGAAGTAAGTGTTTACAGGAAGGAACCTGCTCTGCCTGGATCTCACTGCTGTGGAAGCAAAGTCACTTTGATGTTTTCCATGGCTGCACTGTTTAATGGCAAAATAAACCTGCCAGGGGTCCCAAACTCCAAGACTTGCAGGTATTTTATAGCTCCAGGGAGAAGCATCAGCTAGCAGGCAACATCACAGCCTCAAGCTGCACCAGGAGAGGTTTACATTGGATATTAGAAGAAACTTCTTCACTGAAAGGGTCATTACACCTTGGAAAGGACTCTCCAAAGAGCCTCCATCCCTGGAGGTATGTAAAAGCTGTATTGGTGTGGTGCTAAGGAACATGGTTTAGCAGCAGACATGGTAGAGCTAGATAATGGTTGACTCACTCTTAATAGTCTTCTCCATCCAAAACAATTCTACGATTTTATGATTCTATCCAAACTGTAATGAAAGCAAATAGTGCCCAAAGTTTTTCATAATGATGCTCTGTAGGATGTCTGTTGAAGGGTGGAAAGACTGAAGAGAATGCCCTCATTAGTGTTTGTCTTACCCAGCACATCAGCAGTTCTGACACTTTGGTTTAGACTATTCCAGTGGTTCCTGGTATGTGCTGCACACCCCACTCTGATTGAGAACCACCACAGGAAGGAGTGGTCCACATGCTGTACACCTCCAAATAATCCTTGTGTCATCTGCTGTCTGAAGCCACTGCTTCACAACACATCCTACAGTTGTGACAGGCATAAGCTTCTGCTGTCCATACTTGTGCAACCAAGCATGCATTTTGCACTCTTCTCAGTCAAGTCACCTGCTCTTTCTATTCTGTCCTGCAACGAGTCTAAGTAGGATTTTTCCACCCATGAACTACTGAATCCAGGGCACTTACTGAACTTCCAGAAGGCCATCACCAACCTTGAGCACTTTAAAGAAAGCATCAGAAAACAGCATCTGGATTTCTTGTGTGAATCTCCTTTTTTGGAGAGCACAGTTTCTCTGATCTCATATTATTAATTTATGTGACCACAGAGTTATTTCAAATAAAGGATCACTGGAATGATCCAGACACATACTGGCAAAGGCAAAATCAAAAGTGAGAAGGCAGCAGGGCAGTATGGGTTTGCAGATGAGACCTCCATATGAAAAGCAAACTTGAATGCCTGTCATTAATGCCCAACCCAGACACTACTCTCAGTGATATCATAATTACAAATGCCAAATGATTCAGAGAAGCTCATGAGCAAAGTTTAACCATTACAAACCATTTCCCAGCTATTCATTTTTATTACAATAATCTGCATGATATTTTCATAGAGTGCTACAGAAAATGATTTAAGTTTAGCAGTGGGACATTTAACTGAACTCCAGATTTAATACAGTAAACAGGAAACTTTACTGTACACATTTACTGACAAAGGGGGAAAAACAATCAAACTAAAAAACACAGCTCATACAAAATCACAACCTTTTCTGAAGGCTACCTCACATGACTTTCAGAATGCTCAGTCATGCTCAACCTCTGTTTCAAAACTAGCAGGTTTCATGATACTTCCATGGATCACTGCCACAGAAGGCATTGCTCATGATACATGATAAAAACAATCAATGTCCTGTCTCCAGTGCTTAGGAAAGCTGAAATCTTTAATATCCTTCAGAGCTCGTTTATACAGAAGCCAAAGCAGCCAACAGCTAAAACACAAGAAAAATACAGCACTGAGGCAAAAATATTCAGCTTGAGCTGGAATTTCTTTAGGCCCTCTTCCAGCATGAAGCATCAATTAAGTTTTCATTTAGAAAAGAATTCTTGGAGCTGAACATTTAATAATTGTGATTCAGTTTTTTTCAGTTTCTGGATGCATGTTCTGCTAAATAAATTTACCACTAGGCCAGGTTGGATGAGGCTATGAGCAATCTGGTCTCATGGAAAGTGCCCTGGGCCATAGCAAGGGGGTTGGGATTACATGATGTTGAAGGTCCCTTTGAACCAAAGCATTTCATGATTCCAGAAATTTGCCAACATCCTCTCACAAACTAAGTTACAATTAACTGCTGACATCACTACTGTCTTGAAAATCTGAAACCTCTCACTCTGAAACACATTAATTGTAGACACAATTATACAGTAAGAGTTGGTATTTATATTGAGTACTGTCAGCTCACAGTTACCACATCTCAGTAAGACACTTTCCAAGATTCTGCCACTCTGGGTAAGGTTATTCTTCAACAGTACACATGATTTTATTCTTGTACAGAGCTACATGAATTATCCTTGGAGATAAAAAAAAAAACCCTTCTGCACATAATCTTGGGAAACCAGCTTTAGGAGAAACTGCTTGAGCAGGAAGGTTGGACCAGATAACCTCCAGAGATTCCTTCCAGCCTCAACCAGTCTACATACACATAACTACACTTAAAGACTGCCATGAGTAAGCCTGCTATCACAACAGCAATTCTAAAGCATTCTGCGACCACGTTTTCTCACAAATCTCCAAATTGTAGGCAGGCAGCTGACAGAATCTCAGCAACACCATCTCAAAACAGGTTGCTGACCTAGGAAAGTATCACAGAAGACACATAAGCGGAGACTAGAAGCACTGACAATGAAAATAAAGGTACGAGGATATAGAATCATAGAATGGTAAGGTTGGAAGGGACCTCAAGGATCATCTAGTTCCAACCCCCTGCCAGAGGCAGGGACACCTCCCACTAGTACAGCTCACTCAAGGCCTCATCCAATCTGACCTTGAACACCTCCAGGGAGGGAGCATCCACAACCTCCCTGGGCAACCTGTTCCAGTGCCTCACCACCCTCACTGTAAAGAACGTCCTCCTAACATCCAGTCTAAATGTCCCCTCTGCCAGTTTAAACCCATATGTTTGAGTACACAATCTGCAATATCAGTAGTTCAAAAGGCTAACACCTTTTTGCAAGTAGCTGCACCAGGATACACATCACATGGTATTAGTGAGCTCTGCAAGTTTCACCTTGCATCACCCTCACAAGTAAAACACCTCACTACACACTCATAAGACCGTCACCAGAAACTGGGTCATGGAGGACTATCCTATGCCTGCTTTCAAATCTATGTCAAAATGCTGCAGTATTTACCTAGCATGCAGAACTGTACTTGCTTTGCATTGCTTGTACCCCCGTATTACAGTGTCAACCTGTCATGGTTCTACTAATTGTCTCATTCTTGTACTGGGTATGTTGCAAAGGATTTGCCAGAGCTCTCCCCGTAGTTCAATTAAACTCTCAACGGCAGCAAAGAAAGATATTTTAGTGGTGACAGGAAGAAATAATCACTGTGTGAAAACTTTGCAGAGAGCAGTTGCTCAGGTTGGATGTAAGGTTTTAGCATGAAATGACTGCAGAATTTAAATCGCTCGTCCTAAGTGAGATAGCTTGTGGGCGGCAGAGATACTTCTAAGCCTCAGCTGGTACATGTGTGGTTTCAACAGATGAGTAAAGCAACAAGATAATTGCTTCCTCCCAGAACCATTTCTATTTTGTCTCTGCCACAATATTTGCATATACTTTGTCTTTTTTTTTTTTTCTTCACACCTCTGAAGTGTTGATTTTTCTGCTCACGCTGAAACCCTCCCTTACCACGGCTACGAACTCTGCAAAGTCATTATCTCTAGCTGCGTTTTCAGGAGGAAACAAGAGCTACATAGGCTATCAGATGAAGGCTGGCTGGTGACAAATGCCAGTCAAAGAGTTCAGAAGACTGGAGACAAGAGTATTCATTCCAGGAAAAGACTACAGAAGAGAAAAACAATTGATAATGCCTCTTTTGTTCAGAGCTATTCATATTTGGAAGCTTTTATGTAAGGAATTACATTTGTTACCAAGTACAAAGTTCAGGTCATAAACACAAAACTCAGAGAGCTGGAAGTGGTCATCACTTAAGGGCTGCTCTGATAAAAGCTGGGTAGATATCCTGTTTCATACTTTCATTTATCTGATCTCCACAGCAGAACTACAATTGCTTAAGAAGAGAACAAAACACTGGCAGAAGCCAACAAACCCTGAGGAGGAAGAAAGAAAATGGCACTGTGCTTTCCAAAAGGCTAAAAATGAAAGTGGATTAACCTAAGAACTTCAGACAATATGCATTAAGATATACAGTTGCTTTACGTCACTAGCACAATACAGAGGCCATACATTCTGGACCCACTGAGCTATGGTGACCTAAGTAATTACACACAGACACAGGAAATTTTCCTGCTTTAAAAAAAAACCCATATAAAAAAAACCCAAACAAAAACCAAACAACTCGAGACAGGAACAACAGCAAAATAACACAAAGCAAAGCCCACTCTCTTCAAAGAATAAGTCCCTCTCTTGCACTTGATAGCAACCAAAACTATGAAAAAATGCTAGATTTATTATTTTAGAGGCTAGAAATAGAAGATACACTGAAGTGTCTGTCCTACAGTCAAAGTGTATAGTAGAATTGAGGCAAAATCTAGATGCCCCCATGCAGCTACTGCTCTGACCAGAAGCCCATCCTTTCTCTCCCCAGGTATCTTTGAAGTCCAGCATTTTCCTTTACAGCTATTTAGGAAAAAATCACTACTTAAGCTGACTGCTTCTCTCCTCAAAGGAGTGCTGATCAGACAACTAAGCACTGTATTTTTATAAGATCGTTTTTTATAAAATTGCTTTTCTCCAGACTAAACAACGCCAGCTCCCTCAGCTGCTCCTCACAAAACTTGTCCTCTAGACCTTTCACCAGCTTCAAAGCCCTTCGCTGGCCTTTCTTAAGCAGTTCAGTCTTTGCTCTTCTCTACATCAAGACTCAAGTTATTTTAATAGAACCAGAGGAGAATATTTTGGTAGCTCTAGAACTGAAACAACAACAAAACCAACATTCAGTGTGCCTTTTAGGAGGCCATATCCAGCTGTACCTACATAGCTTCTTTCCAGGAAGGACAGACATCGGAGCCCAGAGGGAAGGGTGCTGCCCATGCAAGAGCAGCAGATGCTGCATTCCTGCAGACCTAAGTCATGGGAAGGAGGACAAAAAGAAACAAACAACCAAACCCCACCAAACCCACCACTTGCAAGATATAGATTGTTCATTTCACCTCATAGGAGGAGGAGGGGAAAAAAACCAAACCAACCAGCAAAAACACAACAGCTTTACTGTCTTTCTTCTGTACACTGAAATGATAACAGGTAAAATAATATAAATTATTAACGTAAATCTGGAGGTTCTGCAGCAACTGCAGTCTTCTTTTCTTATTTCCCTTCCAGTAAAAATGGGAAACAAAGTTGTACAGAAACAGTTTTCTCTGCATTCAGTAGTGTTATTTCCAACTTTACAGAGCTGTAAGATGGTGGCAGAATTAGGCTAACCCCCTTAGAATTAGCAGAGCATCAAGTGTAACTCCTAAAACATCCACGACAACAAAAGAATGACAAGCTGCCTTAAACTGACGCACACCACTCCAAAAACTTGTTCAAAGTTCCTCAGGAAAATGAATATAAGACACTAAAAGGTCTAACATAAGACCCAAACTTTCTCCTTTTCTTCTCATAATAAGCCCACAAAGAATTTAGAAAACAAACCTTGAGAGCTTTTATATTCCATTTCCCAAAACTTCTGGAATTCAGAAGGCTGAAGGTGATATTATCTACATTGTTCTAGTTGGCCATAAAAGTGCATGCCTTATAACCACTGATAACATCATAAGACCTTTACACCTTCTCAAGAAAGCATCAAAGCATGCCTGGCCACAGATTCTCAACCCTGAATATTCAGATTAGCTCATTTCAAATTTGCTTCAGGGATAAATCTATGTAATCTGAAATGACCACAGCAAAGAGCATTAGAGTTGTTCAGCTCAAAGTTATTCCGGCTATTAGCAGTTAACCATGTGGGATGGCAAGAAATATCCTCTCTTGCACCTTTCTGTGATCTCAGTCATTAATGAGAGATCAAGATTTTGGAATTTAATCTCTAATATTCTCAAAACAAAATTAGTAGGCATTAAAAAAGTTTAAGGCAGTTAGTTAAGACATTTAACAGACTCATTTAATGTATATATTTTAATGTGTGTATATATTATAATTCTCTTTTAACATTTAAAGTATATATTTTTAAGTTCCTTTCCTAAAACTGATAAGAATTTACTTGACAGGATAGAAACCTAACTGAGTCAGAATGATTTGGGTTGGAAGGGATCTTTCAAGGTCATCTTGTCCATTCTGCAGTCAGCAGAGATGTCTTCAATTACATAAGGTTGCTCAGAGTCCCACTCAGCCTGATCTGGAATGTTCCCAGGGCTGTGGCATTTACCACCTTTGCACAACCTGGACCAGGATTTCACCATTCTCAGTGTAAACAATTTCTTCCTTCTATCTATTCTGACTCTCCAATCTTTTAGTTTAAAACCATCACCCCTTGTTCTTCCACAATAGTCCCTGCTAAAAATTTTGTCCCCATCTTTCTTACAAGCCACTTTATGTACTGAAAGGTTGCAAGACCTCCCCGGAGCTTTCTCTTCTCTCCAGGTTGAACAATCGCAACCCTCCCAGTCTGTTCTTACAGTAGAGATGTTCCAGCTCTTGGACCATTTTTGTGGTCTCTTCTGGACTCATTCCAAACAGACCCATGGCTTTCTTGTGCTGAGGACCTCAAAGCTGGACACAGCACAGCAACTGGGATCTCATCAGAGTGAAGCATGGGAGAAGAATCATCTGCCTTCTAAGTACTCACTGGCATTCCAAATACCTTCCAGTTCTGAGGTTTTAAAAGCTGTCCTGAACTGCATCTATTAAATTCTACAGAACGCAGTGGCTCCAGCCACTAAAATAATCCTTCGGCCTGCAGGAGTATTCTTTAGCATCATTCTGACCACTAAACACTTTTGGACCTGGGGTTCTGGGTTGATGAAAAGCTCAACATGAGCCTGCAGTGTGCTCATGCAGCACAGCATCAACAGACGCGTGGCCAGCAGGGCAAGGGAGAGGATCCTGCCCCTTTACTCTGCTCTCTTCAGACCCCATCTGCACAGGAACAGCACAGGAAGGACATGGAACTGTTGGAGTGGGTCCAGAGGAGGCCCACGAAGATGATCAGAGGGCTGAAGCAGCTCTGCTATGAGGACAGGCTACAAGAGTTGGGGCTCTGCAGCCTGGAGAAGAGAAGGCTTCCAGGAGACCTTAGAGTAGCCTTCCAGTATCTGAAGGGGGACTACAGAAAGGCTGGGGAGGGATTATTTATAAGGTCTTGCAATGACAGGGGCAATGGGTTTAAACTGGCAGAGGGGAGATTTAAACTGTATGTTAGGAGGAAGTTCTTTGCAGTGAGGGTGGTGAGACACTGGCACAAGTTGCCCAGGGAGGTTGTGGCTGCTCCCTCCCTGGAGGCGTTCAAGGCCAGGTTGGAGGAGGTCTTGAGTAACCTGTACTAGTGGGAGGTGTCCCTGCATGTAGCAGGGGGTTGGAACTAGATGACCTTTGAGGTCACTTCCAACCTTACTTTTCTATGATTCTATGATTATAGTCTTACCTCACAAAGCATTGAAAATTAATATGGAATAATTGGACATAAGCACTCATGCTGCAGCATTTACTTAGAATACTGAAGGCAGATATTAAGATTGAACTTGCTCCCTTACCTTTCTTCACTTCTCCCCAGTTTATGACCACTAGGTAAGTCCCTTACCTCACTTGATTTGATTTGTTAAAAGGAAATGTATTCTAAAGTCAAAGATTGGAAACAAGTATTTTAAAACTTAAAGCTCAGCTTTCATTATTTACCCAATGTTCTGTTTGGTTCATGCTGTCAAAGCAGCACAAGGTAATTTGATAGTGTAATTTCCTTGTTTTCATGAATCCAGAGTTCTGACTTGATTTCCACTATTTCAAAGAATAACTGAAAACAAATCAAATGTTATGCCCTTGCAAATCATCTTCAGCACAGGCAAAAAAGCCATTGGGCTAAACTGGAAAAAAAAACAGGTCAAACAGTAATTCCATTGAAAGTGAAGTCCAGAAAATGATTGACACTGCCAAATTCCACCTGACTCTTCATAAAGCAGATGGATTTGTCTGTTTTAACTGGTGGATTTAACTAGTCAAGAAAACAATTAACACATCATCACAGTCTCCTTGAAGCTTAAATGGACTGATAGTCTTTAAGACTCAGCTTTAAAAACAAAACTGTTGACAGTCCTCTCAAAATTGCTACAGTTTTAAATAAAAGCTACATACCACCCAAACATTTAACATGTTCATTCTTATGGTTTCAATATGCCACAAAGAGGAGTTGTTGGTTTGGTTTTGTCTCTGGGAACTGGCCTTACTGCTACTGCTTTGCAATAGAAAGAGATTACAAATTATATTCTATTTATTATCTTCTATTTGTAGTAGAAGTCCACTCCTCAGATAATTTACCATCAGAGCAACTATTACCATAAACCTCCAAACACTGTCTGTAAGCAAGTCCAAGTCAACAATATTCAGGGTACTCCAGAACTTGCTGCTAGACTACACAGCCTATTAAAAGCCTTCAATTTAGTAAGGAATTAAGGTTACAGGTATTTTACAGATAAAATCATAGCACATAGACAGAATCATGGTTTGGGTTGGAAGTGACCTCCAAAGGTCATCTAGTCCAACCCCCCCTGTAGTGAGCAGGAACACCCTCCACTCAATCAGGTTGCTCAAAGCCTTGTCAAGCCTGACCTTGAATATCTCCAGGAACAGGGCCATAACCACTGCCCTGGGCAACCTGTTCCAGTGTTCCACCACCCTCATAGTAAAGAATTTGTTCCTAACATCGAAGCTAAATATCCCCTCTAACTTCAAACCGTTGCCTCTTATCCTATCACTGCAGGCCTTTGTGAACAGTCACTCTTCAGCCTTCTTGCAGGCCCTCTTCAGATACCGGAAGGCCACTATTAGGTCTCAGCAATGAGATCAAGAAAAGGCCTCTTTCATGTTCANGCTATTAGGTCTCCTCAGAACCATCTCTTCTTAGACTGAACAAGAAGGAAAACTACCAGTGCTTAGGAATCCACAAACCACAGAGTTGAAGGTTGTAGTTCATATCACATCATACATGAACCAAACTAATTCTTCATCTATTGTCTTTACTCTTGCCCTCCAATATGGCAGGTTAGTACCAACTTGCTTGGATCAGCAATGAGATCAAGAAAAGGCCTCTTTCATGTTCAGCAAAGTGATATGAGGTGGCCAAGGACGATTCCTACTAGTGGTATGGCCACTCAGTTCCCATTTCAAGAGGAAATTGCTCATGTTAAACGTAGTTTTCATTTACAACATGGGTGCATGGTTTACAAATAACAGATAACCCTAATTTGCTATGGCTATGTTAGCCATAAAAAATGGTAGGAGTAAATAGGTGTGACCCAACTGGCAAGCAGGGTGAGTCTATACAGAGAACATGGTAATGCAATTTATTTTCTTAAGCAACACAAACAAGGATACATGTCTTTTTAAAGCACACTGACACACTGTCCTGGTTTTGCTGGGACAGTG
>VWZE01012569.1:10681-33794 GCA_013396675.1 Eubucco bourcierii
TGGGGGGGGGAAGTACAGAATACATCTAGAGAAAAATTGGATGATAGCTTAAGTGAATGCAAGCCGATAAACAGCATCATGTTGAGATTTTCAGATACAATGGTTTCATTAACAGAACACAAGGAGGGCAGAACTCAGCTATGGTAGCTTGCCTAACATCAAAACTAAGGTGATGGAAATTTAGGCAAGCTCAAATCTTATTTATAAAATTATCGTGAACAATTTTTTTTTCTTTCATCCTGCTTTTATAATAGAGTAATGATACCATCCCATGGCAAGGGCTATGGTTCACTCAGTTCTTAAACTAAGGTAGATTAAAAATGTAAATGTGATTAACACAATCTTGAGCAGTTTCTCTGATCACCTGCAAAGTGATTTCTCAGTTCCCTGAAGATAACTACACTTAGCATTAAATGTTTCACAATTAACACCCAGGTCTCAGCTCCTCTGTCTATACCTGGAAGACAATAGCCTGTGACTTGTAAATTCACACTATTATCTACCTTTTAAATACTGCATTTGTTAACTGGCAGTGCCTTGTTTACCTTCACTTTCAAAAGCAGGAGCTACCTGCTGGCAGAGACCTGCACAAGGCAAGCCCTATCAGTGAAGGAAAAAAAAAAAAAAAAGGAAATTTATTAAAAAGACATACCCCTTCTTTCTCTTTCTTTTCTTTTTTTTTTTTCTTCTCTTTCCTTTCTTTCTTTCTTTTCTTTCTGTTATTTCTCTTATTTCTTCGTTTCCTCCTTTCTTTCTCTTTTTCTGAAACGCACCACTTTCCGTATCTCTGTACAGGAAGCTTCTGCCCACAAGCCACTTAGAGTGCATCCTTGCGCCTATTACACCGCAGTGCAGCCTTCTGTGCTCACTCAAAACGGGCACAGTGGGCCCTATCTCTGTGAACAGACTCATTCGTCAGTTATTGCTGATCGAGATAAACAATCGTCTCCTGGTTAACAAAGCACACAGTGAGTCCTATGGCTCACTTTCTGCATGCTTTAACATTTCATAGATAAACCCAACAGGCAGCTCTACCCTGAGTAATGAGTCAGATCTTCCTAAGCACTTCGTTAAAGTTTGTTTACAGAACTATTCCTTGCTACATCACGGGGAGGAGGTGTCTCTGTTTCCTTTTTTTTTTTTTTTTTTTTTTTTTTTTTTTTAAGCTAACACAACTGACAAATCTGTCAACTTCTTTTATTGTTTTCGACTTTGATAAACAGAATTAGGCTGCAGGGAATCTATTAATAAAGGCCTATGCAACAAAACCATTCAGAATCTTCAAGGCAGGTTTTAATCTCCCAGAAAAAAAAATCAATTTTATTTAGAATAAACTAACAGAGAATGGAGATTACTCCAGGGAATTAGTCTTTAAAGTATGATGAAGAAATATAGATTTTCTTCTCTACAGGAGTATGGTGTTGCAGTGCATATAAAATGTGCCATAACAATTACACAAAAAGCTTTACAAATTCCAGGCTTATTAACCCTATAGCTTTCTAGATAAAAACAAGTGAAAGCCTAATTGGAGAGACAAACACCTGGAAGAAAAAAGCTTAAAGCCTTGAATAACTTCCACTGCACTAATGAACCACTCCAACAAATCCCAGGAGGTCAAAATATATTATGTGCATCAACTCCAGCGCGGAAGAACTAACCTTGTGCCCTTGCTTTCCATATCTATGGCATCCCCAAACTCTCACAAAGAGATGAACACAGAGGGTGAAGTTATATTAATACAAGTTAAATGACCACCTGGAATACAGCTGCCGAGACACTGGCTCACAGATGGTGACACTTTTGTCTTGGAGGCTGAACCTTTTCAAACAAGCCAAAGAACACAAATACTGCTTTTGGCTATACCTGTACCCAGCTGCAGCTGAGTGTGTCTTCATCAGCTGCTGCAGAGAGAATGAAGCTGTTTTTCCTGAACAGAGAATTTGATGCATTTTCACTCCAGCGTAGACATTGCTGGGTTTTTAACATTCATAGCTTGGAGAAATCAGGACGAGTTCAACTCCTGACACTCTGCATTTACTTGTTAACAGAGTCAGCATTCCACTTTTTACCTCTGTATGACTCTTAGCCAGATAAGTGAGTCATGAACTCTATGCCTGTTACTCCCACTGCAAAATGTAAAGAATCTTTCCGTCCACTGAGAAACAAAGAGCATGAAGGCTGCGCTACTCCCAGCTCTTTACACTCTTTGTTTGGGGTCGAGGATCTTCATCAGCTATCAGTTAAAGCCTTTTCCTAACACTTAATTAGGGAAAATTATAATTTGTGTCTTGCAGAAACTACAGAGCTGCACGTGCAGTGACAGGTCATGATCCTATGTAATTAGGAGTGTTTAGTGGCTGAAGTTTAAAGTATTCAGTTACTCTTTTTAGACAAAGAAGTACCCTAAAAATCCAAGCCTGTTATACTTCATGACTCTCAGAAATTGCTTTTGAGCTGGCACAGCCACTTTGGGCAGGAGATGTCGTATCTCAGCAAGGACAGAAGTTCAGATCCAGAGCTGAGCTGAATCTTCTAACTTTCTTGTCTTTAATAAATTCAGATGCATTCATGAATATTTAAATAGTTAACATTTTGCTATTATTTGCACAAGCATTCTGCCTAGAAGTTTTTATATTCTGCCTTTGTTTATAGTTCAATTTGGTTTTGCCTCAAAGCAGGCATCTTCTGTTTTCACAGAGGAATTCAGTTTTCTAGCGGAACTAACTTCACCTCCAACTGCAGAAAATAACTTGTTTGCCTTACTGCTACAGGAGCTTGTGCATCAAGTTTATACTACTAATAATGAAGTTAACCTTGATGTAAATGATCTGCAGTAGAGTAAAATGAAGCCAACATAGATGTGGCTTACATGGCTTGAAGCCAAATTCACACAGGTGTCACAAATTTGCATGGCAAGGTTTGATCTGGTGTAACTGTCACTGTGTGGGGGGAGAAGAAAGCTGGTATAGTTTTCATCAAAAGACACTGTAACATGGTGCTTGTGGGAATGGATGCACGCAGACAGATCTGGGTAGCAGTTAACACTTCATACACCCACACTTCTGAATGAAGTTGGTAGCTATGCAACAGCTCTGCTCTTAACCACACATCAGGGTCTCTGCTTACATTGTCACCCTGGTGTTTGAACACCGGCTGCCTTCCGTCCTCCTCCTCCATCCCAACTCCCCTATTCTTTGTTATAGGAAGTAACAATCCAGACAACGGCAATGTCTCTTTTCCTTATTGGTAAACATTCTCTGGGCACATCTGCTGTGACGATGATAAGGCAGAGTTTTGCTCTCAGATGGGAAAAACAGAATGTCAGTTTACATAATGGCCAGAAAACAAGAGAAAGAACCCACGCGCTGGAGCTGCAAGCCTGTTTCTATCTCACTTCATTGTCTGAACAGGATTCTTATTGTGTTTATATTTAGAGACATGGGAAACTGTGCTAGCCATGCTACCCATTGTTGCTTAACCTCAAACAACCTATATAATACACCGTCCATTAAGGAGCCTGAATATAGACTCTAATCAAGGTGGCTAAACAAGATATAGGAAAATAAAGCTCAGTGCTTCCTCCTTGTTTGGGAAAAAACAAACAGGAAGGCTGCCTCCTAGACTCACCTCAGGAGAAAAGAGTTTGGGGCTTTGGGTTTGTTTTTACAGGCTCCCAGAAGAGTTCAGCTCTCTGTTGTGCACCTGTTTGGCTTTTTCATCATCCACGCTGCCAATAAATGGATAGAAGCACATCGGCAACTTATTTCCCAACTGGAAAAATCTTTTCTTTACTTTTTAGGAATAGTGTTTATTAGAAAACTGTTTAACAACAACACTGGAAACCTGACATTGCTAAGATGACACTGACTGTGACTAGCTGATCATCACCAGTTTGCTTTTGGAACACATTAGTGAGTTGTGCTTGCCTGAATGCTGTATAACCATCCTGAATCCACATAACTGATATTAAATTGAATATAACATTCCTGATGGAGATCAGGAATGTTATATTCCTGAGAATGAGGAGAAAGTTCTTCACTGAGAGAGTCATTGGCTACTGGAATGGGCTGCCCAGGGAGGTGGTGGAGTCAATGTCCCTGGAGGTGTTCAAGGTGGGTTTGGACGTGGCACTTGGTGCCATGGTCTAGTCTTGAGGTCTGTGGTGATGGGTTGGACTTGATGATCTTTGAGGTCTCTTCCAACCCTGGTGATACTGTGATACTGATGAAAACAGAACCTTGTTAGCTAATAGTGCCTTTCCAACTCACATGTATCAGCCTTGCATAGGACTAACAGTGTCTGAGCCTGAAATTCTATATACAAAACAATTTCACATGCAGAAAATATTTACAACAACTCCTGGTTAAAAATGTAAATTGTTTAAACAGCACATTTCAGGCTTACTTTGTCTTCATGGACCTTTCAAATCAGCCAAGAATGACAAACTTAAATTCTTTAAACCTTTAAACTGACAAATGCAGTCAGTCAATTTTCACTTCTTTCTATGGTGTTATCTCTTGTCATAATCACAGCATTTCAGATTCCTCAGAAAGTATTATATTAGGATGTCCTACAGAAATGTCCAAATCTAGGCACTTAAATTAACATGAAGTCATAACAAATCCTGGTATACAACAGAGGGATAGGTTGCCATCAGAAAGCAGTACAATTATTTTCTTTGAATTACTTGGCCCTGCTATATGTAAGACTGTGAAGAAGACCTATGAGCTATGGCATAGGCTGTGGGATCTCAGACAAAAAAAGTGCCTCTTTTAATAGACAAGAGATTGAAGGCAAGGCTGCCACTTACTATCCTTAGCAAACACCTTTCCTTGATGAGCATAATTCATAACTATCTTGTGTTGTTACCCAGTTATCAGATGGTGAAATCGATGTGAAGATAAGGAGTGTGCAAAGGCTGCAGTTCTTTCTTACATCTCCTTTCGTTTTTCCAATACCTCTGTAATCCTACTGTGCGAAGATCAACAGGAAAGCTGGAGGCACACAAAAGGAACGAGTCTCCAGGAGGCGCTCAGGAAAAAAGTGATCCTACACTGCACTTTTCTACTCCACATGCAAGGAGAGAACCCTTTCCTGTTAGAGTTTCCTCTCGCTACTGTTCACATTTCATATAAATCTCACACCCAGGATGTCTTGGATTTAGTGCAAGAGCTGCAAACAAACTGATTTCTAGGAGGACAGCCAAAGGCTGGTCTTGTTAGGAATGGCTGCAGTAGGGATTCAGTTGGCTTTTAAAATCAAACTTTTACTGTGGTTTTTATCTATTTTAATTATCCTCACTGCTCTCCCCCCAACCCTTAGAGTCTCTCTTTCTTTCAGGTGGTGGCACTGCTGCACCATTTGTTGTGCTCAGTACGGATTCCTTTGCCAGATTCTAGAGTGTATCTTAACAAGTAATTAGAACAGTTTTCACTAGCTCATGCTGTCGGCTTTCCAGCTCCTGCATGATCCAAATGGCTCTCAGGGGATGTTACATTATGGTTGGTTTGTTATTGTTTGTTCCAGGCCAGTGCCACTAGACAAAAGCGTTATAAAACTGGTGAGTGGTATTAATCACAATTTCTTAGGTGTCTATGTCTGCAAAGACCCTGTTCTCACTTTCCCATTATTTTTGCTTAGCTTTCATTTTGCTCTGCAAGAAAAATATGGATGTGATGTACAGACCATATGAAAGCTCAGCAATAAGGTAAAATATTTGTAAGGTTAAATTAAAAAAAAAAAAATCATTGCATTTCAATGACTCCATTTCTTTGTTAGGAAGAACTGGATTAATATCTGAGACCGTCCTTCCTTAAGAGCCAAAGTCCCACCAGCTCTGAGCACTTGAAGCCCATAAATTCAACTGAAACCTCACTATTTACCCATTGTGTGTCTCCATATCTAACTCAACTTCAGCATACAATACAGAATGTCTCTTGCTATGCATCCCTAAAACAAGCCAGTTTGAAAATAGTGTTTATTTCAATTTGGTTAATCCTCATCATTTCAAAATCCAAAGCATTTTGAAATTCACTTGGCTGAGCGGTTATCTCTGTCCTCGTGTTAAGAGGTAGGTATTCGGTTAAGTATTGGGAGGAAAATAAATATATATATATATAAATATATATAAAAAATATATATAGTAAATATAACTAATTCATTCCATTTCTGATCTTATTGATCCCATGTCCAGTGGTCTTTACAACCCGTTAATTGAGGCAATAAGAAGTAATAATAACTTTAGCCTATCTCCCTCCTGGGTCTTTTCAGCAATATGAAGTGGTTATTCAGTATTAGAAAAAAGAAGCAGCCCTCCAACTGAAAATCCACTAATACAACTGATACAACTGAAAATCCTCTTAAAAAATGGGGAAAAAAAAAAAATCAGTCCTTTTTGGGGGAGGGCTAAAGGCAACTGGGCAGTTGTTAAATATAAAGAGGACTGTGAGCCTGGTAGATTATTGACTGATCCAGTAGTAACAGCAACAACCCTGGATTTACATAGTGCTTTACATCTCCAAAGTGCTGTGTAAACATTAAATAATTGATCTAATGAGAAAAACAACTGCTTCCACTGTAATATCAAGTATGTGGTCACAAGAGAACAAGTTATTAACTAAAGGAAACAATTTATTTGAAAATCTATTATCATAAATTATGCTGATCTTTTTTCCTCCTTTTTAAAGTTATTCCCTCTGCAGCCTGGTTGATGCTTGGATGAATTCGCTCATGATTTCTGGAAATTCACTAAGTGCAAACTTAATAAGAGGCTGATATAAATGTCAGAGGTAATTGATGCTTTAATGGGCATGAAATCTGAAAAAAATACCCAATAGGAATAGATTCACAATGGCCTTTGTTAAAGCAGTGGGATAAAGACTCACCATATTAGGCTCACTTCTTTAGGTAGGTTAAGTAGATCGTGTACTATCGATATTTTCTGCTTCCAAAACTTAGAGGGACGAAAGATCTATAAAACCACTTCTCTTACTAACTCCACACATTGTATTATAACTTATCTTTTTTTTTTTTAATCAATATTTGTAAATAACAGCATTTTCAACCAAATAGTTGCATATTAGTTGTTTGTTTTGTTGGGTTCTTTTAAGATAATGAGTGGTTTGTATCATCCCACAACAGGACAAAAGCATTATGGAAGTTGGGGCCATTCTATGTTATTTTTTTTCCCTAGTTGGCTTGATAAAAAAGTTTCTGTTCTCATTTTTGTTTTTTCTGTTCTTTTAAATAAGGTCTGATCCAATCTTTGAATCAAGTAAATCCTATTATTCCATTTCAGTCATGAATACAAAGGAAACATTCCATAATCTGTCCACAAGGATCTAATCCATGTCTGTTTCTTAATGGAATATGCACACAACTCTAATGCATGTATTGTGTGTTATCAGGAGGCAAAAATATCTTCATCTGTGGATGCTGCACAGTGTGAATGCTCTGTTTATCACTACAGTGTGTTTGAAAGCTTTTATTTTTTTTTTTCCCAAGGAGAAATAGAGTTGGTAAACCACCAGTGCATCTCAGTTTACCACAAAAGACTATAATGCTCCTGTCTGCAAAGTTACTGCCATGTCTTTGAAGTCAGCTCTCAAGTTCCTCTCCCTTTCTGTTAACACCACGAAGTTCTGGCTGCTGCACTCTCACTGCCCCTCCCCACATTAGCTCTTGTACCAGCCAAGAAGTAAAAAGCCTTGTAATGCTGTCTGGCTTGTAAATGAGAAGAACAATAAGGAAAGTCTGAGCCTGACAGGCAGCAGTCCATGGTGATTACAGAGAAAAGGGGCTGCATTTTTTACTCTCTTTTTGTTATTGTTATTAAGGTCAGTGTCATCCATCAAGATGCAGAGTTATTTCTGACATAGTTTCAAAGGTCAATTGGTCATGTGCAAGGACAAAAGAGATTCGTGGAATAATGTACCCAAAAACTGGGGAATGTGACTTTTCGCTTTCTATTGTCATGCTCCTACTCACATTTCAGTGCCAGAAATCAACTGAGAGAGACGTTTGAAAATAGCAGTTAAGTAAACAACGGGAAGAAACCACATGTAACTCATCCATGTATAGTTTGAAACCCATAAAACCCTGCTTCTTAGCTACTATTCCCTTTACTCCAAATATGCCATCAGTTTTTAGCCAGGAGAAATATTTCACTTGCCTCCTTGTGCTGCAGTGTGGCAGACTTCTTAAAAAGGCTCCTGGTCCTACTCCAATTAAAGTTTAATAAGAAAACTCTTGAGTATAACCTCTCATGCAACAATTCGCTTGGCTGGCACATTACCATCTCTGTCTTTCCTTCTAGGCATTTGCAGATGAATCCTTTCCTGAGTTTTAATTCAGGGGAAATCTTGGGCAAAGGCTGGAGAGGTTCTATCACCATACCTGCCTGCCACATTTCCACAGCAACAGCTGCTGAAATCAGTAATAAATGGGTGAAGACTGAATCCAACAAGCAGCAGGACACTGAGTGAGAAATCCCATTTTCACTCTCTACTGTGCAATGGCTGCACAAATACAAAGCCACAATACCTTTCATGGCCTCATCCATCTCTCCTTGATAGGAAGGCAAGAGTATCAGTGCTTCCCATGTACCAGAGCCAGGCAGAGGACAATTCTCTACCAGGCATATGAAGCCTGTACAAGAGGCTCCCAGCTCCTGTACTTCACTCCTTTGTGACAGAGAAACTCTCTGGTATGTTTCTCAGTGAATAACTCCAGAAACAAGGACTCCCCCTAATGATTTATAAAGTTGAATTCTCTGGAAATACAAACAGCAGGATTCAGAGCTACAATCTGTTTTGAACCAGTCTATCTCTGCTATATTTCATATGCTTCTCAGCATATTGGCCTATACAACACTTCTGATATATGAAAAAAACAGCATTATCTTTCTGAATTTACAGACAGAAATAAGAGTGCAGCCAGGCTGTACAACAACTGCATTATCCACCTGGGTCATGGATTGGTACCTTCAGTATCTCCCATGCACTTTAACTCATCTCATTTGACAACAGCAGATTTGCAGGCCACAGGTATAATACGAGGGCTTCTGGAATCAGTCACTATTGATCACTTAATTGCAATTCAGTACCACAGAGTGGTATGGAAATCATATGGTAAATAATTGCCAAGTAAACAGTTACATTTGTTTCATTTATGTTCTCACCTTTATGAAATCTGTCACATAGTACTTCATAAATTAGTCTTAAATGGGTCCCATGAGTGGTAACAAAGTGTTTAGTATAAAGAACTGCAGTGAATGTCTTCTCACGTCTAATGCTTGCAACGTAAAACCCAGAAAGCATTTATTGAAGGATGCGTTATACCTTTAAATTTGGGGTACAAGGAACAAGAACAGAAATAGGTTTATATGGCGATTTACTTGTAAATTATTCTAGAAGGCACAAGGTAGTTGCAGTCTCCCCATTTGTGCTAAAGCTCATCATTCATAGCCACAATGTGTGTCTCTACCCAGCCCTGATTTGCTGAACTAGAATAAATGCAAACCTGATATCTTGAATCGATAATATTATTCAGTTAGATACATTCCGTTTAACAGGAATCAGTGATACATGCATTAGGTCACTTGTTAACAGCCTATTTAGTCCCCCTTTAGAGTCAATGATGTACTGACAGGCACATGCATTGACAAAGTAGCTCCCAGACATAGGAACATTCATTATTTAACTGTAGAATCAAAGCAGTCATTAAAAAAACGAGATTTGGAAAAGCTGGAGACATTTCTGTTTTATCTTTGTCAAAGGCTCTCTCCATTACCCATTAGGGTGGGCAAGCCTCACTTTTTCAAACATTGCACATGTCAGCCTGTCTCCTCCAACAAAACACCAACCTCTCTTCTGAGAAGAAATCCCATTTAAGCACCCAGAGTCACAAGGGGGTTATTCTTCTGTATTCTCAGGGTTTACCCTTCCTAGATAAAACCAGTACTGTAAACTCGGCAGGAGATTAAGACAAAGTTCTCAAAACCAATGGCTCAACTATTGTCCCTCAATAGCTCTCAAGTGTGGGCTGGAGATAAGGCACTTCTCAGCAGTAGTTTCTCTTTTCCTGCTTGTTCATCCTCCTACTGGCTTTCAGACAAACACCCTGGGTTAAGGCATTCAATATCCAAATAATATGCAGGTTAATGTACCATATTAAAAAATCACTATAGAGCAGCTTCAAATTCTGTCATCTATTTTCAGAGCTCTGGTGGTGATCACACACTAGAGGTACACAATTTGAAAACCTCAATCTAGGCTTTCCAGTTATTCTCTGAACTCCTCTGTTACACTGATTCCTTCTGTTAAAAGCATTTAAAGTAATAGTTGAATGATTACTTAATTTTGACCCTGCAAAGACAGAGATAACCTGGGCTACTAGCACACACTGAGAAACAGAGGTGCAAAATTTCTTTTTTTTTTTTTGCTTCCTACAAAACTCTTTTGTGAAAGGTCTATCTGTTCTGAACTGCCAGGGACCTGTGGGTACTGACAGCTGTTAATGGCCCTGATCCAGGCCTTATGAGACTCATTCCCTTGCCTCCGTGCCCAGGGGTTCCATTTAAGTCCAGGCTTTCAGTCCTTGCCTGAAATATTTTGCAGGTATGCTTGCCTTCAGGCTTGCCTCCTGGCTGGACCTTGAACCTGCGTGGTACCTTGTTGGCTGCCTGTATCTCCAGTGTGTGTTATGGGTTGTCCTTGTTGGACTTTGGATACATGTTGTAGCTTTGTCTCTAGTCCTACCTCTGCCTCTGTCTCCTTTCATCCCTGGCTGGCCTCCCTATCTGGACCCTGGACCTGGTTTACCAGTTGTCTTGTCTGGAGTTGTTGATGGTCTCTGTCACTAGCTTCTAGCTCTATTATCACACCCTTTAGGAATTTGCTAGGATCAGCGAGGGCACTGCCACTACAGCAGTCACCCTTGCCACAAGGCTTACCTTCCCTTAAGTGGTATCAGACTACTCCTGTTCCCTGACATAATGCAATCATCTATAAATGTGCAGCAATAGTGATTTAGGTTTGATGATGCTATAAATAGCAGCAATAATGATTTAGGTTTTAACATTGGAAAAAAATAAACTAGAATCATAGAACTTACTTGGGTTTCCCCTTTATACAAATGAAGGTGAAATCAACTCTTCTGAATTCCTGCTCAATCCTCTCAACAACGTGCCTTTTGGTGTAAGTGATTAAGATGGATTAGCTCCCATTAGTATAATTTTATATGATGTGAGGTAATTATCATAAGCTGTAAGTTTAACTAATTTATTTTCAAAAAAAAAAAAAAGGGACACTACTCAGTTACGGCCTTGAAATTTCCATCCACTAATTGTTAAAAGTCCTTCAAACAAAAATAAGGAGTAAGAAATTTTCAAGCCCAGAAACTTTAATCAAATATAGAAATCCACTGGAAAAATCACTGTGAGCACTAGGCATTTGGGATGAAATTCTGTGACCTGTTGTCTGTTACATGGTGTTCTTCATATTCTTATCTGGTTGTGAGAATGGGTACCAGTCATACTCAATTACTTACAGAATCATTAAGGTTGTAAAATACCTCTAAGATCATGAAGATCAACCATCAATCCAACAATACCATTACCACTAAACCATATCTTGAAGAACCATATCTGTATGTTTTTTGAACACTTCCAGCAATAGTGACTCCACCACTTCCCTGGCAGCTTGTTCCAATGCCTGACCATTCTTTCAGGAAAGAATTTTTCCTGCTATGCAATATAAATGGTTCCATGATTCTGCATGTAACCAATGCATATTGACTTACATATACAGCAGTTAGACACTTCTGTGATCAAAAATGGTAGGCTTCTACCTGCCAGTGAAAATCCAAACTCCATTTGTGTCATCAGTCTGCATTTGACACCTAACTGTATAGCTCCGATTGGAAGAGACTCTTCCCATGGAAGTCACAGCCTGCCCCATTATGCACTGCTGTACAGTTAGTCACACCACTGATTTTAATGCTGTTAGTTTTTCACTACACCACCACCTGGGAGGGCAATTGGCTGCTGTATGACCCCAGCGTGTCACTCAGTATTGAGAGAGGGACACTGATTGTTTGCCAGACATGATATTGACTTCTAACATGGTTTTAAAGGCCTGTAAGGTTGTGCATAATTTCATAAGTTGTCTATTAAACTGAGTTGCTGACTCTAAGCTACTAATATCATTCAGTTCAGATCCATTGACTGTACAGGAAAACACAGGCTGAAAGTGCCTGCAACAGTCGCTATAAATTTCTATATATCAAACAGAAAATGCCCTGCTGGTCAAGGTTATGAAAGCTAAATGGACACACTTCTTTCAGTCTGAAGATCTCTTTTCCTGATAACTTTATCCTCACAGGCAGAAGATAATTTTATATCACAGAAACACAGCTGTATATTATTTTATTTGATTAGAAAGCGCTTCAGAATGTGTTTGTATATGTACATATGAATGCCAAATTATAATCAATTACATCACACTGATAAATTTTCCTTGCAAGATACAGAGTAGCTTTCATAGACTGATCTCAATTTAAGTAAAATAGCACCTATGCTTCAAAGGAGAAAACGGATATTCTGACAGGTAATGAGACAATCCCTGTAGCATTTGGTTGTCATCTCATTAATGACATGCATACATGCTAAAGCTGACCCTACAGGGGCATTCAGAAATACTATCATTTGAAAATGATTGCCATTGTAATGCGACCCAAAGATCACAAACAATCCTGAAGCATTGCAGACCAAGTACAGGATTCACTGAAATTACTGGAAAGATTGGCAGAATAAACACTTTCAGCCTTTCCAGGCTCTCTTGCTACGTTTGTTTAAGTAAGACAGAAGACTGAGACATTGAAAACAAACGGAGAAGTCACAAGGCCGGCAGAACCCTCTTAGCTAGGCACACCCTAGTCTTCCACAAAGAATGTCCATTCAAATTTGCCTAAGCATCGCTAGATGCCTATTGTCTGGTTGCTTGATCTTTCGGACTACAGGTTCTCAGTTTACCATTCCTTATCAGCAAGGACTTCAGGAATCCCAAGCCTATTTGTTTCAAGTAAGTCTAGTCTCCCCCACGTTCCCAAAAGCTGCTGCCATTCGCAGCAGGTTGCTTTTACGAGGCTCAGGGATATTCCCACCACGAAAGTTCTACTTGCAACTAGTCAGCTCGGCAGGGTCACAGCCTCCCTTGGGCCACCCTGGGATCAGAAGCCTTTGGATCTGGGAAGATTCCTGGCCATGCCGGGGCTGGTCCTGGTGGAGGCATTCTTTGGACCCCGTAAGCTATGCAAACCAGTTTTCAAGAGAGTTGATGTTGTTCCACCTCCTCCCTCTGTGCACAAAATCAGCTGCAAAGCAAAAGCTGCCATTCCTGCCCTTCCACCCCTCTTCCCACCAGGCACTGGAACTTGAATTGAGTTGTTCTGGTCAATTCAGTGGGGAACTGGCAGGGTCAGTGGTTCTATGGGTGCTGCCCACAGTACTGTGTGTGCCCATGCTGCAGCACCAGAAGCTTCAGCTTCAACCAAGCCCCATCATGCAGATCACATTTTTGATGTCCTAAGTCTTCTTCAGTTTGTAATCCATTAAGAAAATTGGATTTTTAATATGTCAGGCAGTGTTTAGTGATTTTTTTTTTTTAAAAAGGTCAATTTACACAACATTTCTTTCTAGGTAAGACTGTGTATTTATGGGGGTTTTGTACCTATGCCTTTGCTAACCAAGAAAACCAACTTCTGTAGACAATTTGGAACCTTGAGCAACCTGGTCTAGTAGGAGATGTCCCTGCCCAAGGCAGAGGAGTTGGAACTACATAATCTTTAAGATCCCTTTCAACCCAAACCTGTCCATGATTTTGTGATTTACCCCTGTTCCTCACTTCCTTGTACTGTACCTCTGAGTTCTCCTTTGCTTAGTAGTTTTCTGATAAATCTTAACAGGTGGTTTGTACCTTCCATGGAGAGTGTGATCCCTGGACTTAGACCAAGTAAAGCACATTTCCAATACCTGCCTTTATGCCTTGGTATAAACATTCCACTGTAGCTGTTTGAGCTTGGAATTGTTCTCACCTTCAGCCATGATTTGGGTTGGTGCAGGCAGTCATTGCCAGGGAGAGAGGGGTCACTTCTCTGCTTTCTGCTCTTGCTGAGTGTCTCACCAGACAGCGGAACAGCACAGAATCAAAAAATCACAGAACGGTTTGGGTTGGAAGGGACCTCCAAAGGTCATCTAGTCCAACCCCCAACATCACCGTACCACACACTGGGCCAAACTGCTGGCAGCCCTCCTCCCACAAGCCAGCCCAAAACTACTCTGGGCAGGGACCAAGCAGCACTTCAGACAATGTGAGTCTGGAGAATGGCCAAATAAACATCAGATCCACATTAGCCAAAACAGAGATGCCTGGGCAGACAGAAAACAGTTCTGATATTTCTAATGCCCTTACTGATTATTGTCTCTATCCTCTCACTTTCTGTACACTTCAGATTCAGTTCTCATTCATGGCTGTTAATTTCCCTTCCTTTGCCTATGGCAGGGGGTTGGAACTAGATGATCCTTGAGGTCCCTTCCAACCTTACCATTCTATGATTCTATGATTCTATGATACTTATTTCCATTGTACCATTTGTTTCCCTTTACTTTGCACTGTGCACTCATGCTTCTAACAGAGCAAGGTCACCTACTTCTTCCCTCTCAAAAAAACCCAGGTGTTTTTCCTTACCCTCAAACTGTTCCTTGTTCAAATTTGTATGACACCTACCTTGTCTCTATCTTGCCTGCTTGCTTTGGTTGGTCCTTGGAGCATTTGAATTGTGGTTGAAAGCATGATTATAGTAATCAAAAGCATAAAAATAGTAATAAAAGATGGTTTAATTGCTTATGATAAAGTATTATTCCAACAGACCAAATGAAATGTTACCATCCTATGGCTGTGTTTTATTCCTAAAGAAGACCGGACCTTGGACAATGTGGATAAATGCAGCCCCAGTTTGCAATTACAGAAAAAGCTGTCAATAACACTCCACAACTGTCACTTTTATTACCCTACTCCCCCTCCCATAACACTACCTCATTTGTAGCTGTGCTAAGATGCCAAATTGCTTTATTTCCAAAGTGTATGACTACATTTTAAACAAGCCTTTGTGTGCAATATATTCCACAGTGCTTAGTCTCATTAGTATTGCCTCAGCATGCATGGATTCATGACCAGCATCCCTTATTTCATATGGAGGCATCCTTTAAAGAAATTGAATGCTAGAGGGTCTATACATCAATGTTATGATACTGTATTTTTCATGAAAGCTGTAAATAAGGTCAACAGGATAGTGATATTCCAGATGACAGAATTCCTAATAGTTTTTGAGGAGCAGCCTCTTTCTCTCTAAAAAGTCAATTTGCTTTTGGCCCTTGCCTATTAAAAAGTGTACTTTGTACAGCAGAGGCAAAGCCCCATTCCAGCAGTTTTCATGGCTTCAGGTAAATATTGTTAGGATGATGTATGCAAGACTGACTGCCCCAAAGAAGGAAGGTAATGAGGACTTTGGATCACTGTAAGTGGCATTGTTTGACTCTGTGTTTTAGACTCTCAAATATGATGAATTCATGACTAAGAGAGAATAAACAGCAGTGCTGGCCTTGCAAAGCTGTAATTTAGAGAGCCAAGAATGCCATTTCTGTTGCTACACACGAAAATTTAAATAGCTTAAGCTTCTTCCAAGACTTTGGACCCAATCCTCATTCCCTGGGAATCACTGCTTTCAGAGAATGGAAGGTCAGCTTCTATTTCACAACAGAAGAATTTGTAGCTTCTCCTCCCTGGCCCTGTCAGCAGCTAATCAGAGCATCGAGCTCAGGTCAAAGGTACAAATGTGATCCAGGTCACTAGTGATGGAAAGTTACTACGACTGGATAACAGAGAAGTAAATTGTCCACTGTACAGAAATCATCCCTCCATAAGAAGAATGTCTAAAAAGGGGAGAAACAAAATCTAATTGGAAAAAATACAGAGGCGTGACATACTGAAGCAGATATATAGGGAATCAAATGAGACAGGCAGAACCAGAGCATAAAATCTAATATAATTCATTATGGTTTATGACACAGTAGGATTCTTGTTCATCTCTAATTCCAACATCCAATAGAAGCAGATCAGATACTCTGACCAACATAATTCTTTCTCTTAGCAAGGATACAGAAAATGAGAAAAGATAAATTAACATTAAAAAAAAAAAAATAGAATTAAGTGAGCTGAAAGGGACAGTATAAATTAGATGGAATTATTTATAACAAGAAGGATGTAGTTCCACAGTCCATCACACACCTGCTTTCTGTCTCGTTCTTATAAAAGTCCCTCCTTTCTTTTGCTGAGGGACTTACATCTTGTAACTGTTCCTAAAGCACGAGAACATCAGGATAACAGAAAAATTGGTTAGCTCTAATAACAAGAAAGGTTTGTGTCCCCATTAAGGAATTCTCACTGTACTGATTAGTTGGTCCATAGCAACTTGAAAAGTTGTTTCTTTCAAGAGACAAATGACCAGCCAGTGGACACCGAGTCTTTGCATTGTCTGAATCTCCTTTGAGATTTTTTTTTTTTTTTAAGATGCCACTCTAAAGCCTCTTCCTCCTTAGAACTGAATTTAAATCTTTCTTTCAAGATTTTATCTCATGGTTCAGACTTTCTCTGTGAGCCCATCCAAAACTGTTTATGTTCCTTTTGTTCTGAGGTGCAGCCACATGTTCCAGGGACCATTCAGGTGGGGGAACCCACCTGCTGGGTCTTGGAGCCAGCTTGACTAGCATTTCCTTTCCACACCAAAGAAGCACATAATCACTTTGTCACTTTCATGGCACCTTTTTTACTGCACAGGACTTTCCCTTTTAAAGACCACCCCCTCTAATTCCTTAATTGCTGTCTACTAAAGACCACTTGTTTTGCAGTACTGATTAGTTCTGGAGTTTATATAACCCTTTAGCAAGAAAGATTTTTATATGAAATGGGCAGAATTTGTTTTACAAGATCATTCTCTTCCGTATATCTTCACCAGTGCAGTTAGCTGATTCTATTATTACCAACAACACCAGCAAATGAATATGGTAGCCTAAGCTCAGTGGTCAGCACCTACAGTGGAGAGAGGCTCAGAAGAGTTGACCTACAAAGAAACTATTAGTGGCATGAACAGAAGTTAGACACATTAGAGGCACAATTAAATCCCTGTTTTCAGTGGATTTCAGGATTCCCACTGTGACTTGACTATTCACTCATCCCTTGTTCCTAAGAATCATGCACGTTTCTCAGGTTTCCATCCACACACTAATTAAGTCTTATAATCTCAACCAGTCTGCTAAGCAGTTTTACAAAAGAGACAGTAACATTAAGCAGGGCCTGAAGATATCATCTCATTTGCATTCTTGTATGATTATTTCTGCTGGTACACCAAAATGAAGCAATTTTCCTATGTAACCTTTCCCCACATAATCTTCCCACTGTGTCAGAACTGATGTTAGCTTCACATCCAAGAAGGCCATAAAAGTGCTTATTCTATGAGTGAGGCTTGAATACATCTCCCTGGACACTTTCTGCATTTTAGTGCTGTTATGCAGTATCTCATTCACCACATACTGCAGTTTATGTTTATTAGAGGAATACAGGAATTTGTCCTGTTTAGGGTACTGCTTCCTGGACAGTCAAACCAGGGCCAGGCTATTATCTGGCTTTCATCATCTTCTGGGAGACCTTAACTGTAGAGACAATGATAAAGAATAGTCTGCAGTTTGTTAGTGCTTTTATGAATTCCTAAGTATCAATAGCAACAGAATGTTGGCAAATGCAAGTTTAGTCTTGTAAGAGTTTTTGCTGGAGTTAATACTCCCATGGAGTAGATGAATAATGAAGCAGTATCTTCAAATTATGGTGATGAACACAGTCAAGAGCCCTGTTTTATACTGTCAGTTCCTCTCCCATAGTTTGGATCATTTTCTCAAGTCAAGTCAAGTCAAATCAAATCAAATCAAATAACTTCCTTGAGTCTCAGTGTGTGTTTAACAATCTTTCAGCACCTTTGAAAGTTGATAGGCATCTGTAGTTAAGGAGTACTAAACACTTATAACAGAAGTGGATTGGAACAAACACATCAAGGCATCAAACTCTCACAATTTATTTTAAACAAAGATTTGGATAAAAAGCTGTTACACAATTATTCAAGTCAAGTGGAAGTCTTTCAAAAAGCTCACTGTCTGACTGGGACGACTGCAAATTCAGCATTTTATCTGTAATCCAGTAAACCAAAAATTACTATAATTTGTATGCCCTAACAACAACAAAAAAGTCTTATCCTGATAGTGTTTCAGTCTTTGTTGGCATTTGGCATTAGATTTCCTAATGTGTCTCTTGGAGCCCTTCCAAAGAAGAAAGGAAGGGGAGAGAGAGAGAGAGAGAGAGAGAAAAGAAGGGGTAAAGAAGAAAGAAGGAGAGAAAGAAAATATTATTTATGTTATTTTATGTTTTAACCACTTCTCTCTAAAACATCACACAATGAACTACAGGGTTGCAGTGGTAAATGGTGAAATATTATAAGCAGCTCAAATGGATGTGGATCCTTCCCATCTGTCATGGACTGCAACCAAGCACTATAATAGAAAAGTGATACTAGTTTCAAACTGAAAATAAATCATCAAGTCAAGTCTGTATCTCTAATCCTACCTACACTGCCCTACCAGTGACCTTCCCATGACCAAGAGAAATCATATTCTATACAGAATTCATTAATTCATTCTTCATGCTAGCTTATTTTGGGCCTTCTTGGAGGAGAAAAAGAAATAACAAAACCTCAGATACTGAACCCACCACATCAATGTTTCAAACTTTGGCAATGTTAAGGATCTCTCCACCACAGTCTAGCCAGGCTTATTTCGTACTGAAGATCTCTAAACTTGTCTACTAGGAGTTTGTAAGAGATAAGACATCAGGAGGTAATGACTGTCCCTGAAGCACAGAGGGGAAAACAATGGAATGAGGCTTCAGACATGGATGAGAAGCACAAAGATATTCTTTCACAGGTAAAAGTGTAAGTGCAAAGACAACTTCCCCATAGATTTAGCATCCTTTTCCAAGGCCTAAGCAGGTGCACTTGAAGGAATAGAAAAATCCACTTAATCAAGTTTCCCCAGCAACCCCCCTGAATACTGTCATATGAAGCAAGATCAAAGCTGCTTCTCTGTTCCACACAACTGATTCGGGCCAAGCTAGATTAATGTTTGAAGTTAGAGATTCATCCTGCTATAATTTTCGTGTCAAACGAAGCCCATTATGTATAATCTTCTTTCATAGATTAAATTGGTCTGATTAGTTTCTATGTTACTTATTTGAAAAAGACAGCACTAAACACACTAGCACTTGGAACTTTTTTGGGAGAAGAAAACAACTTCCTTCTAATTTTAAGAAAATCTCATCAATGGTCCAGAAAAGGGAAGTGAAAAAATGCTCCGCACAGTGGGCTATTACGTGAAAACAAAGTATTTCTGCTATATTGCCTTGCTTTAACACATGACTTTTAGAGTGGGAAAACAACTAAAGTTTTTCACAGATGGCAAATAAAAATCACAGACACATAGCAAAAAAGAAACAGGCTTGAGGCATCTATTGTGCCTGAAAAGAGAAGTGCCCCAAAGTGCAGGCTTTTTAAAAAAATTCTTTACGTGACAAGGTCCAAGGCCAAACAAGATGTTTGTGTTTGAATCTGGGAAAGAACTCAGGCTTCCCAGTTCCAGAACTTAAACAAATGATTTGTCTTTGTGTGCTGCTTCTGAAAATGCTAATTTGCACATACAAATTACTAGTGTGAACCTATGTCCATATTTGTGGGAGCAAATTTAGAGATTGCCTCCTCAAAGTTAACTCATTAAGCCAAACTTAGAAGAAAGTCTCCGTACAAAAGGTACATTTCTGAGTATAAAGAATCACAACTTCTAATCAGTTCCATTGATGTTCATGTTTCTGGTTACCATAGAAACTGGCACACACAATAAATGGTGTTTTGTTTAATCAGTCATGAGAAAGAAGTCTGGGCATGATGAATCAGACTGAATCAGAAACAGTTTCCTTTACTATCCTAATCAAAATAACTTTAATGCAACTATAGGACAATTCAAGTGAGAGAGACAGGATCAGGCCACAAAATTCAGATCTTGATATTGTTTTCAAACACTCCTCTCAGATGCTTAGATTAAAGTTTTACTTCTATTTCAAAGACAGGATTTTATGTAGGACAGGATTTAGTTCAAGGTTCAGATTTTATCTCCTTTATACTGTAAGTAGTTTGTATGAAGCTGAAGTCCACCAGAGACAATAGATGTTCGGAGCCAAAAAATTCAAAACAATTTCACATACAGCTGGAAAAAATACACGAGAGGATAATTCTTTAATTAAATAGGGGAAACGTCCCAGGCTTAATAACAATGCAAATAAAATTTCCTTACTCCCAGTTAATGCTTCGATGGTTGGATTTTGCTTTGCACCAGTGGAAAACAAATACAAGTAATGTACAGTTTCACCTTTTTAAAGAGAAAAACAAAAATCATGTAAACTGAAGGGCGGTGAGGAAGAGGGGGGTTTCTAGCGTAGCCATTCTCAGAAAACAAGTATAAAAGTGGCATTCACGTGGCTAGCCCTAAACCAGTTGTAGACTTGAAAAGGATTACCTTTCATGTATAAAGATCAAAAAAGCATTTTTTCAAGTAATAAGATCTCTCTCAGATGGATTTCAGTAATATGAACGTGTTTTCCATAGCGTGGTAATAAAAATAAAACAATGCAGTAAAACAACTAGGGCTAAGTCAGTCACTCTTGAATTCTTAAGGGAAGGTCAAACAAACTTACAGTTGGTGTTTAAAGGTTTTAATGTAGTAGATACACATCATGAAAAATTAGAAAAGCAATGAGTGTAATAAGACTTGAAATAATTTCGCAGCTGTGGTGACATCATAACGAGCTTAATCAAGTGGCCTGTGGTGTAACCAGAACTGTAGCATTTTTTTCCAGAATGTCACTTTTTAAAGGAGCTTTGGGAACATGGGTGGAGAAGGAATATAACGTCATTTTAATTTTATTTTTTTTTTCTTTACCTCTTCTCAGTTCCTACTCAGGCTACACCATGTACTTTAGTCCCTTCTCTTTTTAATTGTATCATGTCTTTCTCTGATCTTCACTCCCAGAGACACTAAAACCCCAGTCTAAACATTATCACACTTTTTTTTTTCCCTCCCCCTTTTAATTGGGTATTTGATCTTAGGCTTTCCAAGCACTGCCAACAATGGTGTCCTATGATAGGACAAGAGGCAATGGATACAAACTGTAAACACAGGAAGTTCTGCCTCAACTTAAGGAAAAAAAACTTCTTTACTGCAAAAGTGATGGAGCACTGGAACAGACTGCCCAGAAAGGCTGTGGCATGTCCTTCTCTGGAGACTTTTGAGACCCATCTAGACACATTCTTGTCTGGGCTGCCCAGAGGTGTTGTGGAGTCTCCTTCTCTGGAGATTTTCAACATCTATCTGGATGCATTCTTGAGTGACCTGTCCTAGGTGATCCTGCTTTGGCATGGGAATTGGATTCAGTGATCTTCAGAGGTCCTTTCCAACCTCTACCATTCAGTGATTCTGTATTAGAACATCTCCTTGCACACACTTTATAGGTAGATAGATAAGATAAAATGTCCCAGGTTGGGAACTATAAGGTTAAAAAGAGTCCTCTGGGGACTGGAAGATTGTTATTCAATCCCATAATTCTGCTATCTCTTCATAGGCTCACCGCAAGGCCAGCTTGTTCTCCTTTCCTCCCCCTCCAGCCTTGTGTCGGGTAGGAGCTGAATTATCGGGACAAACATGTAAGGATAGGCCTGGTTTGGGGCCTCCAGAGGCTGTGCTTAGGCCTCTTGGATGCCAGAGGCATGGAGTGGGGGGAAGATTGGACCACTGGGGATGATAGTTTTAGTTTTGGGTTGGGGGAAACTTCAGGGGGTTCATTTACAGATTCTGTATCTGCTTTATAATTTCTATCTGTAACTCTCTCCAAATATAATCCTGTTTTTTATTCCAATTCATTTGAGAACTTTACTCTGTTGGCTCTTTAAACTCACGACATAAAAGAAGGCCCAATGTGAGATAGTGGTAGAAGCAGGAATGAGACACAGTGATTCTGACAATAAGAATGCTTTATAGGTAGATAGATAAGGTAAAAGAAAGGCCCAATGTGAGGTAGTGGTAGAAGCAGGAATGAGACCCTGTGATTCTGACAATAAGAACCTTTTCTACCCACAGTGTAGAGTCTTCAGAAGTGGTTTATAAACTTCCTAGGACTCTTCTGTTCAAAGCAGGACAAGTGGAAGTGAGTGCCCTCAAATGTTGTGCCAAAGCCAAACAAAAAAAGCCAAGAGCAGGGAAAAAATGATGGCGACTATCAAAGTCATGCTCCCTGCAGATGGCACATTAATAAGCACAGCACGTTGAACTGCTTTATTTTAACATATTTGTAGTGGGATATTTCTGGTGAAATGAAAGACTCTGTTCAGGCAAACATTTGTTGTTTTCTGCCTTTTGTTTAAATCCTGCAATGGCTCCCGTTACTAAGTAAGTGCAGGGAAACACCTGTACGTTTACTCATTTCATTTCATCTGTTCAGTTCAGTTACAGAACAAAATTTCCACTGCTGTCTTTGCTTTTTACCTAATTTTCCGTCTGAGCTGGCAGAAGATCAAGAAGGTCAAATGATTTGCTCGGGGTCACATAATGAGTCAGAATCTCGAGCCCAGATTAAATCCAGGATACTCCCTGGCTCCAGCACATGGGACTTGTCTACTCAGTAAACCGCATGAGTTCCAGCTGTTTTCCCTCCTCACATGAACTGAATAATGAGGAAGTCAGCAGCGAATCTGTCTGAAGTAGAAATTCAGCCAGCAGCAGGCTTTCTGTAGTCAAGTGCTGGATTTACAGTGAGGTTACAGCACTTTCCAGAACTGCCTGCTACCTAGTACTAGTCTTTTTGTTTCTTATGCCCTCAAATGTCTGTCTTTTTTTTTTTTTTTTTTTTTTTTT
>VWZE01012569.1:33805-44608 GCA_013396675.1 Eubucco bourcierii
TTTTTTTTTTTTTTTTCTTTCTTGTGGTTATCTGAGAAATAAAGAAAGGGATTTTTACATCTTTGTAATCTCTGAAGGAAGAAACAAACAAACAAAAATTCCGTAACCACAGAACACTTCCTGCAGGCACTGGAGCTCATGGTTTTTATGCATTCAGTGCATGAAGAAGCCACATCACTATTAGGTAAAATCACAATGTAGGAGAAGTCTGATCTAGGTGAATTAAAAGCAAGACTCAGTGTATCAAGCAATCACCACAGATACCAATTAAACTTCATGTCAGATTTAGAGAGCTCATACACATCAAGGATTCTTGAAGGGAAAACTAAGAATACATACAGTTTAGAATCATAGAATCATAGAATGGTAAGGTTGGAAGGGACCTCAAGGATCATCTAGTTCCAACCCCCTGCCATAGGCAGGGACACCTCCCACTGGTACAGGGCACTTGAGGCCTCATCCAACCTGGCCTTGAACACCTCCCACTAGTACAGGTCACTCAAGGCCTCANACATCCAGTCTAAATCTCCCCTCTGCCAGTTTAAACTCATTGCCTCTAGTCCTGTCATTGCAAGACCTTGTAAATAGTCCCTCCCCAGCCTTCTACTGTAGTCATTTCTACTGCAGTAAGATGAGAGCATTAGGAAATTGCCACCACAGTTTGAAAGTTTCAATTTCTTGAACATCTTGTTAATAAATTTGAGCTTAAAGTAATAAGGCAATGGCTGAAACTTATCTTTCATGGGAGACCTCTATAGTACTGAAATCAAAGGAGGTTAGGGAATTCAACACAACTTTACCATCAGCGCAAGTTCTGTAGCAGTCTAGAGAACTCAGGTGTACTTTATGTAAGTAAACAATTACAGTGTTGATTTAAATTAAATGTTATTCCTAATATGAATGCTAATGAATTCCTAATATGAATGTTTTTGAAGAAAAACATATATTTTACAACAGGATGAATGGGGAATTCCTGTTTTGTTCATCAGCACTGTCAGCTTAGGTAACTATTGGAACACTATACTGGTCACACTCCTATTCCTATCTGATGCTTTACATGGCAGTAGTGATCATGGTGATCTTGGAGATATTACAGACTTCCCCATTTCTGAACAACATTTTCTGTTACAAGATAGAACAGTTATATGTATCCTGTGGCAGAATGTAACTCTCAGCAAGTCCTAGCTACTAAAAACATAGAGATGTTTCAAGGCCAGTCTACCTCTTACCACCTTGACTTTCTCAGATACTCATCTTTGACCCTAACAAGCATTCAGTAAATTCTCCTTAAAGAGTCACCCAAAAGCAAAGACCCAGGAACACTTCAGCACCTGGACTGAAGTCACCCCTGAATTAATTAGTCCTGTCACCACCATGATGTTCCTATTGCTAACAAAATACCACATGCAGAAAGCAAACTGGTGGGGAACCATCCTCAGAGGAAGCGCACTCTCCCCTTGAGGAGCTACTTTGCATCCACATTGTATGTATGGCTCTCTGCATGGTGCTTGATGTGCAACTTAACCTTGGTTTCCATAAGATGTGAGACTGTTCCCTGCACTGTGGTAGTGCAGAGGTTCTAGAATGCACCACTCAAGAACAGACACAGAAAACTCACATCTAGAAAGAAGACTTCCAGTGCACTAAGCACAGATACATCCTGTGTGATCCTCCTCTAAGATCTGCAAGACTGCTCTTTGTCACCTACCAACCAGATTATAACAACGCAGTACACTGAGTATGAAGGTGCCGCTCACCCAGAAAATCCTAACAATTCAAAGTATAGCACTGCATATTCTCTGAAATGTCTGTCATGGATATACTAAACATGTCCTACATTATATTGGCATCTGGTGGAATGATGAACACAGTTCAAGATAATTTATTTTAAACATAGGGTGCTCCCCAACTTACTAGCAAGATGTATAAACTATTTTATATACCTTTAGGGTAAAGATTGATTGACAACTTCGCCGCTTGAAAAAAGACCCTCAGGCTTGATTATAACAAGGACATTTAGCCATCTGTAAGAATACTGACACAGGCCTCCAGAATGAATTCTCCCCAGAAGAAAAATGTGCTGCCTTCTCTATGTTTACGTTGCACTTGCTTGAACTTGTTTTCTCTAAGCCAAAGAAAGATGACTGTGCATGACCTCTGTGCATTTGCATATCTCTGTGTTTCTGTCTGTATGGATCTATGCATATGTTTGTGTACTAAAAGCGTGACAGATTAATTCACTGTGTGCATGTTTTCTCCCAGGGAACACACCAAGAGAGAAAATAAGCCTTGCATGACAGACACAACGCACCTGGCTTAACGTATGGTGGGGAAGGCCTCCAGAGATGAGTGTAATACCTGATTCTCTTTAGAACAAACTACCACATTCCATCTGTCTCTATTTAGCCCATATCTGGGGCTAAACTACAGCAGTTGCTCCATCACTCAATGATCCCTCTTCAGGTGAGAATGTGGATCAGGAAAAGGAGAAGTCTTGCAAAGACAGGACAAGGAGCAATGGGTTTAAACTGGAAGAGGGGAGATTTAAACTGGATGTTAGGAAGAAGTTCTTTACAGTGAGGGTGGTGAGGCACTGGAACAGGTTTGCCCAGGGAGGTTGCGGCTGCTCCCTCTTTGGAGGTGTCCAAGGCCAGGTTGGACAAAGCCTTAAGTGACTTGTACTAGTGGGAGGTGTCCCTGCCTATGGCAGGGAGTTGGAGCTAGATGATCTTTGAGGTCCCTTCCAACCTTACCATTCTATGAGAGGAAACCCATGAGTTGAAATGAAAACAGATTAAATGAACCAGCCAAGCTAATACCTATATAAAGTGTACAAATTATACTCAGCCCAGTGAATGTACAGCAGTCTTGTAGAAAGGGAAAGCAGTCCTCAGGAGCAGAATGTTAAGCAAACCCACCTAAGAATTGGAATAAAAAGGAGGAGCCTCATCCTCAGCGAACTTCTCCCTTTAAAGCAAACATGATGTTTATGGCCTGGCATACACCTGTGAGCCAGCTCTGGTCACTGTCCTGGTGTTTGTCCCTCCCAGTTTAAGTTCCTGGCTGACTCAAAACTGCTAAGGGACTGCAGACTGTGATTGATTAGACATCAGCAAAATCAGAACACCACTCATGGAGAATCCTAACATGACAACATCTTACATCTGCCACCCAGATACGAGATAAAGGTCAAATCCGGAATTTCTTGTAAGTTTACACAAACAAAATGAACTCATAAGAAAGCTTTTGGAATTTAACATTATGAATATAAAAATATGAAGCTCAGATCTGAGGCTGACAACGGCCAACTCAGAGATGCACAAAGCTCTCAATCACAGAATATGAAGTAAATGTACATTTTCATATTTTCTTCATGATCATCTACACCCCAGTTATTACCATTAGTACTACTCACACTTTGCTTTGACAATCTGAATTTGTCTAAGATGGAACATCATATTACTGTAGATAAAGTAATTTTTAAAAAACATGAGAGACAAATACACTGTTTAAGAGATGCTTTGTACTGGCAATGAATATCTCAGCTGTAAAGAAAATACACACATTTTACTCAGGAAAAGTAGCTGGCCAGTTTGCCAAACATAGATAGCACCTTAGCTGTGATCAGAAACCCTAAATGGATGAAAAATGGAGTGGAAATTATTCTTACTACACTACTGTAGTTTAAATGTAATTTCAATGCACTTAAAGGCTATTTTACATTGTTAGAGCTCTGCAATGGTTCCTTAAATGTAAATGATAGCAACACCTAAATGTTCCAAATGCTTTTCCTTTTTAAATTACTCCTCATCTCTTTTGGGGAGCTAATTAATCAAGCAACACAAAACAGATGGATTTGTACTTTCTTTTGCTGCAGAATAAACGCTTATCAGATTTGACAGGAGTTATTCTCAATTCATGCTGAAAGGGAGAGCCAGAAAAGGAAGAGTAAGCCAGTTTTGATTGCAGTCCATCAGCTACAGTGTTGCTAACTCTCAGGATTCTATTGCACCTAACACATCTTAATGTTTTAGTTCAGGCCTCAGCTGATGTAATCCTGGGTCAGCATGTGACCTTTCTGGAGCAAAGCTTGCCAGTGTGACTTGGGTGTATCCTGAAGACTCAAAAACAAGAAGTCAGATAAAAAGAACTTGGTAAGTATGGCATCTTCAAATTCTCATGACTTAAGCAAATCCCATGATGCTTTGAAGGCTGACTTATGGGCAAGAGAAGAGAAGCTTACACTTGTGGTTGGCAATGCTGCTTTTATTTTTAGAAATAGTAGCACCAGCAAGCTACTCTGAGAAAATCTAGCACTCACAGCTGACAGAGAGGCAAGGTGCCTTGCCTTCCAGAAGCCCTGGAACAGCACAAAAAGAACAGATCTCAATGAGGCCCCCTGTGGGGACCCTTTCTCTAAAATGACATCTGACCTGGCATTTCCCCTTTGGCAGAAATGCATCTGGAGAGCTCATGTTGACACTTCAGAGTTATCCTTACAGAAACTATGGAGGTTGGTTTTTTTTTTTTAGAGTCAGGACACAGCATTTCCTATTTCCTAATAGAATCTCTTTTGGAAGCCCTGGATTTCCGGATCATGTGGACCCAGGGATGTCCCTCCACTCTCCCCTCCCCTTCCAGATAGATTGGGATACATGTGCGTTACGCCCTACTTACAGATACAGACCATCCGATTGGATTCAAAGGATTCTCATTTCACCCAAGATTTTACACACAGAATACTCTTTGCCTCCAGATAAAACTTTCATTATTTATGACTCTTTGTAGCAGGCATACAAAATTCAGTAGTTTTGTTTGCAAGAACTTTTCAGCTGCCCTCTAAGTGAAATAACTTTTTTGAAGTGGCTGAGTTGCGCATCAAGAAACAAGAATTGTAAATAAGGAAGTACTTTGACTAGTGCAGAAGATTGATACAGCACCTGACAGCTTTCATTACGTAAATCTAATTTATTTCAGCAAACAAGTGACTGGAATCATGCATCATTTCTGAACGAGCTGACCCTCAGGTTTACATGGTTGGCTGATACGAGTTTGAAAACAGGAAGCTCCAGCTGTAACATGAGTGACCCAGACAGCAAAAAGCTAGACACCACACTAAATTGGAAGGCAGGAAGTCAAAGTTCATGCTCATACCACAAACAATACAAAAATAAAAAAGTTCCTCTGAGATACATTTGGCAAAGCCAAATGTCATTGTAAGGCATAACATATAAAAGAATTGGTAATATAAATGTTTATAGAAAGATAGAGCAAAGAATTTTTGATAAATTATCAGCAGCATTCCGAAGAGCTAATCCATCTGCATACATTTTCATCAACACTATCTGTAAACTGAACACCAACTCTAACAGGATGCCTCACTCTACAAGGTTCTGTTAACTTGTCCACTCAAAAGCCCTGGGTTGTCATTATCATTATTCTTCAGTTTCCTAAACCATGATTTTAGTTCCCTCTCAGCTTCTGTGCACTGCTAGGGACTCTACTCCTTTAGGGACATTTTTTCCCAGTCCTCTTACACTCTCTTGTAAAGCACTTTTTACTTCTCTAGGGACCTGCTTTTCAGGACGTTTGAGCTCTCTCTTGAGTCTTCCACAGGCTTACAACAAGCCCTTACAGCCCACATCCAGAAACATCACATCCTGTTTGCATCAGAGCTCCCCAACAATTTCCCCAGCAACTACACTTGGTCTGTTGCTGTTTTCTGGGGACTTTTCTGCACAGGCTGTATATAGCCAAGTGTATTTGTCTAGAGTTGAGTGAAGTTTTGATTTTAAGGACAGAACAAGGCATTATAGAAGAAAGTATGCACCTATCACGAGTGCTAGCTCTGCAATCAGGAATAATGCAGCTGAGGCAGAGTCCTGAGAGAATTAACACCTGAGCAGTTGGTACTTGCCAGAGGCATGATGAAGAGCTACACAGATCCCTAAACAAAGGAGATTGGTTCTGCACCAAGCTTGCAGCAGTTTCATTCAAATTTTCCTAACTCCACTCTAGAGGAAATAATGGAAGTTTAAAATTTAATTTTATGTACATTTGATCTCTCTGATAATATAGTTCATCCCTAGACTCCTAACCAGCAGCTATGTATTCCAGTTTCATTCTATGACTCCTCTGCACTCTTGTGTTCTATATCTGTGCTGGTTTGAGGCTAATTAGAATATTTTAATAGAGAAAATTACACTATAGGCAGTGAAAGGAAAACATCATGATGTCTACTTCACTCATACGCTTGCTGGAGAATTGTTTGGGAACACTAACCTAAACAATTGATAAGTGAGTCTCTCTCTGGCTCTTGCTGGAGCAGGAGCTGCTGGGGCGATCTAGCAGCTTCTGGGCTCTGACTCCTCTGCTGATTAATCCTCACTAACCACTTTTCTTCTAACCCCCCTGGCTGATCCTCCTAATTTACCTTGCACATAAGGCAAACCTTGGGGTAAGGTACAGGGGTGCGGAGAAGGTGGAAGGGTGGTTGGGAGCCCCTCTTGGGGTCTCTGATTTCTGGGAGGGGTGTTGTTGTTGCTGTATTACCTTTTACTTGTATATTTCTGTAAATATTCTGTATATAGTGTATATATCTGCTGTACATTGTGCAAAGCTGTAAATAGAGCTTCATCACTTAACTTCCAGCCGACTGAGTTCTAGTCTGGGTCATTTTACAAAGTGTGGGGGGGTGGGGAACTCCCAAACCTTCACAATAACCAAATTCCATTTGTTACAATCTGTCCTGTAGCCTTGCACTCAAAAACTTAAAAGGTAATTTCTGCCTCTGTCTCTCCAAGAATAACTATTACGTCCATTATGTCTGTAGAGAAAATAATGGTTAGTATCAACTGCATCCTATATATTCTATACAAAACACTTTTCCCCTGCAGCAGTAGAGGCACCACAGTCTGCAGACACAAAGCTGTCTGTGAAGGTAAAACTTCTGTTGTCACACATGCGCAATAGATCACAGCTGATCTCATCCTTTATTTTACCACATAAACAACGTTGGTATTTTCCACAAATCTTGCTCAGAGAACTTTTTCTCAGAAGTTCCTTTTTCATCTTGTTTGTTATTTTGCTTTCCCACGTCTCCTGTTTATTCCTTTCCCTTCTTTATTGCAAGGGACCTAAAAAAAATATTTATAACCTGAGTGGCAATCTTTGTGAAATACTGAACCAAGTTAGTGCTCAGCTTACACATGCACTAACGATCTACTGAGGCCAAGGGGCCTAAGCACATACAGGCACAATATGTCCTGTTGAATTAATTTCTATTTAGGCATGTGGGTAAATGCTCCTAAACTGCAACATAAGGGAAAAGAAAAACTGAAAGATGAAAGACTGAAATAAAATACGTTTTATAAAAGTTTTCTTTTTATTGAATACCTCTTTTCATCTCAGTTTTGGCAATTTCTGTATTAAATTTTTTTAAAACACAGTTTTAACATTTGAAACCCTAGAAAAGTACTGTTAATTCACCTGACAGCTTCCAATACTGCGAGCCACATCAGTTCAGAAGCATTCCAAAAGCTTTCTTTCTGCTAAGTTACTGGATTACATTGGAAGCCATTATTGCCATCATTGCTAACAATTTTATTCACAATAGATGTCAAAGCACTTTAAGGAAATTCAAAACCTACAAAAATAAAGAGTTAAGTTCACTTGGTCATTGATATCACATTGTAAATAAAAAAATTATAAGGCCCCTAGGATAGGGTCTGCACTTTGAAGATAATCTAATATTTAGCATTCTGAGACTTGGTATACTTACCATAAAATAATGAATCTGTTCTTCAAAGGCAATTGTACTGCCACCATTTGCCACTAATTTTGCTAGGACAACTACTGAACCACACTGTTAGGTGATGCAATAGTGCAGTGGAGAAACTGAGCCAATTTTAAGTGTGAGATAAAGCTGTACCTGCATATACAGTAATCTGTGGTGAATACATGTAGACCTCTGAAAATTAAACAGTTGGACATTCAAAACCCAGCAATCGTTTTAGAGCTCCAAGTGCTCAGGCTGAGCTTAAAATGTGAAATAAATTGAAGATCCAGGGACAGAATTTTTTCCTCCCAGGTTATCACAACAGATGTTGCACAGTATTAAGGGAAATGAATATGCTGGACAAGCTTTCAGTAAAGCATTCAGTGCAACTTAGTTTATCCTAATTAAATGCCACTTTTGTATTTTTTCATGTAATTTTTAGAGTTTGTATGGTTTCTATAAAACTTTTTTTGATGTATTTTCAGTGCTATAAACCTTTCTTCTACTCAATTCCACTTAAAATAATAATAATAATTTAAAAAAGAAAAAAGTCTAGGGTCTGGGGTGGAAGGAGGGGAATGAAAAGAATTGCCAAAATGGAAAAACTTATTTAATAACAGGTTTACTCTGACTTACATTTGGTGGTTTTACATTTTGCAACCTAAATTGTGACACAGCTTCAATTTGTTTCCTCACTCAAGTAATTTAAGTTGCAATACTGTTTCCTGACTTTGCAATTTCAATTTGCTCATTTTTCTCAGACTCATCTTTCCTCTTCACAGTGAAGGTTTACAGAATCAGTCAAATAGTCCTTATCCATGTACCAGATTACATCAGTGGGCATTAATATAGAACACTCTCTACATTACTTGATTTGGCATTAGGAGATGTGGTTAAGTGTTTAGGAAGTGAAAATGATTGTTGTTCTCTGCTCACAGTTGTGATGATAGGTTACTAAACATCACTTCAGGAAAAAAAAAAAGCAAGCTTTTTACTATGTAGATTAGGTATTTTAATTCTGTTCTAGTATTTTCAAAATTTTCTAGTGATTTTGTAATTCTAGACATCTGTACAGAATAAGGGTGTAGGATGAGTAACTCAAAGGTAAATCAACATTACACTACAAAGAGTCTTGGTTCAGTACTGATAGATACATAGATAGTAGATCTCATATTTATTTAGTACTGAAGATGTCTTAGAAATTTGCAATCACTGCATACAGTGCTGTATACAAATACATGATTTCCTCTCATACACTAGCAGGACAGCTTAGATATAATTCTGTAGTATTATTATTAGTATTATTATTATGCAGGTAAGAGGCAGACTTTGGCACATACACAAATGCACTAAGATAGCACATACAGTTACATCATATGGTATGATCTATAATCTGTCCTCAAGCACGAGGTCCTCTAAAGGTCACTTCCAACCCAAACCATTCTATGATTCTATGAACATACAGTAGGGTTTATTATTTATCCATATGTAGGCAGATATATTTACATCCACTTACTTTAGACCACTGGTGCCTCTCATATTTTGTGGTATTTCCCAAAAGCAATGAATAATTTGCTACCTTTAATGTACAAACTATCAAAACAAATCCTGTCTTAGCAAGGGCAGTGCAGTGTGTACAGGAGACAACTCTGCTAGGTCACTTGTAGTTCTCACTGTAGGCCTTGGGCTACTTGTCGGCAAGAAAATTTCACCTACACCAGGTCTTACTACCTCCATCCCAGTATCTGCAAACTCCTGTAAGCAAGCTCTCATCTCAGCCCTGCAGGAGAGTGCTAGCAGGGTAGACATCACCTTCTAAGATTCTTAAGGAAAACCACATTTTTTCCCCACAAGCCAGCATGATTTGAATTCAGCATCTTCACACTCTAAAAGCATTCCTGTCCCTCACTTGCCCAAATGAAGCAATTCAATAACTAGCAGATGTACAACAAGCTCTTCGTGCATTCACAGAATCACAGGTTAGAAACCAGTTGGAAAAGACTCTTGAGATCATCGAGTCCAACCTATCACCTAACCCTTCTTATCAACTAAACCATGGCATTAAGTGCCTCGTCCAGCCTCCTTTTAAACACCTCCAGGGATGGTGACTCCACCACCTCCCTGGGTAGCCCATTCCAATGGCAAATCTCTCTGTGAAGAACTTCTTCCTAATCATAGAATCATAGAGTGCTTTAGGTTGGAAGGGACCTCAAAGACCATCTAGTTCCAACCTCCCACTAGAACAGGTTGCTCAAGGCCTCATCCAACCTGCTCTTGACCGCCTCTAGGGAGGGAGCAGCCACAACCTCCCTGGGCAACCTGTGCCACTGTCTCACCACCCTCACTGCAAAGAACTTCTTCCTACCATCCAGTCTAAATCTCCCCTCTGCCAGTTTAAACCCATTACCCCTCATCCTGTCATTACAAGACCTTGTAGATTATCCCTCTTCAGCTCTCCTGGAGACCTCCTTCAGATACTGGAAGGCTACTACAAGGTCTCCTCAAAGTCTTCTCTTCTCCAGGCTGCAGGGCCCAAACTCTCTCAACCTGTCCTCACAGGATAGCTGCTGCAACCCTCTGAGCATCTTTATGGCCTCCTCTAGACTCCCTTCAACAATTCAATGTCCTTGTATTGGGGGCTTCAGAACTGTACACAGTACTCCAGGTAGGGTCTCAGGAGAGCAAAGTAAATGGGGAGAATCCCCTCCCTTGCCCTGCTGGCCANACAAGACCTTGTAGATTATCCCTCTTCAGCTCTCCTGGAGACCTCCTTCAGATACTGGAAGGCTACTACAAGGTCTCCTCAAAGTCTTCTCTTCTCCAGGCTGCAGGGCCCAAACTCTCTCAACCTGTCCTCACAGGATAGCTGCTGCAACCCTCTGAGCATCTTTATGGCCTCCTCTAGACTCCCTTCAACAATTCAATGTCCTTGTATTGGGGGCTTCAGAACTGTACACAGTACTCCAGGTAGGGTCTCAGGAGAGCAAAGTAAATGGGGAGAATCCCCTCCCTTGCCCTGCTGGCCA